>CAAE01014681.1:535293-545601 GCA_000180735.1 Tetraodon nigroviridis | reverse complement strand
AGGGGGCCAGAAAATCAGAGTTAGGCTGTTAATGAACCAGCACCAATCAGCTGTCATTTATTAGATTTAAGACTCAAACTAAAATATTAAACTTGGTGGTCTTGAATTATAGTCACGATAGCGACTTTTTGTCAATGCTGCAATCAAGCCACATTCACGTATTCACAATATCAGTGCTGCTGCGACCACTCTAACGTCACTGTCACATTTTACTGAGGTCAGTTTATCAAAATGCTTTAATATGGTCATTAATAAACGAGGGGCTTAGGTCACAGTGGCCCTGGAAGGAGGAACAATCGGTCTGTGAAGGGTTCAGGTTTTCTTCTGCGTTCTCTTGCTTCTTTTAAAACGTGAATTATAAGAGAAGTGACGGCGACCCTGAAGTGACACAGGTGAGACGTGACTTTAGTCCGCGGAGAAAGAAGCTATTACAAGTTCTGTCAAAGTCGTATCCTTGAAAAGGTCCAAAAGATGTAATTTATGGTTCTCGCAAGAATGGAAGAAAAGGTAAATTAAGGCTAACGCGGGACTCCCTCAAATTGGGTTTTTAATAACCTGATCATCCCATCTCGGTCCGACTTTGCTAACTCTAAACCAACTGGAGGCAAGCAGTAGTCCATGTATGCCCTGAACTTTTCTTTCTTAAATTTTGTCTTTTTGCAACATTCTGACCTGATCTCAAGGCTTTCTGGACGATGGCGCTGATGTCAGACCTCGACTCTGCTTGAACACTCCGGTTCTGACGGGTTTTCTAAAGTGGAAACCTCTACATGTGCAATCTAGTCCTTTAAAAAGGGGCACAATTCAACGGTGTTTTGAGGTCGTTGCCTATGTAAAAGAGAAGTTGCCTCAACGAGACCAATCTCCTTATTCAAGTGACAAAACAAAAATATCTGAAGTTCAGAAAAATACTTGGAGGGTGATAAAGTGCAATTATTTCCCTGTGTGTTGACCCTTTTCAGAAGAACATCTTGAATTGTCATTTTCAATTACCATCCGTCCTCTGTCGTGCTGATGAATTGTTACCGAGAGGAAAAGTTTGAAGTAGAGAATGCTGCACAGGCTCGCCCCGTCAAGGATCAGAAGCCTTTCTTCCTATTATTATTTTCTTCTGGGCCAGACAGCCGCAAGACTTATTGATTATTTAGCTGCAAGATGGATTTATTGATGCCCAGGTTGGTCGTAAAGTTGCAGGAAATGAGAAAAACCAGATCAGAAAATGCAGGTTTGGTTGGCGAAAGTGTTTGGATGGAGCAGGACCGTGCGGCTAAACCGGAGAGCTTTTTAATTAGCGTATTATTTCATCCTGGCTCCCAGCACGTTTATGTCTGTTCATATTTTCGTGCCCACACCACGGCTGGAGGACGCGATGATATTACAGAAAATTTCATACTTCCAAGCTGTTTTTCAGTCGCTTCTATTACACCCGGAAGACTAATTGATCCCCGCAGACGGCAGACAAGCCAATAGGTCATAAAGCGCCGCCGCTTTGTTTGGTGGCGACGCGCTATCACTTTCGTTGCAGAGTGCCATCAGCGAGAGCCGACAAAAACGCAGGGACATAATTTAAAGCCATGCGTCTTGGCAGCTGGCAAGTTTTGTCATTTTAAGTGGACCTTAAAGGGAAAAGGAGGGAGCTGAAGAAGCGCTGCTCTGCGGGGTGCAGAGATGAAAGCGTGGATGTGAGGCCACACGGACGAAGGAATACGGTTGTATTCACAGCTGCACCTCCTGTTTTTGTACCATGTGCATTTCACTCCATCAGTACCACCACAAACCTATAGAGGCAGAGTTGGTGGGAAATGGTAGCCATAAGGAAGCTAGCGTACACAGGGCAACGTGAAGGTTGTGCTGTGTGTCTCCATCCTTCTACCTAAATGAGCCTCCACAGGGAACATTGTACAGTGCTGCCTGGCCTTCAGTTGTCACGTGCGTGGAATAGAAAAAAATTGTGCTACGTTTGAGCGTTGACTGATCTTAAAATGTCTTTTTTAACACGTACACCCATCAGTCAGATCAAATGACATCAAACTGAGACTTTTAAGTCCCTCTGCTGCACAGCCAGTTTATGCATTTCTATAAAAACCAAAATCCTTTCCTATAACGAGGCTGAGGACAGAGTAATATGGGGCTGGTTGTGATTGCAGGTTGTGATCACTAAGTGTTCTGGCACCAAGGGCCATTTCTCAGCTGGAATTGTTCCTCGGCATGTCGTCTGCGGCGAGAAACTTGGCTTCTGAATTGAAGCAAAAACATGCTACATGTTTTATGGATGTATTGATTGGAGGGGTTATATTTTCCTGCAGGAGCACAGTTAAATATAGGCGCCACAGAAAGAGGACTGCGTCCCTTTTTTTACAGCCTATGGACTTCTAACACGGTCAGATGTTCCCTCTTTTGAGTATAACACCCACATATTATGATGAAAGTTTGCTCCTGTAACTACTTCCTGTCTTCTGGGAAGCTTTCAACGCCGTGTTAAACCTTGGCTGGCTCAGTAATCATGCCTGGGCTCTCGCTTTAGAACCTTATTGCAGGATTTCGATTTTATGCGGGATTTAAACCAGATCCTGAACTGCAGAGGAACCTTAGAACCGAAGGAAAAGTCCACATGTCAGCCTCGGCTGGTCTGTGGTCAATCCAGAAGTTCCAGGAACTAACGCTATCCGCTGTGTTTGGCTCATCTCCCCCCGCTCTGCTCCTCACCCCCTCCTGAGGGTTCTGCAATTAGGTTTGGGGCCTGATCTGAAAGGGGGGAATCACTCCGGTGAAATGAATTGCTCCATAACAGCTGCGGTGAAATGGTGCTAATTGCCGATTGATTTGAAGCAGAGGCGGCAGATATCTGCAATGCAGAGCCTCATGTGCCCCGCTCCCCTCATCACTCCTCACTCTGATTATCTATTCTTCAGCCTGTTTATGCACCGGTGATGAGTGGTAAATGGCAGGTTAAGGACGCTGAGGGAGGCCAGACACCAAATTGGGTCCCTCTCACAAAAAAAGTGTAAAATTAGGCGTAATTAACACAACCCTCAGCCACATTCTCCTAAACTCACAGAGACGGCAGAGATGCAAATAGGCTGTTATATAGTCCATATGCAGAAAAACAGTGATTAAGTTGTCTTTGGAGCACCGAGGCGGCGCTCTGTGGTGATTGAGAGCGAATCAGCTGGTGAAGAAGGGTAACTCAAGCTTTGGTGGTGCAGATGGACAGAACCGGAGAGCATTGCTGCTGTAATTTGAAAAAGAGGCAACGCTGCCTTTCTATCTGCACTGCAGTTTAAAAAAGCCAGTACAAAACAGTGGTGACTTGATGTCACAGGTGACAGATCGTCACCCTGCGATGTGTCAGAAACAAACAGCCAGCGACAGATATGAGCCTGTGAAAACGAATGGCGTGCTGCTCCAGCCTTGCTGGCGTCACTCCGGAATGCAGAAGCTGTTTGTTCACCTCCTCCTCAACAAATATTGCTGTCAAATAATTGATGTAAGTGCTTCCTCACGAGTGCGTTTTGACAGCGCAGACATCACCTTTTTACAGCGATTCATGAAGAGGCAGCAGGATTCAGAAACAAACAACCCCATTCTCCTTAAACTGATATGTTGCAACTGCATAAAACCTGATTAGCATGCCAGCTCTTGAATTTGGCCGTCATGGGCTGTTTTTTTGTCCACAAGTTCGCAGGTCCCGAAAGAGAAGTTTTGCCCTTTGTCAGCTCCACTTTTACAAACCTTTCCTCCTTTGTGCCAACAATTTGGCGCGTTGTGATGCCCTCTCGTTGACAGTGTGTGCATGCCTGAGGTGACATTGTTAGGCGTTCAGATGGGGCTGAGTTGGTGCCTTTCCTGGTCGAAGACTGTTTTTACAACTCCCGGTCTTGCCTGTAACCGAAAGGCTGAAGATGTCGTTGCTTGAAAAAAGCACTTTGGAGGCATAGCTTGTCTTTGCAAACATTGGAGTTGTCACGAGGCAGTGACATTAAATAGATTAAATGCTTAACGGGTGAGAGTACTCTGAGGCTGATGGTTGTTGCCAATCAACAGCGGATGAGCTGAAACCATTAACCAAAGTGTTGATTATGCATTACCATTTTTATATCGAAAAAGTCATCATCAAAATGGGTTTTATTGAGCTCATAATGTAGCACATTGTGGGTCTCGGGCCCCTGCTGAGCGGATTGTCTCCGCTCAGCAGGGGGTCTGTCATGCGCATCATTTGTAACGACGACATTACGCCTCAACTTTGTGATTCATGTTCGCTTGTAGGCGGCGAACACCCCCTTCTTAAGAGGATCTTTGCTTTATTTCAACGATTGGTGGCATCATCAGCGGCGAGCGTCCCGTTACGAGCTCCTCTTGGGCAGTAGCTGCTTGGGCTGCAAGGACAGTTTTCTGAGGGAGGGCAGGAGGAGCTAACGTGTGCTGCCGCTTCTCAGCTTGACAGGACTGCAGGTATACAGCCCACACTCGAATCAGAAATAGCATAATTAATGCAACCCAGGTTGACAATTAGGTGAAATTATCATAATTATAATCAGTGAGAGCTTTTTCAAGTATTGTTATGCCGTGGGCACACACGCTCATGCTCTTACCGAAGCCAAAAATGCTGGCAGAGACTCGACGTTCTGGCAAAATTTGGTCCGTTTTTTTGGGGTTTAATCACTTTATTCAATTCAGAAAGGTTTGTTTACCATCTGAATTTGGACAGTCGGATGTTTCGGGTGTGACAAATGCTGGCCCCGGACAAAAACAACAGGATAGAGGGAGAACAAACTGGGTCTGCTACTTGATGTCAACACAACCAAGTGATCTAATCCAGTATCTCACTTCTTTTTTCGCTCTGGATTACACGACTCTGAGCGTTGTCCTCCAGCAGCATAATTGCCAGCCGATCTGTTGTTTCCATTGGGTTTGTCATCATCGCGGTTGTGGAGTTGCCTGGGCTGCTGGTTGCCATCACAACCACGGAAATGTTGTTGCAACAAATGTTTTCTGGTGTAGTGGAATGTGTGATCGCAATATTCACATGGATGGTGATGAATGGGTCCTTTAACTAACTGTGTGTGTGTGTGTGTGTGTGTGTGTGTGTAGGTGTGTGTGTGTGTGTGTTTCTGTCACCAGTTCAGAATTGTAACTTGAGTTGACAGGAAGACCCAATAAAAGGATAGAACCTCAAAACAAATAATTTCATCCCGTTGCTGAAGCAACCGCTGGTCCAGGCCAACTCAGTGTTTCCCATGACGTAAGTGCGTCCCTGCTGCCGAAGGACATCTGCGGTTTTAATATTCCTGTGATGTAATCATAGGCATATTAGCGCCGTAACCACAGTTTGGAGAGCTGCACCGTGAGGTCAGTCCTTCCATATTTATGTGCCTCTCGATGTGAAAAGATGAACGATGGCACACTATGTGCTAATGCTGCCAAACGTGCTCCGCTGCTACTTGTTCAGACGGCTCTAGGCTCGCTCAACCACCTTGCAGTGATAGCCAGAGTCATTCTATCTCAAAAACAGTAATATTGGACCACCCACAAGGCTTTTACATGTGCATCCGCAGCATCAGTCCTTTTATGATGCACTGCAGCTGCAGAAGAGGTAGCGTGAGAATGAATCCGTCAACCTGGACCTCAGCCCTCCCCAGTCTGAAGGCCAATGCGGAGCTTCTGAGTCGCATTGGCCTTCAGACTGGGGAGGCCAATGCGGAGCTTCTGAGTCGGCGTCCAGCTTATGAGAAAAAGACAAACGTTGTTCTCAGTGTTGGGATCAGAGGCCCAGTTTTCATTACTTTGGTTTATCGGCTCAATAGTCGCCTCTTCTCTCCCTCTGCTAAATGTCCCTGTGATTTGCTCCACTCGCACCTGGAACAGCTCATTAAAAATGAAGGAGAGAAGCTACATGGTGTGTGCTGGAGGACCAGTTTGGGAGTGTGAATCATGATCACTGAGGCGTGCTGGGCTTCTTTGGCTCTCTGGCCTTGATAGTGTTCATGGAGAGTTGATGGAAGGACACCAAAATGAGGTGCAGTCAGAGCGGAAATGCTGCTGCTATGGCGAGAAGAAAACGCAAATGCTGTATTTACAATCATCCCTTTTTCTGTTTGGGCAGCGGCTCCCGTAGGATCTGCTTCAACTTCTAACGACTACGTCAATAATGAAAGTGACGCTGTTTTCTTGCGATAACTGCAATTAAAGTTTCATGTGAAATCATTTCTCCCGTTAGTTGTTAACTTCCCTCCGCATTGATGCTTCTGGCGTTGGGAAGAAGCTGCGTTGAGAAATTTTGGCCCTCCAGAAGTGCCGTTGCATTCAAGTGTTATTCCAGAAAGGCTGATTGACAAAAAAGCCGTGCAAGGTGGATGGAAAATACTGAGTTTTCGCACTTTGAAGTTAGCTTTCCGCATGGCAAAGCTCCTGGTTTATGGAGCAGAAAGTGTTTAGATTTGAACTGTTTTCTTCTGGATGCCTTTTTGGGTTCAAAGCGGCGAACCAACCACGGATATGCTGAGAGCCCGGGCAGGACCATTTTCCGTGCTTCACTTTGATCAAACATAATTGTTAAAGAGAACACACACGGGTGGTGGTTATTTCAGAGCTCCTCCGTCATCTGCAGCAAAACAAGACCCCCCTTTTCAACGAGTGAGCCTGCAATTTCAGAGCAGCGACATGCATTTCAGATGTTTTTGTTTGCTTTATCCTCCCCATTTGCAGCATTATAAGAGATGAAAAACCTATAGCAGAGCTACTGAATAGCTCCGTAATGAGGAGGAGGAATCAATCATTGAATGGAGGCATCAGTGAGAATATAAATCCGCTCATATATCTCATAGTTTCAGCTCTTTGCGTTCGTTTTAACGTCTCCTGAGTTTACAGCTGCCTCGCGCCCCCTTAGCTCGACCTGACCGCCTGATTTAAGTTGTGTTTTTATATCCCTCACCCGTTGGGACGCAGTAGTAGCGATACCCGGGCTAGCCCATTCTGTCTGAGCCATAAACATGCCATAATTGCAGTGCTAAATTTGGGCCGAGCACGGGAGGTGATTCAATACGTCCATCCAACTATCAATCCAGCTATCATGTCGTTTAGGACGTGCGGGCTATTATTACATATGCTGCATAATTTGGCGCAATTAAAAGGAAGCACAAGTACTGTAATTAATGTCACTTGTCAAACTGTGGAAGGCAGACGGGAGATAATGTTTCCCTGTGGTTTGAGACCTTTAGAATCAGGAGCCTCCTGATTGATATCATGTGACCTTTAGCACACACAGATGATTCAGAGGATGATTGAAAATCGTTCTGCTTTTATCAGCTATAAAGAAAAGGCATATCTGGGCTTTCAGTCCAGTTTGAGTGTGGACTGAAACTGCCGTGGACTGGCGTTTCGACCGTGACTTGGAAAAGCAAAATAAAAGCATGTTAATTCTGACCAAAAGCAGGCATAGCAACCGTTGCCAGCGTAGGGAAGAGGTGAGTTGCTGTGTGAGCTTAGCGTCACGGCGTTATCAACCGAAAGCACAACTTATCTTAAATGCACCGACTCCCCGGGGGGCTGAAGGCCCCCCAACCCACCCCCGAATCTGTTCCTGCACTGTTTCTTCTAGGAAAGGATTTGAACCGAGGCGTTCTCTGGACACGTCAAGATTAAATGAGTGAAACGGCGAAAAGACAGCGCTCCATTAGAAAGAGGAGGTGCCTGTTTGTGTTGCAGACTGTGACCTGTAGAGATCCAGAACAAACGAACAGGAATGCTGGGAGTCAGATCAACCAGCTGGAAATCTGTTTTCTGTGGAACTGACATTAAATACCTGGCTCCCCTCGTTTATGACTGCAAAAAGGCAGCGATGATGCCAGATTAAAGGTTTCACAAAAAAATCCAAGTTCTGTTGCTTCAGCGTTGGCAATAATATTTTGATATTTGGGCCCGTCAGAAGTCAGACCTCATAGACCCGGTTCAAAAGCTCAGGGTTCATCACAGACTGGATTGATGGTGTTTTAGCATTTGTAGCTAACTGCAGGTTTAGGAGCTCGGTTTATTGCTATGAAGTCCGTAACCGGTCCTTGAACTGCTCTCCCAACCTTCGGATACTTGGAGTGACTGTTTTCCCACACCGGGCTTATTTTTCAAAGCCACCTGCTGTGTCCAACGTGGGAATACAGAGCTGCTCTATCGCGAAGTGTCAGCAGTAGTAAATCAATAGATGATCTAATGTGGGGCGAGGAGACGCAGGAGCCATTTTTTTAACCAGACCACATGGGATCTATTTCCTCTCAACATTAATAATACTCCGAAGCATTAAGGCATGCAGCGAAAGCAGATGTATTCTTCCTCAGGCTGATTCAACTTGCAAGCATTTCCTCTCCGGAGCCCCCCCTCCCCCCAGTCCTGAAGCAAAGCATGATTACCCGATTTTAATGAGATTTTTAATGTGATTTTTTTTTCTCTCTTCCTCTCTCTCGATTTCTGCTCGACTGTCCCAGGCCTCGCTTATGCAGTGGTTAACACTTGTGCTTCCAACTCGTTGGGATGTTTGTCCCCCCTCTCCAGAGCTACAGGACTGTTTGTTAGCATTTAGGCTTTACACGACTGTGTCTTTTCTCTGGGAAAGGAAATGAGGTCGTGAGCAATCTTTGCCGCAGCTCCTAAAGCTACATCTGAATCCGTTTAGGGGTCAAGGCAGCGCTAGTGCCGCTGGAAGGGTTAAGAATAGGGCTGGTGTGTCCCATGTCCTGATAACATGAGGGCAGAACACCTACGGAGTCACACTCAGGCAGCAAAACTACATCTTGGACGTGAAGTTCGGAGCAACAGCACAGAGCTGATCAGCTGATCTGCATGGGCATGTGGCTGGACCATGTGCACAAACCAGCTCGTGTAACAGGATTCCTTGAGCCTGGCCGGCAGGACTTTGTTTTCCTGGAGGTTAGCACATGCCGCTGAGCGTCTCTTTTTTGGGGTCACAGAGCGTAATAACGCACGTGTCATCCCAAATAACAGTGAGAGATGACAGAGCCTTGGCTTCCTCACTCGCATTCTCGGACTGGATTTGGTCAAAACCGTGACCTCACAGGGCAAAGTGCCCGGTTACCCCGTCGTAATTGTTTCGCAATCTCGTTTACCTTCCCGAGTTCCCACTGCTCATGCAGCAGCTGTTCCCCATCCAGTTTGAAGCCCAGGATTTCCTGTAGCTGGTGTGAGATGGATGGCGACCATATGCTTGTCAAACTGCTGCAATAAAAGTCATGGGCTTTGAATTTATCGTCTTGAGATGCTCCATCAGTCAGCCGCGGCAATGTAGCACAGTCTATGAAGGTGTGACGTCAGAACATGCTTCATGTCATCTTCAGCGGCCTCCTAAAAAACATCAGAACCAAGAAACCGCGTTTTAATATTAACCCGTTAGTGTTCGGGTGAGAAGGGAACAGAAGCTTTGCTAAGTTCATACTGTTGTCTTGAAACATTTTGGCGTGGTCAGAAATCCAATTTAGATTTGTTTTAGTTTCCATGTTTACATGTTCTTCAGGCTGGATCCTAAAACTGCTTTAAAAACACCATTTCATTCCAAATGTGACAATTTCTAGTCAGTCTTCACAGCTGATCAAAAACCCTCAATATCTGAGCAATATTGGTAAATGTTTGGCCTTGAGTCAACCTGCTGCCAAAGTTAGCATGTAGCTTAGTCTAGCATGTGGACATTAAAGCCTCATTAAGGTGTCAAACTAACAAATTTGCTTCATATGCCAGGCAACTCTTTAAAGTGCTGGTTTGATTTTAATGCTTAAGGGTTTTTCTGCTACCCATATTAGCTAGCCTAACCACATGAACCTCGTTTCTTGGAAGGCAAACAAAATCAAAAGTATTATGGTTTTATACAGTTACAGCAAGTGTTTCAGTTGCGTCTCATCTGGAAGAAATTAGGTCATAAAATTTTTTTATGATGGTTTTTGTCAACATAATTACCAGTAAATGACTGAAGCAACACAAATGGCTGCCAAGACAATCTAATTAAAGCGCAGATGGGGAGACGAGGCTTGAGGACATGTTGCCTCAGGCTGCTGGATGAATCCATGTTGGCGTTTGTGTATTTATCACAATTATCTGTAACCCTGACTAAAGCTAACTCTGATGTTCGGCTAAATTTAAAGCTGGAACCGACGCGATGGAACAAAAGTTTCAAAGAAAAGTCCAAGTTGGTGAGATCCTTTCCAAAGTTTCTGAAAGTCAGATGGCAGAAAGGATTGTGACAGGGATGGTGATGAGTCCTGAGCTCAGCCCTGACACGTTACATCCTGGATGGGTTTTCTCCTCTGTGGC
>CAAE01014681.1:509599-534684 GCA_000180735.1 Tetraodon nigroviridis | reverse complement strand
AACCAACTGAGAAGCTTCCATTTATTTTCCCTCCTGCTCCCAGCAGCTCTTTCTACCTCGCTACCCTCCATTCCTGCTCATAAAATAGTAAAAGAGTCACTTTTACCGACGGTAAAACCAATATATAGTTTCTTATTAACATTCTGAAATATGCAGCACTTTAGTCTTGAAATATTGCCGGGTAATCTTTTAAAGGATGTAGTTTTAGGGGCAGAAGCGAGGGATGGAGACGCGTCTCTTTACCACAGAGGATTTCCTGGAGCTGTCGTAAGTCTGAGACAACTCTGGATACGTCCAAACGGGGTCAGAAGGACACTCTATCTGCACAGATTAAACCTGATACTTCCAAGTTAAACCACAGCAGGAACAGAGGAAATGTAACGATCTGTATGGGAATCCTGCAAAGCAGTACGGTGGCTGTAGCTCGTCTTCAGACGCTCATGGCCCAGCTGTCGTCTCATAATCCAACATCTGGGCTGAACCGCTGGTGTAATCTCCACACTGTTGTGCTCAGAAGAAGAGGATGCTTTAAAGTTCTCGCTGGTGAAACCGTCTTCTCTCTTTTTTGAGTGTTTCTTCTTTTGACTCTAACTTGAGAGAACTGGAGCCCCAGTTTATTGCATGTTGGGGGTTGGTCTCCAACATGCAACCCGGCTCCATATTCTTAGACTGGACTGGGTTTGAAGTTTTTCAAACTACCGAAAGATAAACAGATGCGTGCAATACCCTTCTCGTGTCAGCTCTGTACCGTGAAATGGCTTTTGCCGCTCTTCAGTTTGACCTTGTCTTTGCGATGGCCTGATTCAGCAGTTTTGGGTCCTGCCGCCGTGAGCTCAGCTGCCAATCCTCTAACCTCTGCTGCTTTGTGAGATCATCCTTCAGATATGGCTCATTACGGCCAAGAGGCCCTCTTTGATCGGGCTTTCACTTTGTGGTAAGCTAACGCGTCATGGTGAAACTGATTTAACAGCCAAGATTCATCGGTTTGCTGCTCAATGAATAAGGTCGCTCATATAAGCCAACTGTCCTCCATAATGGTGATGGCTTCTGGGATTGAAGCCCACATGTGAAAACCGGAAATTGCAAAACTCCTGACCACAGTCAGTCACATTACTTGACATAAAGCTACAAGCAAATGTTACCACTCAACTATGAGCACAAAACGCTGCATTCGAAATCCTGCCGTTTTCCTGTAAAAAGGAGAATTTTTTTTACAGAAATATAAGTAGCACGTTTAAAGTAGTTAATCACACAGAGAAAGTGGATGAAAGTTCGCTCATACGGTCCTTTGCTGATTACCACCACTATGTACGAGGCTGTAAATCGCTTATAAAGAAGTCAAGAGCCTTTTCTGAGGAGAATAGAAATCTGAACATAAAGTACCACTGTGAGGAATCACGTCAAGGCTGGCAAATTAGCTGGAACGAAGCTGTGATGAAGAAGCTGGAAAAGGGATTGTCTAAGTTTGAAGTTCGGAGTCTTGTGTTGTGTTTTATTTGTGACGCCATCACATCCGCCAGGACATTGGTTTACACATCACCTTCGCGTGACACACTGACTGAGACCTGCTCGCCTTCATTCAATATTGTTTCCCAACAAGGTGATAATAGCTTCTCGGTGTACTTTAGCCAGAGGGAAGCCTACAGCTCCCCCCATCTGAGACGGCGTCTCCACAATTTTTATCTCACCTCCATCGGCCTCGTCGCTCATCAACGTGGCATTTAATCAGAAAGGGGACTGAGAAATTTGGTGCTCATTACCGCCTAGCATGATTGTTTGCAACGTGCCATGTAAATGTTATTCATCAAGATAACTGCTGTAGTTTTGAATTGGAAGTGTAAAAAAGCGGCTGTACGAAGCAATTTGTGGCTGTTAGCAAATGGTATTTTTTACAGTTTCTAGGGGGTTATTACACAGCTTAAGATCAGATTGCTGTTTGATCAAACCCTTCTTTGCTGCCCTGCTAGCAAACCCAAGATAAACATTAGCATTATAATGCACAAGACCTTCGGTGGTTCACGCTACGCTGGATGATTAGTCTAAACATAATAAAGTGAAAAAGGTCTCGCACGCGGTCAAGTGGGCAGAGCAGTGATGGACTGACTGAATTGAGTGACGCTTCCCCTCCATCCAGACGTCAACCCGCACCCATCCACGCTCCTCTCAGGCTGACACTTCAATTAGGCTAATCCGGCGTGCATACATGTGCCGCACTCCTCCTCCCTGCAGCTGCATCACAAATACAGGAGCTTTTCCAGTGACAGAGGAGCAAATCTGGAGTGATCGCTTCCACAGGCAGAAACACAGCTGCCACGCAGGGAGGAAGGCGGAGGTGGTGGGCAGCTCAGAGATGCCAACGGAAGAAAAATGGAAGGGGGGGCTAAATTTCCCCGCTGTGCATTTTCCCATATTCTGTTTTACTGCAAGCTGTTGACAGAACAAATATCTCTGGTGTTCCTACAGAGGCGGTGTCTGTCCCAGTGGGGGGTCTCAATCGCTTCACTTGCCGTAAGGCACCAGAGGACTGAAGATTCCACCAGAACACCATCATTTAGCAGGTTTTGAAATTGCAACTTGCCACCATTGCTGCCGCTGCCAGCATATCCAAATGAAGCGCATCCGCGCTAGCAGCGGTGGCGGTATAAAAGTGCACAGAGGTAAATGGAGAAGGTCAGCTCTAAAGGTTCTAATTTGTCTTCAATCAAATAAGAACTTAGTACTCAAGTTACTATTTATAATATGCTGCTCTATGTAAAAGCAGCTAGCATGCTAGCGTTGCTAAACAGCTGATGTAGACCCCCGAACATCCTAACAAAACAGGTGGTCCGATGAGAGTATTTGCTCATCGTGCTTCTGAAACTCCTGGAGGGGCTGAGCACCATCTGTGTGTGGATGTTCCATGAGGTGCGATGACAAATTGCCGACACCGGACAAGCCGGGATGAGAACAGTCTACAACGACGGCGGGCAAAAGACGTTTATGAGTAGTAACAAGGAAAACTGTCACAATATGTCAGCCGAATTTCCGGCTGGCAGATAGTGTTGATATTTTGCCACTAATCTCTGTCCATCCCAACCTCCTGGAAGTTCTTCTGTCAATCTAGTAATCTCCAGAGATGCTGCACCACCTCCCTCCTTCCTCCTCCTGCTCCCTGTGGCAGTTTGCAGGGGGATGGACGCTGCCAGTAGGAATCCAGTAGTTAAATTCTGCTAGTTAAATGTTCTCGTACGGCCCCGAGCGGTAGAAACCGACCAACTTTTCCCTTCTTTCTCCTCTTCTGTTTGCTGGGGAAACCTTGAGATGTTATTATGTACATTAATATGAGTTAAGGTCTGTTTCAGGCTTTGATTCAAAGCTTGTTTTGTATTAAATATTCATGGCTCTGCTGCCACCAACCATAAAATCTGGTGGAACCCTCACACATCATAAGTTAGCGCTCTAATGTAGCAAAACCTTGGTTAGCCTGAAATGGGTGGTAGCCGTTAAAGATGAGATCGAAAGGATTTCAACAATTTCTGCATTTAAATAACTTTAATTTCACTGGTGGATTCACTTGACCACCCAAGAGGAGGATGGTAGATTCTGGATTAGCAGTGCTTTGATTTAAGATTAAAGCAAAAAAGAACAAACTGAGCCAATTTCCTGTTGGTCATCACTCATTTCCTCCAAGTTCTTTGATTGTTTTTAAAATCAGTCATCAAATTCTGACTTAGTCAACATCCAAGACAACGGATCCATTTTTGATCTGGAATTTTAGAGTTGGAAAAAAACTAAAGGAACCAAAAGATGTGATGTGACAGGAGACTGGAACCAATCAATGTACTGGTTTTCTTCAAGGGTTATAAATGTCAGGTTCTGCTCAGGGTTTCTCACTGTTAATTGTTGTAAGGGTTCTTGATTGTGGCTAAGGTTAAACTTGAAAAATGAGTGATTGATTATAGTGGAAGAAAAACAAATAGACCTAAAACACTGTTTAGTTCTGTAAAAACATGATGGGGCAGCATTCTAGCACCAGCAGAGGTGGACCTGCTTTAATATCACTATCCTGAGTGTACGCAAGCTAACATTATTTAAAAGTCATCTTTAAAATCAAAATCCGAGGCTGGACCTTAGATGGGGAATTATTGGACATAAGAGATGATAATTGCACGTCGAAGCTGCTCCTAAACGGCGTGGCAGAACCAAACGGACGGCGTCTTGCATACAGGAGTCCCCGTTTAAAAGAGGAACGTGCCCGGGAGCAGAAGTCTGTATCAACGGGGAAATTATATGCACCCTGACAGTGGAATGACTTCCAGCCACTGAAGCAAAAATAAGAAGACTGGGAGGAGAGGAGGGGGCATTTCATTCCATGACAGCTCATTTTAATTACACACCCCGCCATCGCCATCGCCGCCGCCGCCGCCACCTCTTTCCAGATTTGCTTAAAACCACATTAGGCTCCGACATTAAAGTTGGAACTCCCACCTCCTCCACGTTCCAACCATTATGCGCAGGAAACTGAATTTTCCCATTACAGTCCGTTAGTCACAGCCACTTTCTGCCGTTTGCGCGGGAGTTTTATCGCCAGGCTGCGTTTATGTAAGAGCGGCTGCAGCGCCGCGGAAACCGCTATCGGCTCCAGCCGCTCCCGAGCAGGGGTGGTCACGGGGCCAGAACCATTCAAATGGGCAAGGAGTGCTGATGCGTCCTGTTTACCCACCGGTAATGGATTTGTTTGCCCCATCCGCCACCCCCCACGCCAATGTCTCATGGGAATATTGGAGTGGGGGGGTTCCATTCACTTTTTGCTAACCTGGCCATTTATTTTGATTAGGAAATGAAGTCCTCCATACAGCCGCAGCTTGAATAATTGACACCGTGTCCTCTGAGGTCAGGGAAAATATACCCCGAGTTCTTATCCCTCCGGGCCGCCGGCAGCGCATGAAAAGATTGCAGCTGAGCAGGAAGCTGAAGGTATATTATTGCTTTAGGTTACAACAAATATGTCGAGGGGCTCGTAAATTATATTTGCAGGTGGGTTTTTGTCGGCTTGACAGGATAATTGATGTGGCTTCAAATAACCTGGATATTGTACACATTTCCTGCTGTTTCTTGGGTCCGGAAGGTCAGCAGTCGCAACTGTTGGTTCGGGTTTTGTTGATGCGTGGACAAAAAACAGGGAACGCAATTTATGGAATTAGCATCTCTGGTAAAGGGATTAGCCGTGGCCCCTTTCCTGTTATCTTTTGGCTGGATTACGCTGACTAGGCTAATAGACAGATTAGTTTAAATATTTGACCTGACTTGAATCCTGTTAAGTTTTAGAGGCGATGTCATTATGAGGGGCGGGACAAAGCGTCCCCTCTGTGGTGGAGTGGAGGACCGATCAGACTCTCCAGGGCGGTTTGAACTCTGACCTCTGACCAGAGTTAAAGTGTCAGATATGCAGAGCTTATTCCAAACAAAGTTTCTGTTTGCACATGGTGGACCTGTGCAAGCTGCTGAGCAGGAGAAATTAACATCCAGAGGTTCTTGCAGGCTGGATTTGACCTGCACATCTTTGGTCGTTGGTCACGGTTTTCACCAGCTATCATCTTGAGCGCTCACATCAGCTGACTTGTTTTCAGAGATCTGAGGTGATAACAGTCACTTAACACCCAGAACGCTTGCGTCTGATCAGCCTTTGCTGTTTGTCTTTCCCTCACAGTTCTCTTCTTTTAAAGATCAGTTTGGACTGGCAAATGTGATGAACGGCCTAAATCAGCGTAGCATCGGCTCTAATCTGGCATCATCGCTGAAGCGACAAGCCTCCTCGGTTTGCATCCGTCTGCGACGGCTTCCTGCCTTGACCTGGCCTCCAGCCTGCAACGGTCTTAGGCCTTTTAGTCCAGTTCAGCCAGGAAACCAGCTGTCTCGTGTTGGCCTGGACTGACGGGAGGCCACCGTGCTTTTTCACCATGGTTGTTTTTGTGCTAGAGCTTTTTAATGATAAAAACCTCAGAACTATAGTGTAGCAAGTAGCCACTTTTGAGCCTGATAGCTTCTTTGAGTGTTTACCGGGTAAATCACATCAGAATAATAAGACCTAAAGGATGCCATGTTTTTATTATTTGAAGTAGAAATTTTCCTTTGATGGATTTAATGAATCTTTTGTCCTTGAATGCCAGAGCATATTTAACTTACTGCAGTGCAGGTTTCTCCAAAGTAACATAATCATTAAATTCTTTGATGACCCACCTGTGTAATTACGTTCTTCTGAAGAGGAACATTTTCTTTAACCTTTTCCTAAAAATGTTAAATTTGAGCTTTTTTTTCTCTCTTAATCCTGCTCAGTAAAGCTAACTCAGTACTCCAGCATCATTTTTGCACGTTTTATAACGCTGATGGCCGGTTTTCAAAAAACCTCAGCAGCTCTTTGCTAGCTGCGCTCACGTCGCTGGTTTTCCGCCTAGCATCCAACCAGAGCAACCAGCAACGAGAAAGTAAAGCAACCAAACAACTCGTAGATTTCGTCACGTTTCCTCCACGATTTAGAAAAGAACAGAAAGTCAGAAGCAGTCCTAAAATTGCCGAGGCTGAGCTGCTCCTCCTCCGCTGTGGGAACAGCCACCCGGCCCGGCAGGGAGTAAAACGCTCCCATCAGTCTTTTCCAGTCAGTGAGGTGGAGGGAAGCAAGTGAAACGCCGATGCATAACACTGACATTTTTTAATAGAATTCATTTATAACAAATGGAACTCGTGTCAGCAAAGAACTGGTTTTCATACAGACTTCTTTCTCCACCAACGAGACCTAAGTAAGAAAATAAAAAGCACTCCTTTCATTCAGGAAAACAGTTTACGCTTACAACTAATCAGAGGTAATTGTATGATCTTTTTAACAAGCCTTTTTTTTTTGTTTTTTTACAATTCCATTATTTAGTTCAGTCTATGCATCCAGACGAGATATAGAGAGCAGTGAACACAACGTTTATTCTGTTAATGACACTCCAAGCTTGGATGGCAAAGCCACGAGAACAGATGGTCGGGGGGGGCGGGGCGGGTTCTTCTCAAGTCGTCTGCTGGAGTAACCATGGCATCAGAACGGATGCTCTTTTTCCTTTTTTTGTTGTTTTTTTGAGTTGATACCGTTTGTGTTATATACATACACACAAAGTGAACGTTGAAAGAGATTTTTTTTTTCAAGTAATCATTATTATTGGGTCTTGAATCAATAGGGCAGTGCATAGTACAAAGATAGAGAAAGTGCAAATCCTCCTACCGGGCCAGCTCTGGCCGTTCTGCAACATTTCACCATGCACGTGAGAAAAGAAAACCATGGAGATGAGAACAGGCCTACTGCCGGACGCTAAGATGAAATAATAGCACTTTGAAATCTGCAAATGAGGGTGAAAGTAAGACACAGATGAGTGACAGGGGAAAGAAAGCGCCTGGAATGCACATCCACGGAGCCGTCGGAGGGCGCCTCTGGAGCCAACGACCGGGACCGAACGTGGGAATCGGATAAACGAGGCCGATTGTCAGGTTAACGGATTTCCTGTTTGTCTGGAGGTGGAACGTCTGCCGGCAATAATGACGCTAAAGGCATGAAGGAGAAGCCTCGGACCAGATCAGTGGCTCAGCGTTGGCCTCCTGCAGTCCTGCCACCTCCTCCCCGACTCGCCCACTTTAAAATCTGTTCTTTAAATCTACTTTCTTTTGCCGAGTGTGGCCATCAAGCCTGTGTTACTTCAGCCACAGTAAGGCCACTAAAACGGAAAAGACGCGTGCTGTAAAACGTTCTCATTTGCATATATAATCTCGTGTGACAGGATGAATACTTCAGGTAAATAAACTGTTGCTATGCCAATGCTAGCTCCCCTCTGTGATAGACGCTATTATGTTAAATTAAATGTTATAAAAACAGCATAAATATAAGGCACTCTAAATGTAGAACAAAGAACAGAATGTCTTTAACACGGAACGTCTGAAAGAACCACAAGAACGTGACGTCTTTGTACTGTGCCCTATTGTGTGAAGTGGCGATGGCGGACGCGCGACCTCGCTGACGATGCATCTGACTGGCAGACGCCCCCTAATGAAGGGGCAAGGCTACCACGATGTGATGACAATGACATTTCCATGTGAAACCCCATCTATAAACACATTTATTGCACAATAAAGGATGCACTGAATTTAGAATCCCTACTGATGTGCATTCCAGTCAAAAATCTCTTTTTTTTTTCCAACTTAAAGCACAAACTTCTCCATCTTTTATATATATTTGAATAATAAATTACCTTTATTACCAATATATGCAGAATCTTATATTTTAATATATATTTGATAATCTGGAACATATCTATATCTATATATCGAATCCAATTGTTCTTTCTGACATGGAAGAACGAAGATAATCGGTAGCAGCAACTTCATACTTTGCTCATCCCTGTTGATTCCACAAAGCCCCAGGTTGTCTTACGGGAGGAATTAAGTTGCCTTGTTTGCCCTCATGGACAAAACAACAAAACATTAAAGTAAAATAAACATTTAGGTGGGCTAACCGGCGTCCTGTGCAACCAAACCAGAGAAAATATCAACCAAAAATACAAAAAACCCCACCTGACTCAGCACGTACATTAGAACAGTTCTACAGTTTAAAAAATAACATTTAGGTCTGATTCACTCTACTCGGAGTGATCGCTGCGTGTAAAAAAACAGAAAGCACATCAGCTCTGTGATAAAGGACTGAAAAACTAGATGGACTGCTTTTCTCTGCTGGGTGGTGAAGATGGACACTGACAGGAAATCAAAGGGTATTTATTCGTTATTACTCTAACTGTCCTGCTCTCCTCTGGAGTCTTATCCTCTTCTGATGGGTCGTCGGCGTTAACTCGATTGTATAAGTTTTTGTTTTTTTCTTTACAATGTGCACTGAGTTTGTCCCCCCCCCCTCCCCCCCAGAGCTCTGTGTGCCTCCAGTGGGTCCCAGATTGGTTCATAATCACTGATGCGTTCTGATGATGTCGGGTCGTTTCAGTTTTATGAGCCCAGAATGAATCCTCGAAGCCAACAGAAAAGGGTAACTCCGTACGACGCTTCAACAGTCAGGATTCCTCCTTGCTCTGTGCGGAGGCCTCGCTTCTGCGGGGTCGGGAATCGCTTGGTCCTCCAGGAATCATCTTTTGCATTTTTTTGACAAGTCATGTGTCGCACATCCAACACTTAATGAGTTGCTAGCAAGGAGTTAAAGAGTACTTTCTCAAGCGGGAATTTATGGCTCAGAAGAGAGGCTCGCTGGGGTTTCCATCCAAAGGGCCCTCTGCTTTTGTCTTCCAGGAACCGGGTCTTCTACGTTGCATAGTGGTCGAAGCTTCCCAGGTACTCCAAGCCAGCTCTGTAGCAAAACTGGTATTGATCCTGGGAAGAAACAAACACAAGTTAGCTGCTAAATGCTAAAGACATTTTATTTAGAAAAAAGCTTGCCGAGAGTAGAAAGCCCCCACCCTGATGTGCAATGTCGCAAACAATTGCAAACTTGGGAAACTTTTCTGGAGAATTGCGACTCACCTCTGTCTGCACCATGGCCGGTCTCTGCGTCCGTAGCATTTTCACTGTCTGAAAGATGTCTACCACGCCCTCGTACCTCATCCGCTCCAAGACGATGCTGAGGGTGATGAAGACTCCGGTTCTGCCCACACCCGCGCTGCGAAACAGAACCAAAGATGTCAGTGAAGTTGGTTTGTTGTAAAAACCTTCGCTGGAGGGAAGGTTGTTTAGAGATCCCACTGCCTGCTTCACCACGCCTTGACTCACCTACAGTGGACCGAGATGGGCCCATCCTGGCCGAACTGCTCCTTTGTTTTATGTACTTGACCAATGAAATCGATGAAGCCTTCTCCTGATTTGGGAACTCCTTGTTCAGGCCAGTCGGTGAACTGGAATTGTCGTACCGTCCGTGACTGCCCATCCTAGAAACAGAAGGACACAATCGACAGTGATGAAGAGAGGCGGAGTCTTGGCCTCTGCTGTATGTCAATAATAAACCGTCACGTGGAAACCATCAGAGATGCTGTTTAACCTGAGCGTTTTAAATGTTCACAGCGAGAATGTTAATTCCTTTGATGTGCTGCTCTCGACTGGATTTTCACAGAATCCAGACTGAAGACGAGCAATGCCTAAGTGATATTGTTTCCCCTAGATAAGAGCAGGCCCGCTGAAGAGACGGCGTAACAAGAACTACAAAGACGGCAGCCTGCACCATTTATCTGCCGCGAGCTTTTGATGGAATTAAAAAGTCAGCCGGCAGAGCGCCGCAGGCGCGTTTGTTCCGATTAATGCGTTAACATGCGTCAACCTCGAAAAATATCGTTTTACACCTTGGGCCTCAGCTCGACGAAAAATTTACTGGATCTCCTGGAAGGCCTTGCTTACCCTGGCGTCCGTCACTTTGAACTCCCTAAGGATGTACTGGGGCATGTTGTACTCGGCCATAGGATCAACTACGAAGTACTGGTACCGGGCCGACCTCTCCGCTGGCCAGTACTGGTGGCATTTCTCCTGTTGGCACCAAAGAAACAAAGCTGCAGTTTCCTTGTTTTCACGCGGGCAGAGTTAAGAGAAAAAAATCCTGACATTTCTCACAACGTATGTACGAGTCAGAACCTCTTGATCTGCTAGTTCACAAGGGAAAAATATCTGTTGCCATGGCTACAGAAATAGGTCTGTCAGGGCAGAAAAGGCAGCTACTTGTATAGACGTAAAAATGGATCACAAGGCAAATAGCTTTTAAGCTAGCTTGATGCAGTGTGCAGCCGTCATGTTTGTGTCAGTGAAAATCAGCGGGGCCCTGCCAGATCGCCGTACCCGGCCCATTTCTCTGAGCTTGGTCAGCATGACCACAATGGTGGAGTTGTGCTCCCAGAGCATCCTCCAGAAGTCCTCTGTGGTCTCTGCCAGTGGCCCCTGCGTAGCGATGTAGGCCTTCTGCTGCCTGTTGGGAAGCATTTCAGCGTTCAACATGACAGGACCTTGTGTGCACATACCTGAAAACCAGCTCAGGACTTACCTGTACCCATCGATAAAACTAGCATTGATGTAGTCTGAACCTTCCACGCCCCGGATGGGCTGGAGACACACTCGTGTAGACTCGTATGGCATGATGTTAACCAGGCGGTTCTTGAACTTGTTGCAGGGCAGGTTGGCACTGATGAATCGTGATGTGTGGGCCTTTGTGTTAGCTAAACGCTGTCGGGAGACAAAGATATGCCTGTGAGCTCACCCATTCCTGCGGTTCCCCGCAACACGTACAAACCCATGCACGTGTGTGGTAATGCCATCTTAGCTGTGGTTGTGTTCTACAGTATTTCATAGTTCCAAGCTGATTACTGTGACTCTCTTGTGAGGGGAAGAAAAAAAATCACGCTATGATGAAAGGATGGGTAAATTGATATCTAAGCAAACTTCAAGTGGACGGAACGGCAGTGTAAATCGAACCTGTTTATCATTTTTTTAGAATCAGCATCCATCACGCAGCAGGAACGTAGCTGCGTGACAAGAAGAGCAATGCCTTGCATGCAGAGCTGCCGCAAGAGTGACTGGGGCTCTGTTGAGCTCCCAGAGCAAAATATGTTGCCTGAATCGCCCTGGCAACTGTCCTGCGTTGGGGGAAACCTGTGTTTGGTGTTTGGTGTAAACCAAAAGCCTCCATATTGGAACCAAGGGAGCAGGGGGGTTGTGGGGAGTCAGCTGACTGGAAACCACAGGCCCCACACTGTCTGCTGGGCCTGACGGGAACCAGGACAGACCCAGGACATTAGCATTACTACTGCCGGCCTGTTCTGCTAGCGAATGCTTACCTTAAACTCCAGCTCCATGCCACTGACGTTCTCTCCGCCTTCGATCTGCGTCAGTTTCTGGATGTAGGCGTAGAGATTCCTGGCGGGCACTTCGGTGGTGCCGCAGTTGACGGCCTCCAGGAGGGCATCGTGTATGAACACGTACTGGTCCTCCGTCTGCACCATGTAGTTGCGCTGGGCGCGCATGAGCGTCACGTGGCCGTAGATGTCCACCGTCTTCTCGTGTTTGATCCGTTCCAACATGGCGTCAATCACGATGAAGCAGCCCGTGCGCCCCACCCCCGCGCTGCAATTACAACCGACAGACAGGAGGATGACGGCGGGACAGAAAACAGTCGACAACAAAGCTGCTTTTTTTTTTTTTTTTGATGGGACAGCGGTAAACACTGGAGCACGAAGCCTCCCTGGGCGCAGGGAGGCCGCGGCGGCCGCAGCCTACTCGCTGCTGTCTTTTCTCTAATTTGCCCCCCCACTGGACCCACCTGCACTCTGGGTACCCAGAGCTCATAACCTACGCAACCTTCATCGCGGTGCTGAGCGTAAATGTGAAAACAGAGGCGCAAACATTTTCAAGGGTTTTGTTAATGCGGCAACTTTTGAGGAGCACAGCTGGCTTCAATTTATGCCATTACATTAGCGCGGTGAATAGAATAAGAGCTTTAGAGGAGGCGGTGAAAGGCAGGCGTCTCTATTAAGATTCACATCAGCACGTTTATATTCATGAGTAAAAATATAGAAGGATAAAATGGAGAGAAGGGGGGCAAACACACTTAGTTTTTTGTTTTCTGATAATGTATTTACTGTGGTGACTCTTTTTGGCTACCCCCCCCCCCCAACAAAAAAAGAAAACTAGCACAGCCACAAGACAAGTGCTCGTGCTCGGCACTCCAAAGTAAATAGGTTATTCAATCCATTAAGCTGACATGCCTACGAGCTGCATGCCTCCTCCTCCTGATAGAGCGTTTGTTTTTCATTTGCTTTGGGAGGGGGCAGAGAAGGAAAACTCAAAAGGGAGTAAAGTTGAACCCCGGGGGCCAAGTCTGCCTAATGTGCCATGCTGCACGGCTGCAAATGGAATAAAGACACGTCTGGGAGTCTCTATCTTGAACAAATTATCAGATGATCACTCTAAAAATGGCTGATGTTGGCTGAGCGAGATTGAACTTTTCCTCTGAAACTCTGCCACTGCCTCCGGCCTCCAAGGAAATGCACGTTTGAGGAGTGGGTTGTGGGAGGTGCTGGGGTGGGAGCGGGGGGATTGTTCCTGGGAAGACGCAAAAGCGTCTCAGGGATATTTGAAGGATAAATCTCTTCTGCGTCGCAGAACACCTCAGCCCCCTGGAACTTGCATTCCCATTCCAGCTGTTTCCACTCTGGAAATGTTTCGCAGCACAGAGCCCAACGCAGGAGAGTGATGACCCGCGACAGAGCGACCAGGAAAACGAGGGTGAAAAAGCTCACAATGTGGCAGAAGGTCACCCCATTGGCAGTTGGTGTTGAACGCTTAATGGAGGTGGTGGAGGCATCCGTGGGTGGGGGAGGAGGGGTGATACTGGCAGGCCGGCTGCACTAATGACCTGACAACGCCTTTTCAGACAGTCAGGCCCGGCTGCTTTGGACGTCGACACACATTAAGTGTCAGACTAATATGCTTTCCAGGAGTTTGGGGAATTGCAGACAGGAGTGAGGGGGCTCGGGAATCCAGCTGAAACCAGTCCCGGGAAGATAAACCCGCAGCGCCAGTGGAAGCAATTACATATGTATTGTTAGCAGATATGTTGCTGTCAGCTAACCTGTCAGCGTTTCACTGCAATGTGCCAACCCAGCGCCAGCTAATGCTGCCTTTCCTTCGGTCACTGGGGCGTGATTGGGAACGGAAAAAGGTTTTCTGGCTCGTAAATGAGGATGACATCATACGGGGCAGCAGCAGTGCATGCAAAACACTTTGACAGAGATGGTACAGAAGTAGTGAAGAGTTGCACAGGTTACAGTTTCCCTGCAGCAACGCGTGGCTAGACAGCAGCACAGAACTGGCTGGCGGGTGCTAGCTTGGTCCAGGAGGTGGATTTGGGCTCCAGCATCACCAACCAGCCAATGTGCATCTTCTAAACTCAGTATTCACAACAGCATCTAGAAGTAGAACAGCGAGGAGCTCCCCACTGTGAAGGGTCTGCTTTTGTCTGCGGCTCTGTGAATCGGAAACCTTTGACCCAAACCTTCTTAAAACTCGTCGACTCTACGGAAACACGTTGGAACAGGTCAAATTAGGAAGAAACCTCCACAGTTTGCTGTGTGTCTGAGAGGCTTTTGTAATGGAATTGTGGTCGGGATGATTGCTGGCCCTCTTCAACACATAAACTCTGCAGATGCTGGCTCCTTTTTTTTTTTACAGTTGTCCTACAGAAACGAGTGAAAGACCAAAAATGCTTGTTTTTCTCATGTTTAAAGACCTGTCTCGTTTCTAATTGGATGCTTTAAACATGCTTTAGCTTCTGATAGCTTATTTTTATGTCCACAAGCTGCCCGGCAAATTAATCAACCGTTAATTACAGGCAACAAAAGTTTATTTTTTCCCCGTCTTCTTTTATCTGGACATTTTTCATCTGCCGTCACTCCAGCGCTGTTTTGCCAGTGAAAGATTGGCTCTGTATTAAAAAAAGGAAACGGTCAAACATGAATCTCAAAGGCTTTGCGAGCTTAGAAATGACGGTATCTGATTGGGAGCCAGAGGAATTAAAAGCTCCCATCTGCAAAACGACATTAATTCCTTGCTTCATTGTAAAAAGTCAGGATTTTCAATTTGAAGCGATTCGGCAGCTAGCTCCAATTAACTTCAGCATGTTGGAATTCTAATTCTTTGCTAATCCCTCTTTCCTTTTTTTGTGTCACTTCCTGACATGAGTTTGTGTATATTAGACTCTTTTAGCCGCCTTGGTGGGGACCTTCTGAGTTCTGCAGGAAACAGAAGTCGGTGTCACATCTGCGGCTCTTCTGCAGCAGCTGGAAGCGAAGTTGGCCTGAAAAACTATTTGTTTAACATGAAATTGCCCTGGGGGGCTGAGGCAACTTGTGGGATGCTAAAGTGTGACACGCTAGCTGAGTGTGTGTGTGTGTGTGCATGTGTGTGTGTGGGAGGACACAGCTCTCTCTGCTGAGGGCTTTTCCATTTGTAGTTTGAAAGCTGACATGTAATATATATTTTATTGTTTTTACCCCCTTCACATCTGTTGTTGCTCTCTGAGGTTCTGCTGCAGAAACACGTCCCCAAAACCTCCAACTAACCAGCAACTTATTGTGTTTTGTCATATGTATTCATATATTCATTATAGCAGTTGGAGAGAACAAAATCAATTTCATGCCTGAGGCCATTTTGGTGAATCGGTGTTGTTTCCTACCTGCAGTGAACCACCATGGGCCCTGCGTCTGGAGGATTGCAGGCCTTCACCCGTCTCAGGAAGGCCAGAAACAGGGTGGGGTGTTCGGGCACCCCGTGGTCCGGCCAGGCCGTGAACTGGAACTGCCTCACCTCCCTCTTCTCGCTGGAGCCGTTCTGGAGGAGGAGAACAGGTGAGTGGTCCGCCTCAGAGCCCTCACTGTATCTAGAGATGGAGGCGCTTCCTACTTTAAACAACGCAAACGTCCTGACGCAGTAGGTGGCCAGCTCCACTGTGTCCAGGAGCGTCACCTGGATGAGGCCGTAGGTCTCCGTCCCTCTGGTGGGCCAGTACTGGTCGCATTTCACCTGTAAATGTTGCACTGATGTGAGTTGAATTTTGGAGGAGAACCCACTCAAATCTTGAACTATAATGCTAATTGCAAAAAAAAAAAAAAAGCAACAATTAGCATGCTAATGTTAAATTCCAAGAAAAGACTTTGTTGCAGTTGTTTCTGCAACTGCTGCAGCAGGTGAGTGATGCGTAATCGAATTCATGGGTCTGAGTTTATACCTGAAAAATCCATAAAAATAAAAAGGAGTAAACAGACTGAGTGAAGATAAGACTTCTATTTTCCATTTCGAAGCAGCAATGAGAATATATTTGCGTTGCAGATTGTTCAGATAAATCGAGGGAACAGCTCTCAGGCCTTAGTCAGCGGGAATAACGCTCCGGTCAATCTCTGCCTTCACGCCGTGAAGGTCAGCAGCTTGTGAGCAAGTCAGCTGTCACGCTGAAATTAGAGGAGTGGTGCGAGCACTCGGGGAGGTGCGGGAGGTCTTATCTTCAATTGTTGTGCTGAATCTCACAATTTTCACTGTGTTCTGGCTTTTTTGCACCAAAACATTGCTAATTGGAACCAGTCAGGTCAGCTAACTGCCCGTCTGGTGTGAGCGTCTCCTACCCTCGACCTCTCCTCCAGTTTAGTCATCATGACAATGTTGGCGCTCCTCTGTTCCCAGATCATCCTCCAGAACTCGCCGAACGTCTCTGGCAGCGCCCCCTGGGTGGCGATGTAGGCATTCTGCTTCCTGTAGCCGTCGATGTAGTTAGCGTTGATATAGTCGCTTCCCGGGACTCCTGAAAGGAATTAAGAATTTGCTTCAGATTGTTTGTGAGAACGTGACAGGATCCAACATGTATTTGGCGTTTTGTGTGAGGCTAATGTTTTTAAACTCGTAAGTGGCTGCTTTTAAATTCCCTCTCGGATCCGCAGGGGTTGTGTTTTGCTATCAGCGTTGCATTTAAATCCTGTGTCCCTTCACCGTATCTGCAAACCGACACACAGATAAAAGCAGGAGTGTGTAGTCTGTCACCTCACACGGAGAAAAACAAACTGACAGAAAAACTAGGAAAACAACCCCCGACACCCTCCCACTCTTCTTTCTTCCCTTTGCTTCAACCAAATGAAAGCCGCAGCAGCCTTTCAGCTAGTTGATGCTTCTGGACTGGCAGTCGAGGGGCTTCGTGCACGCGTGGTCGGGCAAGATAAGTCTCATCTGCATTACCGCCACGTATCAGAGATTCCCCCACCCATGCTTCCACCCCCCCACCGCCTCGTTCAGTCGCAGTCGCAGGTAACTTATTCAGCATAAAACAGGAGAGAAAATGAGACATGCACGCATAAAATACACAGAATATAGCTTTTTTTCTTTTAGAGCTCTCTCCATTTCACTTGTTTCTTCCTGCCTGTATTGTCGGCACTGCCAGGCAGCAGTGCATTACTGTGATGGACAAGGGATAAGCACAATTAAGCCCACTGTATTTCAAACTGAAAGGCAACATGGCTAAAAGAAGACATCAGTGTGCTTTAATGAGAAGGTGGACGGCGCAAATGGATTCTGCCTTTATGTGCTCCGTCACTCAGGATTTATGGAAAACAAATGCTGCACCGGGGAAATGCAGAACGATTTCAGAGTGGGCACAGTGTTCCGATTTGGACCGCTTGGAACCGGACCGCGTTCCAGAACGCTGTCAAAAACTTTACCGCCTCTGAAATTCCAAGTCCATTTTAAGTCGGATTGAGCAAATTAGCACTGAAGGGGAAATCCAGCATGGGACTAAATCAAAGAAAGAGACACAAGTCGACTAGTTTTACATTCCAGCCTGCCACTAGTTAGCCGCTAGCTAACTTGTTTATGGCATAGGACCAGTAAAACCTTTGCATTTGTGTGTGTGTGTGTGTGTGTGTGTGTGTGTGTGTGTGTGTGCACGTGAGACAACCTGAAGCCTGTCTTGGCTAGCGTTTTTTTTTGGCCAGTGTGCAAAGCTGGACTGTGCTGGCATTGGGGAGTTGAGGGTTTAAATTCCCAGGCGAACCATCTGAAAATGCTGCAGCTGTCTTCAGGTCCTGGTGTCAAACCCCCAAATCCCCAATTGTTCATCAAATCCAATCAGAATAAACAATGGCTGCGGCGTGGCCAAACAGGTTTTCAGACTTGGACGGAGCGGAGGAAGTGCCTCATGGCCCCCTGGCGCAAACTTCCCGCTCGCTGCAGGACAAAAGCTGCAATATGGCGGTGCAGGTGTGTTTACGCGGCCGACTAATGAAGCCCCATCAACACAGCTGTGCGACGGGAAAAGAAGCAGCTCTGCTTTTGCCGCGTTACTCTGTTATTACCCTGTTTATTTTACTTGAGCCTCGGTGGGAGCAGCTGAATGGAAGCGCTTAATTAAACGCTCTGCGTGTTCGCCAATTTCTAATGCAGCAAACCAGCGAAGGAGTGCTTAGCCTGCTGCCTTAAAAAAGCACCCTCCAATTTCAAAGACTGTTGAAGTCCGGAGGGAAAACGTCCAGACCGGTCAGCCTCTTCCTGTTGTTGGTCCTGCAGAGTCACAGCTTTTTGAGGAGACTCTGCTGACATTGAATCGACTCCGCTTTATTTAAATCTCTCACTCTTTTAAATCCAAGCTGAACGTGTGTGTCAGCATCTGAGGGGAAATTGGCTTTTTTTTTTAAGCCAGCTCGCTCCTGCAGGCACCTGCGCTGACAGCAAAGGGACTGGCTAGTAGATAGGCCAATGCAGGAGCACATTTTAGCAGTTTCTCATGAGGTCCGAATCAACAGCGTCGTACCGTCAATAGCAGAGAGCAGGACTCTGGAGTGGTCGTAGGCGATGACATTGGCGTAGCGGTTCTTTGGTTTGTTGACCTCCAGGTTGGAGTGCTCCCACGTGAACTGCTGACCCGGGTCGATGGACTGCGGAGCAGAAGAGGGCGGATCACTACTTTGCCAACACGCATGTTAAATATCAGCATTCTAGAAGTGAAACGATTAGACCAGAGGTGGGCAGCATTTCTTCAAAAGCCAAATGACAAGGGCTGTCAACTTGATTGGTTAGAAAAAGGTTCATACCCCCCTTTACTTAGCATGCCAACATGTCCTCTCAAGGAGGTGGGGCCAAACATTTGGAGCTCCAGCATCCATCTCTAGTCGGACCAATTTACAGGCTCTCAGTCGGTAATATTTTCTCAGTCAGTAGTCCATCAAGCAGGACTGAAAGTTCACCGCTGATCCTCATTCGGGGATGTTAGCTTCCTGGACCACCTGACTGGCCAGTGATCATGATCTAAAACCTAATGTGGCCGCTCAGGATAAATAATTGCCCGTGCCTGGTTTAGACTTTTCTCAGTACACGATCCATCGAGGCCATTTAGAACGTCTCGCTCCTGCGAGGGGGCGCTAACAGCGCAGGTAAAGCGGTTCATAAAAAATGCAACAAAATGGCCTTAAATCCACGTTACGTGAAAACTAACAAGCATTTACTGATTTACAGATCGTACCACTACTAGGGGCCCGCTGTCGTCTCAGTTGACAGTTTTGGTGTGATGAACGCTTGCGAAAGACTTTATTTCCTTAAAAGACTGGAGCAGTGAGCTCAAGGCAAGGCTTTTTACCAGGCAGAGATTACCAAATGAGATGAAATTCCACTAAAGGGAAGATGTTTTGACTTTGTGTCAACCACTTCCTCCCCACTAAAAGAGCATCTGTGCTGCGTTATGGCCCAGCTTTAGCTCAGCGTGAGCGCCTCTTTTGATGACTTGAATGTGACTCACAGCAGCCGACACGCTGTTATATTATTCATGTTTGGGATATTTTAAACGCTGCCTTCGCTGCTGCGCTTTCGTCACCTCCGCCTGCATCGCTCTGCGGGACAGGCGGTCGTTTGCATGCTGAAACAGCCGGCCCGAGCGGGTGACCTCGCCTGGACAGGCGTGCACTGCCTGACTCCATCGCAGTGTGGAGGACACTTGTGTTTGAAGGGCTTCTGCAGGTTTAATCGAAGCGGGCGCAGATACAACTGACGACTGCGTCCCCTGATGCCTTTTCACTGCGCAGCTCCACACTTGAGAGCGAGACTTGAACTTGAGAGCAGCGCTATTATCCTGTTGGACGAGTATCAGCACGGCTGTAGCCTTTTGGATCCTCCAGTCTAGTGCTTTATTAGTCTGCGCGCTCGGGTCTCTGCAGGACGCTGGATATTAACAGTGTTTGTCCTGTGATGACTGATGGCTATGCTAGCAGCGTCCAGAACTCTTAACCAAAAAAAGCCAATTTTAGCTCAAGACGCTTAGTATTACACAGATTTAATGCTTGGACATTCAAATATTGATTATACTTTCATCTTTGTTTTGTATTTACCTTTTTTAGAGATTAAAATGTCTGGAAATGATGCAAAAGAAAAAGAAGACTAAGAACAGCTACCCAAATTGATATGTGTTTGGCCGGTTTTCCATGAACGTCTGATCGCACTCACTTCATATTCCTGGGAAAACTTGAGGTTGTCATTGGCTTTCAGGCGCTCCAGATGATCTGCCAGTTCTGTAACGGGGATGGGAGGGTGGCTGGCCATGCCTGTCAATCAGAGGGACAGCAGGTCAGTCAGCGGGTCTCCGAAGAGAACAGGTGAAGCACGGGCCACAGCCAGCCAGTAGATAAGCAGCGTATGTGCTTGAGGAGGAATGGAAGAGTGGGTCTTGTTAGGCTAGTTTGTTCACTCAAAGCAGTGGCCATGCTCAGAGGGAGGAGATGGACACAGAAGCCAATGAGAAGTCGCCGCCACTCTCCCTATGGAGAGACGAGATGTTACTGGCACGCACGATGGGCAGTTAGCGCAATGGTCAGTACAGGAACACAGACATCCCAAATCAAGGTTGGAAATGTTAGGCCAGGTGATGACATCTGCTTTGAGTGATGATGCTTTTCATGTCAAACTCCGCCTCCCGTGGCAACGCAGCAGTGGATTAGATGAGGATGAGAGAACCAGACGAGGCAGAAACACGTCAACAGAAGGGAGTCGAGGCTACCAAAAACATGACAAATGCATAATCGAGAGCAACTAACTTGACAAATGGAGGTTACTGGGGTGACTGGAGGCACCTGAACCTGCGGAGGAAACGGCGCTTGTGATTAAATATGTTGCAGATGTCTGTAGCAATGCGATGGCTACTTTCCTTCACAGCAACAGGGGGAGGACGTCGAGCTAGCGATGAACCGGGTGTTTCTAAATGGAGCATTCATTAGCAACATGCTAAAAGCTAGGCTACGTCAGGGAACAAAATACAGCGTGTTTAGCGCCCAAGCAGAGTACGCCAACGTCACAAGGTTTCAGGTTCAGGTACATGTTTGCTCGTGGCCGCTTTGATCCCCCACTGGCACTAGTGGGCATTAGCTAATGGACCAGCCTCGTTTTGCCGCCCACATCTGTAAAAGATGGTGGAGGGTCTTTCTATTGCTGCCCCGCTACTCCAAGCCCATTTTTACCACTGGGGGACAATACAAGTGCGAATTTCAGCAGGGCACGTTTCAGACGCCAAGCACCCTCAAGATGACTGTTCGTTGGGGGTAAATAGGTGAAAGACAGGGTGGTGGTGCTGGTGGTGCTGGTGGGGAGGAAGGCTGATGCAGGAGTGCTTCCAGACTTGAGAGGAAAAACGTTTGATCCTTTTCAAACACTGAAAGAGCCGAGAGAACTCAGAGAGGGGCTGTTTCGGATGGGGGTGGAGGGAAATTGCTCAGATCACTCTGAGCCAAAAGGAAAAACTCTCTCTGCGTCAGGATGAAACAGGCGGTAATGGTCCTCCCATCGCTGAAGAGCTTTCATAAATATGCATCATCTTTTTTGCAGAAACGGGCCTGCAGGGATAATTCATCCTCCTTTCAGACCGGCTGACCTGAAAAATAAAACTTTGATATTCCGCCGTTATTGACTCGTCCTGTAGCGGTTAGCTTCGGGAGGAGTCAGCTGGCGCGTTCGCCCTCCTTTCCCAGTGATAAATGGACCGTGGCGCCCAAGGTGTAAACTGAGGTCACGTGACTGAAAGGCAGAGGTCAAATCCTGCTGTGTTTACAGCTCCTCAGCATCTCCACAACATCCGAAATAGAAGCCTCCGTGAGCTAGCACAGCACGTCCCCATGACCCCCCCGAGGAGGGTGGCATCTGTAGGGAATGTCCAGCTTGCATTTCTGCCTCTGAGCAGCTCCTCCAGGGAGGAGGCTGTCTGACGGTCCTGCCTCCCAACACCTGTCCATCCCTTACCTGCTGGCTGGCGCGCTCGCTCTCGGGGCTTGTGGCGTTAGCCCTCAGCAAGCTCAAGGTGGAGGCGGGTGTGTGAACACCTACCAGGCGTCTGGAAGTTGAGCCGCCGTAGCTCCACGGGGTCAGTGGGATGGTGCAGCGGCAGCTCCTTGCTGTTGGGCAGGCTGCCTTTTCTCCCCTCCGACTCGGCTCTTTTTCTGCGCAACAAAGCAAAAGGCGTCATTATTTTCTTTCTTTTCTCTTTTTTTTGCTGCTGTTCTTTGAACTGCAGCCTCAGAATCCGCCTCCTGGTCTGAGACATGCCGGCGAGCGTGTAATTAACGAGGCTTGCTTCAGCCCGATCAACCTTAAATACTGTGTTCAAGACTGGAACCATGAAGTCAGGGCTGTTATTGCACAGCAACAATACTTCACCTTTTTCACATGATAACAAACAACAAATAGTATAAAGTAACAGGAATAAAGTAGCAGCTGTAATAGTCATGTAAGTTTGGGAAGAAACTCTGTAATTTAGTTTAATTGTTGTTTTCTTTATTGTGGAGGCGATTAAGGGGATTAGTTCCCTCTGCTTCTTACCTGTCTGGTTTGCTGCTCCATCGGTCAGCAAGAAAAAACAGATTGACACAGCGTTAGACCGTCACACCGTTGGCTTTCCAAACTCCGAGTGAACCGGTGCATACAGGCGAACGATGCACGCCCGCTTTCTTTATTTTTTGCTTTTCCTGCATGATTAGCGAGACGAAGCTGAATTATTCAGCTCTGGGGCCCTTTTCTCTATTTAAAATATCGCTGTTTTCCAGGTGCATCCAGGATTTGTTGCCTGTATCTCCAGCGCTCACAACAGTTTCAGCTGATTGCTTCTTGTCAGAGCATAAAAGTCTCTGCTCGGCTCCTAATTGCGGCGCCTGCGAATAAGCCTCCCATTGTTGTTTATTAAATACGATAAATCTGCATATTTGGGAATCATGATGCGGCATCACAAATGAACATATGGGATTAATTGTATTTAGTTAGAATCTGTCAGCATCAAGTGTGTGTGGGGGTGTCAAACCGGTGACTTTTCTCTCCTTAACTTAACAGGCATGTTTGTCACCAGATAGGTGTCCTACAGGAAAATAGTTCCAGGCGGGGAGAGAATCTCGTTCCCAAATGCGGCCGTGACACAGACCTGGTAATTGACACACCGATGCCCAAATCCGTGCACTTATTCACTTTCAGTTCACCTCTGTGATAAAATTGACGCGAATTAGATCCAAGGACAATAAATTACACAGACGAAGTGGCGCGCTGAAAGCTCTGACGTCACATGACAACCAGCAGGTCTTTTATCTTCAGCGTGCTGACTCGTCACCCGCTAATCTTTACATCCGCAAACGAAGGCTGGACATCCAGGAAATGACAGGACAGGAGTTTCGCTGAGCGGGAAGGCAGAGCAAGGTCGTGATCGACACAAACTCTTCTCTGGGGTGCGTGAGTGTGTGTGTGTCGAGGGGAATCAGGGTACAGGGCTGCCCTCGTGCACCCTCAGGCCTGTCTGGATCTACGCACACGCGCCCCGTTCTTCACTCCTTCATGCTAGGCTATTGTTGGGGGCTCAAACCAAAAAGACTGTCTAGTGTGAAAGCAGTTTTAGCATCTTTTCATTGACGATTGCAGGTAAAATCAGACTAGCAGTAATTTATTACATGTGTCGTTTGTGAGGTGGCCTCACCTCTTGTACAGCAGGATGGCGATGACGATGCAAATGATGAAGACGACGGCTAACACAGGTCCTACCACCCAGATGAGGCCTTCTTCCTCATCGATGATGGGCTGGGGGTCGATGTCGGCCGACACAGCCGGGTCAGAGTACGGGCTTGTGGCGTACATGACCTGAGGTTGTGAGAAACGGATCAGTATTTCATAGTTCTGCACCTGGATTGACATCAGGGCTGCAGGGAAATAATAGTTAACAGCTGATTGCCAGTTTTTTCCAGCCAATCAAAGGCCATGCTCGGTATCTCCCCCGTCTCTGGGGCGCCGATTGAACTATTTCACATTCTGAAAGAAGATAAAAAAAGAGAAACTGTCTTGTTGGGAAAAAAACCTGAGTGCCTCAGTGGCAGAGTGAGAGATCTGGTCTGTTGGTCATTATCGTTTTCTCTCCACCTGAACGGGGAGGTTAGCGAGGGGAGTGCGACGGGACGATGGAGCCTGCAGCTCATCAAATCCATCATCAGACCTGCAGCTGCCTAATCGTCAGGCTGCTGGTCCTCTCTGGCAGACAGGCGCACGTACACACTGGCTGCAGCGCCGGAGATAAGCTAGACGGCACGTAGCACGCAATTAAAGAGGAGTCCTCTTATCGCGGTATTCCTGCGATCAGCGGAGGTCTTCAGGGGTTTCTCTCCCCAAAGCAGTGAGGGTCAGCTTCTCGGGCAGTTGGAACGTTTTTTGTTTTTTTTTTCTTTCTGAGGTGGAGCCTGAAAAACCTGAAGGATACAGTGGATTTAACCACCAGCTTTAGATTTGAGTGCAAAGGACTGGCAGCCCAGAGGGAGGGAAGCTGTTGTGAGAAGCTAAAACAGCTAAAAAACTACTCAAGGAGTAAAAAATAAAGTCTCTTTACAGGCAGCAAATGAGTAAAAAGAGCAGCAATGCAAACAGTACTGCTGCGAACTGCACCTGGATCTATTTGCAGTAAATTTGCTAGAAGCTTTAGCCATATCTAGTGAGTATTAGCAAATGAAGTGGATTCTAAAAGGATATACCGTAAATTCCGGACTATAAGCCGCTACTTTTTTCCCAAACTTTCAACCCTGCGGCTTATGCAATGATGCGGCTAATGTATGCATTTTTTCTAACGGCCGCCAGGGGCGCTCGAGCAGAAAAGGTAAGAGTGAGACAGGTGGAATATATGTGTCGAGGAAGATGCAAGTTTAACGTAACTTCGCGCTTTGTCCATGAATAAAATTAGCATGAACAGACCCTCATCATGGAAAATGCAAGAAGAAATGCATATGACGCAGCTTTCAAGTTAAAAGCAGTCGAGCTGGCTTTCAGTGACTTTTACCGTTTTTTTTAACCAGCCCTGTTATTGCTGTGCTACCGTATTCCTGCTGTGTTACTGCCGCGTCACAGGCACTGTTTGGAAAGAAAAGCTAAGGTATATTCTTAAAACTTTGAAAACTCTCTCTGTGTACCGTCTTTCTTTGTAAATATGTTTACATGTTTTAATGTGGGCACATGCGGCTTATATACAGGTGCGGCTTGTGTATGTACAAAATCGGTTTTCCTCTAAAAATGTAGTGGGTGCG
>CAAE01014681.1:496099-509549 GCA_000180735.1 Tetraodon nigroviridis | reverse complement strand
AATTGTATTTAGTTAGAATCTGTCAGCATCAAGTGTGTGTGGGGGTGTCAAACCGGTGACTTTTCTCTCCTTAACTTAACAGGCATGTTTGTCACCAGATAGGTGTCCTACAGGAAAATAGTTCCAGGCGGGGAGAGAATCTCGTTCCCAAATGCGGCCGTGACACAGACCTGGTAATTGACACACCGACGCCCAAATCCGTGCACTTATTCACTTTCAGTTCACCTCTGTGATAAAATTGACGCGAATTAGATCCAAGGACAATAAATTACACAGACGAAGTGGCGCGCTGAAAGCTCTGACGTCACATGACAACCAGCAGGTCTTTTATCTTCAGCGTGCTGACTCGTCACCCGCTAATCTTTACATCCGCAAACGAAGGCTGGACATCCAGGAAATGACAGGACAGGAGTTTCGCTGAGCGGGAAGGCAGAGCAAGGTCGTGATCGACACAAACTCTTCTCTGGGGTGCGTGAGTGTGTGTGTGTCGAGGGGAATCAGGGTACAGGGCTGCCCTCGTGCACCCTCAGGCCTGTCTGGATCTACGCACACGCGCCCCGTTCTTCACTCCTTCATGCTAGGCTATTGTTGGGGGGTTCAAACCAAAAAGACTGTCTAGTGTGAAAGCAGTTTTAGCATCTTTTCATTGACGATTGCAGGTAAAATCAGACTAGCAGTAATTTATTACATGTGTCGTTTGTGAGGTGGCCTCACCTCTTGTACAGCAGGATGGCGATGACGATGCAAATGATGAAGACGACGGCTAACACAGGTCCTACCACCCAGATGAGGCCTTCTTCCTCATCGATGATGGGCTGGGGGTCGATGTCGGCCGACACAGCCGGGTCAGAGTACGGGCTTGTGGCGTACATGACCTGAGGTTGTGAGAAACGGATCAGTATTTCATAGTTCTGCACCTGGATTGACATCAGGGCTGCAGGGAAATAATAGTTAACAGCTGATTGCCAGTTTTTTCCAGCCAATCAAAGGCCATGCTCGGTATCTCCCCCGTCTCTGGGGCGCCGATTGAACTATTTCACATTCTGAAAGAAGATAAAAAAAGAGAAACTGTCTTGTTGGGAAAAAAACCTGAGTGCCTCAGTGGCAGAGTGAGAGATCTGGTCTGTTGGTCATTATCGTTTTCTCTCCACCTGAACGGGGAGGTTAGCGAGGGGAGTGCGACGGGACGATGGAGCCTGCAGCTCATCAAATCCATCATCAGACCTGCAGCTGCCTAATCGTCAGGCTGCTGGTCCTCTCTGGCAGACAGGCGCACGTACACACTGGCTGCAGCGCCGGAGATAAGCTAGACGGCACGTAGCACGCAATTAAAGAGGAGTCCTCTTATCGCGGTATTCCTGCGATCAGCGGAGGTCTTCAGGGGTTTCTCTCCCCAAAGCAGTGAGGGTCAGCTTCTCGGGCAGTTGGAACGTTTTTTGTTTTTTTTTTCTTTCTGAGGTGGAGCCTGAAAAACCTGAAGGATACAGTGGATTTAACCACCAGCTTTAGATTTGAGTGCAAAGGACTGGCAGCCCAGAGGGAGGGAAGCTGTTGTGAGAAGCTAAAACAGCTAAAAAACTACTCAAGGAGTAAAAAATAAAGTCTCTTTACAGGCAGCAAATGAGTAAAAAGAGCAGCAATGCAAACAGTACTGCTGCGAACTGCACCTGGATCTATTTGCATGTAAATTTGCAAGAACGCTTTTCCTCTAAAAATCTAGTGGGTGCGGCTTATAATGAGGTGCGCTCTATAGTCCGATATTTACGGTATTTGCTTCAAGATGTAACAAAATGAATGATTAACAAAGCAGAATTGGAAACAAAGTGTCTTCAGCACCTAAATGTGCTTTCTTGCACACACAGGGACAAACGGTAGATTAGCCTTACGTTTTCTGACATCTCTACGACCGCCAGGACGAAGAAGACGTACTCCTGGCCGTTCTGCAGCTGCTTGTTTTCAAACTCGCCGTACATCTTGCCGTTTCCCAGCGTGAACTCTTTGGGCAGACTTTTGAAGTAGGCGGCGATATAAGCTTTGGGTTCAGCCTGCCTCCGGAACCGAAGCTCTCTGCTCGTTCGGTTTATCTCTCGGAGCAGCTACAGTAAAGGAGCGAGAAGGAGACAGTCGATAACAAACCCCAGCACATGGCAACACATCAAACCAAATCAGTTCATCTAGATTTTCCTCTTTTTTTTGTGATTGCCAAGTCAAACGCACTGATTGCAAGAAGCAGAAGATTACAGAAAAGATCAATAGCTGACTTTATCTCTCTTTTTTGCAACAAAAGATAGTAAAATGAAAAGATTGCACATTTCCAGAATTTAAGGCCGTAAGATGGATTGTTGTAGAGTTTACAAAGCTCATTTTGCTCTTAGACGTTTCACTGAATGACTTTATTGTGTATTTGCGCAACATACACACTGCAAAGATAAATGATCATAAACACATCAAATGTGATCCCGAAAACCGTCGAACACTCTCGTATCACTTGTAGATTTTCAAAGGCAATTCCAACATGAGTTGTATTCCTTAACCTGCTAATGAGAACAAGTCTGACTTTAAACTTCCAGTACAACGCACAGATCATTATTATGCTAATCTGTCATGGCTTGTTGTCAGGCCACTGATTTCATATCTCTGATGTGTATGTGTGTTCCCTGTCACCCGGGCAGGAGTGTGTCTGTTGGTGTGTGTGTGTGTGTGTGTGTGCGTGCACATGTGCGTTCGCTGTGTGCTCTGTTTTGGCTGCGGGGATGTTGGTGCCGCCCGATAATGTCTTCAATCATCTTTCCCGTCAAGGCAGCTAAATCTAGCTGCCCTTGGGAAAAGTTGTGAAAAGGTGAGCGCTGATATTGACAAACAAATAAATTCTCACAGAGAGGGGCGACTCTCGCACAATCGGTCAGAGCTGCAGACGGAGGCCTGAGGGCGTGAACTGTGGAGCTAGATGAGGCATGGTGGTTTTTTGATTTGTCTCCTCAGCGCCATAAATTTCAAGTTTCTGTTTTCGTCACAGAGATACAGACAGACTTTTGATGTAAGCTTTTCTTTTTTAGAAACTAAAGGCCCTAACGATTCCACATCCTTTTGGATTTTTTGTGCAACTGTGTTGTCGTAATAGATGTTATGCTGTTGATATAGATCTGGACGGGACCTGGAATGCAGCCTTGAGGAACACCAACAGGGAAATATCTAGTCAGACATTGCTGCTAAGGTTTTATTTACCTCTTTCTCGTGTATTTTGCCTCAGGAAAGGTTGACTGAGAGGCCTAAATTGTCAGTAATTACCACTTCTCTCTGGCAGTAACAGCTGTTCATCTCTTCTTTTGCAGAAATCGTGCAAAAATAACCACAAAAATCTGCTTCACATTTAGTTGGAATCTGGGTGGCTGACCACTGCACAGGCATGAATCATTTGCAACTGACGCTAGCTGGAATTGTTATGTGTTCGGAGCTAAATCCGGCAGACAATGTGCAGGGAGAGTCGAGAGAAGTTTCCATTTTTACGCGGTTCTCTTGCACTCGACTGTGCAGATCCATTAGATTTCAGCGTTTGAAGCGGCCAAGTTCGGAGCGATAAAACTTTTGTTTCCCCCCGCCTTTAATCACGCTTGAAATGAAGCTCCTGAATTACCTCAACTGGCTAAATATAAAAGTTGTCAAGTGTTTTGTGCACAAGCAGCAGCCTGGCTCTTCCTGAAATGAGAAGAGACGTGCACGGCTGATGCAGCTCTTCAGGTAATTACCGCAGACACAAAGGAAGGAAGGAGGGGTTGTGGTGCTCTTGATGGCTACTTCATGTTCTCATTTCCATATGAACAGCGCTCTCTGCAGCTATTTGCGTCAATCAGAGCGTCTATCTCCAGCGTCCCCTGCCCTTGACTGCCCAAATTACTCCCACCCTTTTTGAATTTAAAAAATGATAAAGGAAAATAAAATTGACATTTTTTTTCCAACATACCTCTTCTAGATTCATTTCATCGGGGTTGTCCCAGGGTTTGAGAAACTTTCCATTGCGCTGTTTCTTCAGAGGGACCACAACAATGTAATAGGCCCTAGAAAATAGGGAAAATTAAATTAATCCCGGCATCAAAGATCACTCGGGCGCCCTTTTCTGTGTTTATTGATCCCTCAGACGGCGACGATCAAATGCAGCCGTGTTGACCTTCACCGGGAGGCTCCCCTTCCTGCCGAGGTAATTAGCACATAATGATATCCTCTATCGCTCCAAGAGTACAATATTTCTCTTTAGTTTCACATTTTATTAGTGTTCCTTTGTGACGTTATGAAATGAATCTCTTAGAGGTCTCTCGAGGGCTAATTAGAAGACCTCCAAACACAGAAAGATGAGAATTGGGGGCATTTTTTTCAGCCAGTAAAGATAACAGTTGTCTAGGTGCCTGGTTGGCCTCTGCTCTGGCTTATGCTGGGCTCCAGCGTGGTAGCTAATGGGAATGCAGTTAGCTTAAGCTCTGGTGTGGCCACCAGTGGGGCGAGTGCCTTCAGAAAGATTAACCATTTAAAAGAAGGGGCGGTTTAGAGTCAGACATGTGTTTATTCAGACACCAGACATCTGCTGGCGTTGGTGCTGAATAGACCCGAAATCTCAAGGTGCCAATTGCAGATAAATTTGTTTTAGCTTTCGTACTCACCGTACTTTCTCAGATGCCTGCACTGACGGCAGCTCAATGGTCACCATGCCGTCCGCATTGGTCTTGCCAATCAAAAAAGGTTTGGTGCGGAGAATGTCTGGTGCAGTCATGGTGGAAACGCGATGCTGCAGGCCCCCAGCGCTGTTACCGCGGTTAGTCAGAAGGAAGGAGTACTGCGTCTCTGGCTGGAGACCTGTAATTAGCTTCTGCTTTAGCTTCCCGTCCACTTCCACGCTCTGCCCATTGTCGTAGAGGATCTGGGAGGGAACGAGACTCATTTGTGAGTGAATATTGTGTTTTTGAGAAAATGGGTCGTGTTGAATGTTATCTCCGGTGCTCACAGTGAAGGGTTGAGCCGGGTTGTAGGTGTCTGGAATTTCCCAGGTCAGCAACACGGATGACTTCATTGCAGCTTTGACATGGAAATTTTTTGCGAACACTGCTAAAAGAAAATGGGAGAGCAGGTGATTTAAAATTCCATCTCTCCCCATCTCCAACCCCCACCTGAGCTTACCTGATGACTTCTCCTCAACTCCAGAAGAGATGAGAACTGCACTGAACTCAATGGTTCTTACCTTATCACCAAGGACAACTCTCTAAATGGACCAACTTCGGCTCAATAAACAGAACACACACACATACTTACTTCCTGTCATTCTAAATTATTCTTAGATTACGAACACTATTGGGAAACTACATTAAATCCTCAGGTCACGTCCATATTGTCAACTTAGAGGCTTTCAGTGAAGGTTGTGGAGGTTTGAGACTGCACACATGGAAAGATCTTATGGGGCTAGAAGGGGTTCAGGTGCTGGTCCTACCTTGGTCCAAAGGCTGTGTCCTGAATTGGACACTGGGGCTATAAGGACCAGAACCCTTGCTGGTGAAGGCACACATTTTAATATCGTAAGTAGTATCGGCCTTAAGTCCGTCCAGAATGACTGTCGATTCCGGTGCTGTAATGAAGAGTTCGGAGGGACTGCGTGGGCTGTTGATGTCCTTGTATTGCAGCGCGTACTTGATTATTTTCCCGTTTCGCTCCGTGAGCAGCACAGGTTGCCAGCTAACCTGAATGGTGGATGTGGTGGCGCCCTCTGCTGTAATGCTCTGGGGGTAGCCGCTTGGAACGTCCTCATTTGTAGAGACCTCTTTTACCGTCTCTTCGCCAAAACCAACCTTGTTGCGTGCCGAAAGGCGAAAGGTGTATGAGGCCCCCTTGTGTATCTCTTTGGTAGTGTAGTGGTTTTCCCGTTCAGGGAACTCGATAACGGTCAGAGGATCCATGTCTTTGCGGCCAAATCGGAGACGGTAGCCCTGCAGGGGGCCGTGCGTTATTGCAGGGGGGTGCCACTGAAGCAGAGCCGTGCCCATGTTGGTCGTACTGACCATTAGCCGAGGTTTCTCAGGAACTAAAATGCAAAAAAAAGAAAAAAAAAAAAAAAGCAATTATTTCTATATATATAATTGACAGAGTTATGTTTTCTACAATGAAAGCTTCTCAGTGGGCAGCGCTCTTTTACCTGCGCCAGTGGTGGTGATCAGCTTCGGCTTGCTGCGTGCACCATCGCCTTTGGTTGTGTAGGCTGCCACGGTGACGGAGTAGGTTGTCTCAGCCTGCAGATCTGTGATAATCATTTCCTGTAAGTGATACAGAAGTTCAGCTGTAGAAGAGGTCCTTGATTTTAGAGGTTTTCTCTAAGAAAACAGATGCTTCACCACAGCTGGCACATTAGCATGCACCCCTACCAGCGCTTCTGAGAGGCTTTGTTAACCCGAGAACATTGAACGCAACAAAATGTTAGCGTGACTTTCCTTTTATTCCATCTCCTGCTAAGTTAAAGTTGTAAACAAGCTAACATTTCTGTCATTCATGAAGGGTAGGTTTGGTAGCTTTTCATCTACTCACATGTTCAGTTGAATCATCGTATTCCCACTGATTTGATCAGAATATGAAGAGAAAAAAGACAAAAGATCAGGCCCAAGTGCAGCAATATGTGATAGAACAGTGACTATTGTCTTCAGTTCAACACAGCTAAGTTTTAGAAAAGTCTAAATAAGACTTTTGCAGCAGACGGAGAAAAATGGGACCATTTGTCTGAGGAGAGGTGTCGTACCTGCGCATCATCAATCAGGATGTCCTTGATAGCTGGCTGTCCCGTGGGTTCCCCATTAACCATCCTGACATAATGCACCTGGTACCCTCGGATCTGACCGTGCTGCTTGGTGGGCATCGGCGAGCGCCAGATCACTTTAATTGACGAGGAGTTGAGAGCCTCCACCTCAACTTTACGAGGCGGCCCACTAGGAACTGGAGGAACACCATGGGATAGAAGGAAAAGAGGTCAAAATTATGGAGAATTCCCGGACCATCATATTCTTGCCCAGAAGCGGAAGCAGAAAATGCTGCAGTGATTTGTTTTAAAAAAAAAAAAAAAAAAAAAAAAATCACAAAAGTGCAGCAAACTGCAACAATCACTGCTTGACATCGATATTTCAACAATGGTAAGGGTTGAAAATCAACAGCAAAAACAGGCCTGACCGAAGTTTAGGACGTTAAAAAAATGGTGAGGAGAGGAAAAATGTTAAGAGAAAAGTGCAGCCAAAAGGCAACTTCAAGTGGGAATACTTGAAGCACTGCCACCGATTTGGCCATGGTGCAAGGAAAAATAAAAAGATGATTGCGTCACATGAGGGGGGAAAACATCGAAAAATGTTTTTCAAAATGTCTGTGTCTCTTGTCGTTCCCCTCGGCAAGAACTTGTCCCTCCATCCATTTGCAAAAATGGTAAAAATAGATTTAAAAAAAAAAATGGAGGCCTCCAGTTTACGATGCCATACCATGTGTTGAAATTGAGCAGCGTTCAGAGGAAAAAAAGCTCATGCAAAATGAGCCTAGGTGTTCGGGGTAAAAAAGGTGCAGAGTCCAAAAGGTGCCTAAAAGTGGCGACAGTCTTGTTAGCAGCAGGCAGGGGACGGCAGAGAGGAGAGAGTCGCAGCTGTTAGTATTGGCCTTCGCTTTCGCAAACACATACCGTCCTCCTCAGTGCGGACGAGCTGCGGCGGACTTTCCGGGCCGGCTCCCACGTCCGTGTGAGCAGTGACGCTCACACGGTACTCTGTAAATTTGTCCAAGTTCTCCAAAAGGTACTGGTGAGCTTCCAGGGGGAATGTCGTAGATCTGTCGAGGCGTCGTGTCCTCCCCTTCGGTAGCAGCGTACTGGATGGTGTACTGGGTTATGATCCCGTTCTGCAGTTCCATCGCTGGTGGCAGCCAACTTACCAGGATGTTGGTAGAGCTGGAGCTGTGACACCTGATGTCCTGAGGGGGACCCGAGGGTTCTGCTTGGTGGTCCATGTGTGCAGGATGGTTTGTTGTTTTTTTTTTGTTATAAATTTAAAGAGGGGCGTTGGTTTGATTTTGTTTTTTTGTTTTTTTTTTTTTTAAGCATTTCACATTTTGTTTTGGTCAAAGTGATGATGGCAGATATGAAAAAGAGAAAGAAAAACAATACAATGAAAAGATAAAATGAGAACAGATGACAAGAATTTACAAAAACGCAATGAAATGTCAGAAATGAGCAAACAAAAGAAAAAAAATCGAAGACAAATTTGACACTGATGGAGGGCGAAAGAGGCTGAAACAAACGTAACCTACCTTTAAAAAAATGGAAACCAAAATCAACCTAACAATTTCGAAAAGGTCAGAAATCACATCATGGGAACGATATCGACTGTCGCAAATTTGGCAAGCAGTTACCATCAATCCAAAAACATAAAGGTTGATGTTTTAAAGAGAAGATGTCGTGTTTGTCACCAACCTTTCCGAAGCCTGTTGGTTTGTGGTAAAAGCCTGATTGTACAACAGAGAGCTTCCCAAGGAGACACGGCTGGTTTATTAGTCTGATAACTTTCACATGCACTACTGAGTGTCACACTTGCCCTCATACCCACCTGAGCTCTGCAGGGAGTCTGCACGGAATTATCCACCACTCGAGCCAATTGTCATAGATCTGAGACCCCCAACTCAAAACTCTGAGCTTTCTATGACGTCCCGGGTTTGAAACCCCCATTTCTGATCTGAATTTCGTTTGCGGGATGGCTGCTGGTTTGTTTGCATAGCTACATAGAAAGCTCATGCTCAAAAATCTACTCCTCAAAGTCAGGAGACGAGGTCTTTGGAGACGGTTGTAATGCACATCAGTACCTTTGCATATATAATCTGTCCAGATGTCTGTTTTCAAGTTGGTTTTTTTTGGGGGTTTTTTTTGTGCGCGTGTGCAACAAAGATGAGGATTGTGCAACCTTGTCTCCCAACTTTACAGGAAAGCCTGCTCATCCATGCAACCTTTCCCAAGTGAACGCTCCAGGATTGTCAGACACCTATTTACTCGCTGAGACGTTTACATCTTTTCAAATGCATGAACTCTAAAAGGTAAAGAAATCGAGTTTGCTGCTCCTGTGCTCGCAACCTTTACTCTTTTTTTCTCACCCTTCTTTTCGGATTCTGCTGCATCCGTTAAGAACTCTGAATGCATTTGAAAACGTGTTTCCTGCACAGTAATTGAAAGTGTCAGATAAGGAAGGGGACCTACGTGTCTGCGGAGTCTCTGCCGAGATCTCATTGCTGTAAGCTCCGACTCCATGTTTGCTGCGTGCAGCCAGCCGGAAGGTGTAAGTGGTGAAGGGCTTCAGGTCTTTCAGGAGGTATGTCGTGGTCGGCTCAAAGCTGATGCGTTTCTGCAGGGAAGGGTTTATATTTCCTGAAATGTCAGGTCTTGTGAGGACATTTGCAGATAAAAAGTCAATAACAGGATGCCGCGCTGATAAAACTGCGGTTTAACGTCAGAATCCAAAGTAAATGCATAACATGAATAAAATTTGCAGCATTTGTCTGGCTGAACTGTACATTCCCATTTCAGGAAAATAGCTAGAATCCTCACCTCCTCTGTGTCATCGCTCTTCCTGTACACGAGTTCGTATCCAGTAATTTGGTTCTCTTGTCCGGTCTGCGCCGGGGCAATCCACGAAAGCAAAATACTGGTTTCTGATTTGGCTTCCGCCTTGAAGTCGGTCGGCTGAGAGGGTACTGCACAACAAAGAAGGCTGGCGTAAACGAGCAGCGCAAACGGGGGTGAAGGTGGCTTCTGTGAGGGCGAACAGGCCCACCTCCAGTCTTGGTGATGATCTGCAGGTCCGGGGAAAGCGGCCCGTCTCCAACAGACGTGTAGGCCAGAACCTTGATGTAGTAGGTCTTGTTGGGGATCAGACCCTGGATGGTGACAAACTTGGAGCCTCGAACAATCTGCTTCTCCCAGAGGTTGACATGCTGGCTGGAGTCCATGGTGTAGTAGACTCGGTAGCCCATGATCTGCCCGTTGGCCTCCTCTGGCTCGTCCCAGTGGATCACAGCTGTGGTCGAGCTCATCATGTGACCTCTGACCTGCCGGGGTGCCGTGCTGGGCGCCTGCTCAGCCGTTTTGGCCTCGATGATCTCGCTGGGAGGCCCTCTGCCAATGTTGTTGATTGCCACCACACGGAACTCGTAGTCAGAGTACGGACTGAGGCCCCCGACGCTGTAGCGGGTGGTGGCTACACCGTCAATCTCCTTGTACAGGTCGTCTGAGTACTTGGACTTGTGCTGGATGATGTAGTAGGACACAGGTTCAGGATTGCCAGAATCCCATGTAAGCGTGATGCTGGTGGCCGTGCGCTCCGTCACCACGGGAGTCCCAGGAGCCTTGGGCAGCGCTATGAGATTGTTGAAAAAGTAGATTTATTTTAATGCGATGCATCATGCAGGCTTTAATTTTTGCCTTCACTCATTTCAGAGGGAGGGCGAGCGCTCTTACCTACTTTACATCTTCTACGTGTGAGCTAACATGTGAGATTAAAGACCCCCGCTGAGCGGCCGAGAGTGCCGTTTTCATTAATCTCACATTTCCCAGTGTTTATCACGTTAATAATTGAACAGCTAAATTTATTGCTTTAATTCCCTGCACCGAGGCATGCGGCGGAGGCTTTCCGGCAATATATCGTCTTTATACTCACTCTGAAGTGCGCTTCTGGGGAAGATTGCTGCCAGACTCTCATATTGTGACTAATATCTATGTTTTGTCTAAGAAAAACAAAGCTTGGCGCATGTGTGCGCGCGTGTACATGTCCCCCGTGTGCGTGTGAACACGGTGACACCGATCTGGAACATTTTTCCTGGTGTGCCGCAGCAAAGATATGATTACACTCTGATAAGTGCCGTGGTGACAGAGGATGCCGAACAATGCTCGGTACATTTCACGTCCCTCTCACGCCGCCTCCTGCGTGCTGACAGAAAGTGTCGAACTCATGGCTTTGTAGTTCCCCAGCTGGGAGATAAGCACTCTGCAACATTCTCAATCTGCCAGCTAATGCTAGCATGTGTCTGCTGCTGCAGCAGAGATGATGGACAGAACTTCATACAAGTTTAGGTTTTCACACTGACCTTGTGTTTTTTCTACTTATTGTCTTGTATGAAGCATTTAGAGAAGATTGCTGTGGATTAGCTGCAAGTAGGCTGCTGAGACCTTTACGGTTTTGTTGTCGGACTGCTGGCAGGTTTGTAGACTGTTGAGTTCTGCTCTCATATTGATTCTGGTTCTGGAACAGCCTTCATCGTTTTGAAACCCGATTGGTCGAACGGTTGTTGTTTACCTTTCACTGTTATCTGCGCCATGGCCTCGATCACCCCCAGCGTTGACATGGCAACGCAGGTGTAGTTGGCCGACTGCCGGACGTCCGTCAGCTCCAGGACATTCCGTCCGATAGGCATGTCGTCCTCGGGGGTGAGGTCTTCGGCGCCGAGCATCCATTTGACGTAGGGCATTGGGGATCCCACAGCCACGCACGTGATGTTCACGCTCCCACCCGGCATTATCTCGTTGTCTGTGGGTGGGATGGAGAAGCGCGGCGGCACCCGGCGTACTGATGGGAAAACAGATGAGGCGGAGTAAAAGACCAGGCAGTAAGAGCCACTGACGAGCATCTGGAGAACCATAAAGATGTGTGTATGGTCGGGCTGGTGAGATGGTCGATGGCAACGTGGGAACCATGCAGAATGGGTACGGATGGACAGGACGGCTGGACGGCTCAGTTGCCGTGAGGACACACACGTCCACGCTGCCGCTGCCAGCTGATGTGAGCTGACGTGCTGCATTGCAGCCTCACATCGCACAACAACAAAAAAAAAAGGTAAAACCAGCCTGAATTCAGGAACTAGTGCTGTCAAATGGTCCACAATGGCACTTTTCCCACCGTCTGAAGAAGTTCTTCCCCCCACACACATGCAGCCACTGTGGCCACTGAGTCCTCATATGTGATTTGGTGCCTTTGGATTCAGCCTCTATCAAGCTGAAATAGAAATTCATTGACTGGGGCCTGAGAACGGGCTGAGCTTCAATGTCTCGCCCAAGGACGCTTCTGAACGTCAACCACTGGGGTCGGGGCTTGAAACGGCCACCTTCTAAACGGGCCGCGGCCACAGCCGCAGCCTGGCCGATAAATCTTACCAAACCCGATTTGACAGCTCTAGTAGAAACACAATATAACAAAAAGTCCCAAACGAACTGAAATATCAAACACCCATAATGCACTTGGATGTCTTCAAGGTGTTTTGGAGGCAACGGGCGTCTGTCACGCATTAAAGGATGAGGGCTTTTTATTGGAGGCAGCCATGTAAGTCAGAGGGGCTGCAGGGGTGGATTAAGCGGAAACAGGGTCAGGGGGAGGCCATGGTAGATCAGAAACGCTGTGTGGACAAATAAGTCGGGGTTACATTAGCTAATATGAGCGAAAGGTCCTGGGAAAAGCCTTAAACTGGAAATCCAAACAATATAGTTCTGTTTGAGTACAGCTGGTATGCTTCAGATTAGGAAGATTAAAAAACGTGCTTCGCACACCAGTAAAAGAGATCTCTGGTTTTTTTTCTTTTTTGGTTACATTTGTGAATACCAACTAGCTCTCTGTAGCTCGCCGCTTTATATTCTGACTGCAAGCTGATTCGCGAAACCCAAACAGCATGCGGCTCTCCGGAGAGGAAGAGGAGGGGAACTGCTTGCATTATTAAATACATTTCCCTCGCTCAATATTTAAATAATAACCGATTGAATAACGCTCCCTGCAGACACAATACTACACCGCTCATTTGAATGTCATTATGTTTGTGGAGTTTTGCGTTTAGCACGCTCATAAATCATGCTTTCACAACTTCCTGTGCAGAAAGAGGCGCATCAGGAAGCGAAAGGAAAGAATCTCAGAGGGGCGAGTTGTTTGTAGAGATAGACTGTCGTGGCAGAAACTGAGAGGAATGGTTTCTTTCCTCTGGAACCGGTGATTTCAGTGAAGACTACGGGGAGAAATTAGCATAGCGATGCCTAAACTGCTCAGAAATGGTCAGAATTCCTCAGATCATAAAGTGGCTTTGCGTTGTAAGCCTCAGAAAATAAAAGAAGACAGCGGCGGAGGGTTCTGGGTCTAAAGGGTTAATGCACGAGCACGCTCGCTGCCACCCCCCCAACACCTCAAACATGCACAACGCAATGAACAGCTGAGCAACTGCATAAATATCTGACAACAAAAGTAGAGAGTGAATCTGCTTCTGTGGTGGAACATAAATCAGATGTTGTGTCGTATTGAAAGTTAAAACACACCAACCTTCTCGCAGCTCTGAGGGGTGGAGGGAAAGTGATGCAGAACAAAATTTCAAAAAGAGAGGAGAAAAACAAGGGAAAGACAATAAAAGGACATTTCTTAGGCGTTCAAATGCTTCT
>CAAE01014681.1:440713-494704 GCA_000180735.1 Tetraodon nigroviridis | reverse complement strand
CAAAATTATGGAGAATTCCCGGACCATCATATTCTTGCCCAGAAGCGGAAGCAGAAAATGCTGCAGTGATTTGTTTTAAAAAAAAAAAAAAAAAAAAAAAAATCACAAAAGTGCAGCAAACTGCAACAATCACTGCTTGACATCGATATTTCAACAATGGTAAGGGTTGAAAATCAACAGCAAAAACAGGCCTGACCGAAGTTTAGGACGTTAAAAAAATGGTGAGGAGAGGAAAAATGTTAAGAGAAAAGTGCAGCCAAAAGGCAACTTCAAGTGGGAATACTTGAAGCACTGCCACCGATTTGGCCATGGTGCAAGGAAAAATAAAAAGATGATTGCGTCACATGAGGGGGGGAAAACATCGAAAAATGTTTTTCAAAATGTCTGTGTCTCTTGTCGTTCCCCTCGGCAAGAACTTGTCCCTCCATCCATTTGCAAAAATGGTAAAAATAGATTTAAAAAAAAAATGGAGGCCTCCAGTTTACGATGCCATACCATGTGTTGAAATTGAGCAGCGTTCAGAGGAAAAAAAGCTCATGCAAAATGAGCCTAGGTGTTCGGGGTAAAAAAGGTGCAGAGTCCAAAAGGTGCCTAAAAGTGGCGACAGTCTTGTTAGCAGCAGGCAGGGGACGGCAGAGAGGAGAGAGTCGCAGCTGTTAGTATTGGCCTTCGCTTTCGCAAACACATACCGTCCTCCTCAGTGCGGACGAGCTGCGGCGGACTTTCCGGGCCGGCTCCCACGTCCGTGTGAGCAGTGACGCTCACACGGTACTCTGTAAATTTGTCCAAGTTCTCCAAAAGGTACCTGGGAGCTTCCAGGGGGAATGTCGTAGATCTGTCGAGGCGTCGTGTCCTCCCCTTCGGTAGCAGCGTACTGGATGGTGTACTGGGTTATGATCCCGTTCTGCAGTTCCATCGCTGGTGGCAGCCAACTTACCAGGATGTTGGTAGAGCTGGAGCTGTGACACCTGATGTCCTGAGGGGGACCCGAGGGTTCTGCTTGGTGGTCCATGCGTGCAGGATGGTTTGTTGTTTTTTTTTTGTTATAAATTTAAAGAGGGGCGTTGGTTTGATTTTGTTTTTTTGTTTGTTTTTTTTTTAAGCATTTCACATTTTGTTTTGGTCAAAGTGATGATGGCAGATATGAAAAAAAGAAAGAAAAACAATACAATGAAAAAATAAAATGAGAACAGATGACAAGAATTTACAAAAACGCAATGAAATGTCAGAAATGAGCAAACAAAAGAAAAAAAATCGAAGACAAATTTGACACTGATGGAGGGCGAAAAAGGCTGAAACAAACGTAACCTACCTTTAAAAAAAATGGAAACCAAAATCAACCTAACAATTTCGAAAAGGTCAGAAATCACATCATGGGAACGATATCGACTGTCGCAAATTTGGCAAGCAGTTACCATCAATCCAAAAACATAAAGGTTGATGTTTTAAAGAGAAGATGTCGTGTTTGTCACCAACCTTTCCGAAGCCTGTTGGTTTGTGGTAAAAGCCTGATTGTACAACAGAGAGCTTCCCAAGGAGACACGGCTGGTTTATTAGTCTGATAACTTTCACATGCACTACTGAGTGTCACACTTGCCCTCATACCCACCTGAGCTCTGCAGGGAGTCTGCACGGAATTATCCACCACTCGAGCCAATTGTCATAGATCTGAGACCCCCAACTCAAAACTCTGAGCTTTCTATGACGTCCCGGGTTTGAAACCCCCATTTCTGATCTGAATTTCGTTTGCGGGATGGCTGCTGGTTTGTTTGCATAGCTACATAGAAAGCTCATGCTCAAAAATCTACTCCTCAAAGTCAGGAGACGAGGTCTTTGGAGACGGTTGTAATGCACATCAGTACCTTTGCATATATAATCTGTCCAGATGTCTGTTTTCAAGTTGGTTTTTTTTGGGGGGTTTTTTTGTGCGCGTGTGCAACAAAGATGAGGATTGTGCAACCTTGTCTCCCAACTTTACAGGAAAGCCTGCTCATCCATGCAACCTTTCCCAAGTGAACGCTCCAGGATTGTCAGACACCTATTTACTCGCTGAGACGTTTACATCTTTTCAAATGCATGAACTCTAAAAGGTAAAGAAATCGAGTTTGCTGCTCCTGTGCTCGCAACCTTTACTCTTTTTTTCTCACCCTTCTTTTCAGATTCTGCTGCATCCGTTAAGAACTCTGAATGCATTTGAAAACGTGTTTCCTGCACAGTAATTGAAAGTGTCAGATAAGGAAGGGGACCTACGTGTCTGCGGAGTCTCTGCCGAGATCTCATTGCTGTAAGCTCCGACTCCATGTTTGCTGCGTGCAGCCAGCCGGAAGGTGTAAGTGGTGAAGGGCTTCAGGTCTTTCAGGAGGTATGTCGTGGTCGGCTCAAAGCTGATGCGTTTCTGCAGGGAAGGGTTTATATTTCCTGAAATGTCAGGTCTTGTGAGGACATTTGCAGATAAAAAGTCAATAACAGGATGCCGCGCTGATAAAACCTGCGGTTTAACGTCAGAATCCAAAGTAAATGCATAACATGAATAAAATTTGCAGCATTTGTCTGGCTGAACTGTACATTCCCATTTCAGGAAAATAGCTAGAATCCTCACCTCCTCTGTGTCATCGCTCTTCCTGTACACGAGTTCGTATCCAGTAATTTGGTTCTCTTGTCCGGTCTGCGCCGGGGCAATCCACGAAAGCAAAATACTGGTTTCTGATTTGGCTTCCGCCTTGAAGTCGGTCGGCTGAGAGGGTACTGCACAACAAAGAAGGCTGGCGTAAACGAGCAGCACAAACGGGGGTGAAGGTGGCTTCTGTGAGGGCGAACAGGCCCACCTCCAGTCTTGGTGATGATCTGCAGGTCCGGGGAAAGCGGCCCGTCTCCAACAGACGTGTAGGCCAGAACCTTGATGTAGTAGGTCTTGTTGGGGATCAGACCCTGGATGGTGACAAACTTGGAGCCCCGAACAATCTGCTTCTCCCAGAGGTTGACATGCTGGCTGGAGTCCATGGTGTAGTAGACTCGGTAGCCCATGATCTGCCCGTTGGCCTCCTCTGGCTCGTCCCAGTGGATCACAGCTGTGGTCGAGCTCATCATGTGACCTCTGACCTGCCGGGGTGCCGTGCTGGGCGCCTGCTCAGCCGTTTTGGCCTCGATGATCTCGCTGGGAGGCCCTCTGCCAATGTTGTTGATTGCCACCACACGGAACTCGTAGTCAGAGTACGGACTGAGGCCCCCGACGCTGTAGCGGGTGGTGGCTACGCCGTCAATCTCCTTGTACAGGTCGTCTGAGTACTTGGACTTGTGCTGGATGATGTAGTAGGACACAGGTTCAGGATTGCCAGAATCCCATGTAAGCGTGATGCTGGTGGCCGTGCGCTCCGTCACCACGGGAGTCCCAGGAGCCTTGGGCAGCGCTATGAGATTGTTGAAAAAGTAGATTTATTTTAATGCGATGCATCATGCAGGCTTTAATTTTTGCCTTCACTCATTTCAGAGGGAGGGCGAGCGCTCTTACCTACTTTACATCTTCTACGTGTGAGCTAACATGTGAGATTAAAGACCCCCGCTGAGCGGCCGAGAGTGCCGTTTTCATTAATCTCACGTTTCCCAGTGTTTATCACGTTAATAATTGAACAGCTAAATTTATTGCTTTAATTCCCTGCACCGAGGCATGCGGCGGAGGCTTTCCGGCAATATATCGTCTTTATACTCACTCTGAAGTGCGCTTCTGGGGAAGATTGCTGCCAGACTCTCATATTGTGACTAATATCTATGTTTTGTCTAAGAAAAACAAAGCTTGGCGCATGTGTGCGCGCGTGTACATGTCCCCCGTGTGCGTGTGAACACGGTGACACCGATCTGGAACATTTTTCCTGGTGTGCCGCAGCAAAGATATGATTACACTCTGATAAGTGCCGTGGTGACAGAGGATGCTGAACAATGCTCGGTACATTTCACGTCCCTCTCACGCCGCCTCCTCGCGTGCTGACAGAAAGTGTCGAACTCATGGCTTTGTAGTTCCCCAGCTGGGAGATAAGCACTCTGCAACATTCTCAATCTGCCAGCTAATGCTAGCATGTGTCTGCTGCTGCAGCAGAGATGATGGACAGAACTTCATACAAGTTTAGGTTTTCACACTGACCTTGTGTTTTTTCTACTTATTGTCTTGTATGAAGCATTTAGAGAAGATTGCTGTGGATTAGCTGCAAGTAGGCTGCTGAGACCTTTACGGTTTTGTTGTCGGACTGCTGGCAGGTTTGTAGACTGTTGAGTTCTGCTCTCATATTGATTCTGGTTCTGGAACAGCCTTCATCGTTTTGAAACCCGATTGGTCGAACGGTTGTTGTTTACCTTTCACTGTTATCTGCGCCATGGCCTCGATCACCCCCAGCGTTGACATGGCAACGCAGGTGTAGTTGGCCGACTGCCGGACGTCCGTCAGCTCCAGGACATTCCGTCCGATAGGCATGTCGTCCTCGGGGGTGAGGTCTTCGGCGCCGAGCATCCATTTGACGTAGGGCATTGGGGATCCCACAGCCACGCACGTGATGTTCACGCTCCCACCCGGCATTATCTCGTTGTCTGTGGGTGGGATGGAGAAGCGCGGCGGCACCCGGGCGTACTGATGGGAAAACAGATGAGGCGGAGTAAAAGACCAGGCAGTAAGAGCCACTGACGAGCACCTGGAGAACCATAAAGATGTGTGTATGGTCGGGCTGGTGAGATGGTCGATGGCAACGTGGGAACCATGCAGAATGGGTACGGATGGACAGGACGGCTGGACGGCTCAGTTGCCGTGAGGACACACACGTCCACGCTGCCGCTGCCAACTGATGTGAGCTGACGTGCTGCATTGCAGCCTCACATCGCACAACAACAAAAAAAAAAGGTAAAACCAGCCTGAATTCAGGAACTAGTGCTGTCAAATGGTCCACAATGGCACTTTTCCCACCGTCTGAAGAAGTTCTTCCCCCCACACACATGCAGCCACTGTGGCCACTGAGCCCTCATATGTGATTTGGTGCCTTTGGATTCAGCCTCTATCAAGCTGAAATAGAAATTCATTGACTGGGGCCTGAGAACGGGCTGAGCTTCAATGTCTCGCCCAAGGACGCTTCTGAACGTCAACCACTGGGGTCGGGGCTTGAAACGGCCACCTTCTAAACGCGCCGCGGCCACAGCCGCAGCCTGGCCGATAAATCTTACCAAACCCGATTTGACAGCTCTAGTAGAAACACAATATAACAAAAAGTCCAAACGAACTGAAATATCAAACACCCATAATGCACTTGGATGTCTTCAAGGTGTTTTGGAGGCAACGGGCGTCTGTCACGCATTAAAGGATGAGGGCTTTTTATTGGAGGCAGCCATGTAAGTCAGAGGGGCTGCAGGGGTGGATTAAGCGGAAACAGGGTCAGGGGGAGGCCATGGTAGATCAGAAACGCTGTGTGGACAAATAAGTCGGGGTTACATTAGCTAATATGAGCGAAAGGTCCTGGGAAAAGCCTTAAACTGGAAATCCAAACAATATAGTTCTGTTTGAGTACAGCTGGTATGCTTCAGATTAGGAAGATTAAAAACGTGCTTCGCACACCAGTAAAAGAGATCTCTGGTTTGTTTTTTTTTTGGTTACATTTGTGAATACCAACTAGCTCTCTGTAGCTCGCCGCTTTATATTCTGACTGCAAGCTGATTCGCGAAACCCAAACAGCATGCGGCTCTCCGGAGAGGAAGAGGAGGGGAACTGCTTGCATTATTAAATACATTTCCCTCGCTCAATATTTAAATAATAACCGATTGAATAACGCTCCCTGCAGACACAATACTACACCGCTCATTTGAATGTCATTATGTTTGTGGAGTTTTGCGTTTAGCACGCTCATAAATCATGCTTTCACAACTTCCTGTGCAGAAAGAGGCGCATCAGGAAGCGAAAGGAAAGAATCTCAGAGGGGCGAGTTGTTTGTAGAGATAGACTGTCGTGGCAGAAACTGAGAGGAATGGTTTCTTTCCTCTGGAACCGGTGATTTCAGTGAAGACTACGGGGAGAAATTAGCATAGCGATGCCTAAACTGCTCAGAAATGGTCAGAATTCCTCAGATCATAAAGTGGCTTTGCGTTGTAAGCCTCAGAAAATAAAAGAAGACAGCGGCGGAGGGTTCTGGGTCTAAAGGGTTAATGCACGAGCACGCTCGCTGCCACCCCCCCAACACCTCAAACATGCACAACGCAATGAACAGCTGAGCAACTGCATAAATATCTGACAACAAAAGTAGAGAGTGAATCTGCTTCTGTGGTGGAACATAAATCAGATGTTGTGTCGTATTGAAAGTTAAAACACACCAACCTTCTCGCAGCTCTGAGGGGTGGAGGGAAAGTGATGCAGAACAAAATTTCAAAAAGAGAGGAGAAAAACAAGGGAAAGACAATAAAAAGGACATTTTTTAGGCGTTCAAATGCTTCTAAAACAGTCTGAAGGACTTGCTGGCTTTGGTACAGAAGGCCTTTGTGACGAACGGGGACGCGCGACCACGTCTGAGCCGCAGTATTTCAAATTAAAACCTTTGGTCGGACGATAACGAACAAAAGAGGAGCCCGGGCTTTCAGGCCAGCCTTATCATCTGCGGAACATATTTACTTTAATAAATGCTGCTTTTATTTCTCTAAAAGTCTTGGAGGTCTTTTAACATGCCGTTGGGCAGAGCTGCAATATTCTCACACTCCACAAAGGCCAGAAATGAACAGTGTCGCGTCATTTCCTCCACTGGAGTAAAGACGGGGTTTGGCCGCTCATCCGTGGAAGAGACCTATGCATTTATGCAAATGGCTCTAATCATCGTGTGCGTATCAACAGTTTTTATTAACTTGATTAAAAACTAAACGCCGTTGAAGCACTAGCAGTGAAAAAAACGTGCTTTTTTTGGACATCAGATTAGAAACAAAGGAGCATGATCCAGGTGTGAAAAACCCAAGTTATTGCATCGCAACAGTTTAAAGAGCGTAATTGACTTGGGTGACATGATAATGGAGGGCTTTCGAAAGAAAACCTTGACCGAATCTGTCAGTCTTGACTTTTAGCAACTCCAGCTGGAGGTTCCAGAGGCTAATTTATGGATCGTTCAAAGCCCCGAAACACTGTAAATGAATTCAGCCGCTGCTCTTTCAAGTGTGTGCCGAGATTAAACGTGTCTCCCGTATTGATCGGAGGGAAGAGGAGAAGGCCACGGGGGAAACAAGGAGCAGGCCCATCCACTTTTACCAACGTCATGAGTAGATAAACACAGTTGTCTAGTGGTTGGTGTTCTAGTGCGGATCATCAGCGGGAAGGATCGGGATCAGATTGCAGGTTTGGTTCGATGCAGGCGAGTCAGGAACATACTTACGAGCTGACAGAAGGGGATCGGTCAGGCTGTGGCGGCAAAGAGAGCTCAGAGTGTTTGACAAGCGTGCAAACGCAGCAGGTGCCAGTTTCCTACCTCTGACATAAAGGTTGGCGGGGGCGGAGTAGCGCGTCCCGTCGTTGTTGGTGGCCACGCATTCGTACTTGCCCTGGTCAGACTCTTCGCTCTGCTCTATCTGGAGAGCTCCTGGTGGGGAACAGCAAAGGGGCAGCAAAGGAGCGCTGGTGAAATCAGGCCGGCAAGCACAGTTGACAAGCACACTCAAGAAGAACTGACATGTTTGACCTTCAGACCGACATTAGCCACCTTCGGCTCTAGTTTTTAGGCTTTAGCCCTTACAGAAAAACTCTAGATTTTGCATCTAAAACTGTGATCCTGCATCTACGGCTACCGGCTAGGTCTAACTTGAAGACCTGCTGTGCTAGCGTAGGTCAGGGACAGCTGCAAAAGGCAAAATCATGCACAACATCGCATCGGAAACACGACGTTATTCATCTCTTTAGCAACGATTTCTGAAAATGCCGAAATGAAACAAACACAGAAACACTCAGCCAAAAAGACCGTGTTTTAGTTTCTTTCTGCTGATGAAATCTGGGACTAAATTAGCAGCTTTAATGGTGCCAATACAGGTCAAAAAAATCTAATTTAAAACGGGGACAAGCCCTTAAATATGCAACAATTCACTGGACGGGTCAATATGGGGATGAGTGATACCGCTTCAGGGAAACATGGATCAAACAAAAGAGGTTAACAGTAGAAGAAAGCAGCATAACAAGGGAGGACAAGTCGGAAGAAAGAAATTTAGGTTGGCTATGATTTAGCATATTCAATCACAGACTGAGTTGGAGCATTCACCCGTCAGAATAAATCTGGGCTTCATCTAGGTGAATTACTGTTCAAAAATAGCAGCCCGTTAAAAAAAAAACAAAAACAAAAAACACGCTGCTTGTGCATGTGGAAAAATGTTCAGGTATTAAGGCAAAACCAACATATTTACCCTCTGTAACAAAAGTATTGACATGCAAATCTTTGCAAGAAATGTATGTCGGCACAACTTACAACCTTCAGACAACCCTTAGCTGAAAAATAAAATGCAAGTGTATTAGAAGACAAAATTCAAAATGTCGGCTTGAGCCGCCGACAAGAAGGTAAACCAACCACTGCTTTAGCTTCTGAAAGCTACAAAAGACACCCATAAAAATCCACCAATGGGATTAGCAGTGTGGTGTCACATGACCATGGGAAAAATGGCTTTTATGCATCAACAACTCTGCAGCCCGTCGCATGTCACACAGCAAAAATGAGCCAATCGGGTCCTCGCCAGACTCTACTGTTTGCCTGAAGAAAAAAAAAAGTCAAAAAGTAAAATATTCTCCAAACCCAAGAAAAGCAAGAAAAATAGGAGAAAGAGGGGAAAAAAGCACCGAAGGAACTTTATCAAAAAAGTGGTTGTTTGGGCTTTTTTGTAGAGAGGAGAGGAAAGCAAATAGAAGAAATGGAAAGCAAAAATATTTTTGCAAAGATAGAAAGACTTGTTTGGAAGGGGGAAAAAAAGCAGAGGATGTTGTCTTCAGCATGCCTGCGTGATTCCACGGCATCGTTTTAGTGCTGAACAAGAACAGCTAAGGGGGAAAAATGCTTGGTTGTTTTAGTTGGACAAAAAGAGGGACACATGATTCGCTATGGTCAAAAAGAAAAGGAGAGGAGAAAAAAATGGGAAAAATATACCGTAAAAAAGAAAAAAACAATTGTCATTGGATATGCTTATCTGAGCCAGGGCAAGCATATCGCAAATGATCAGAACAGGCTCGTTGGAAACCAGAGGACAAAAGAAGAACCAAAGCAGAGACAGAAAAGATGGAAGACAAATTCAGAAAACAGGACAAATCAGGAAGTCCCTGATAGGATGAGGACAGAGGTGGAGGCGATGGCGGTGGACGGATGGGGCGACAGCAAGAATGAATTTGTATTATTTTCATTCTGTGAACGTCAGTTCAGCACTCTTACCTCGTATTGGCGTACCACCTGGGTGGATAATATGAATGCAAATAAGATTAGAAAGAAGAAGCATTAGTACGAGGAGAGAGAGGCTGGGGGCTTTGGAGGAAGAATCAAATTAGATTTAACAGGCTACGTAAATAAAGCTAGCAGGAGAGAGAGACAGGGAGAGAGAGAGAGAGAGAGAGAGAGAGATCATCATAGACACGTCATTGTTTAGAGAGAAGCATCGGTGTAGCCTCGGGGGAGGTGGGCAAACCTACAGCACCTTCCTGCTCCACCTGAGCTGGGACCCCTCCCTAGATTCTTTATGTGTGTGTGTGTGTGTGTATACAGTGGTGGGTCAGTGAGTGAGTAACAGTCAGTGCTGCGTGTTCAGTCTGCCTGCAGAAACCTAGCACTAGCTGAACACCTCTGGGTTAGCGCAAAAGTGTGTGTGTGTGTGTGTGTGTGTTTCTAGCAGAAGCCCCTAAAACTGGAGTATCTGTTAGTAAATGCATGCCATGCTGTTGATTACTGGTTGGGGTCATGAGCATTAGTGAGGGGGGTGGTGTGTGCTTTAGAGCTAAGCACTTACCAAAGGATTCTGTAAATTTAGAGATATAGAGAGAAGAAAGACAGGATAAGAATATATTCTCGGAGCGAGTTTAGTTCACAAGGCTTGGTTAAAACTCTACGTGACGTCAGTTTTTAAGCACAGTTCTGTTAAAAAAACCATTAGAAATACAGCAAGGAGGTAAAATGAACAGAAGAGCTGAGGACAGGCGGTCAAACATGAACGGTTAGCTGCCACAAAACCAACTCATTTCCTGGTTTACATCCAGATCCTGGGATTAGGGCCCAACCGATGCGGATACGCTCGTAGGAAGGATACGCTGGAAGGAAGCCGCTTTCTGACGGATTGGAACGGCTCATCATGCGGCTAGGTTGACCATTCGCTAAACAAAATTCCAGAATAAGTCGTCACCTGGATGCTTTCCAGGCCGTATATTATAACATAGACTTCTACTGTTTGGTGCTAAGTTTTTTTTTTTTCGTTTTCATGTGTTGAAATTAGTTAGCGGTTCCAAAGCATAGCTCATCGCCTTCAGCCAGGGTTAAAATCAAAGCAACCTCTCTACTTACATTCTTCAGACACCATGCTCGCAGCTAGCTAACTTGTTTAACTGTCCAGTCTAGGAGCTAAATACGGCACTTGTGCCTTTTAGTGGATTTCCAATCAGAAAACAATCTTATTTGGTCCTTGTTTCCTTGGATAAGGCAATCGCCCAATCAACCGACCTAATTAGGTGCTAACAAAGACAACAGAGTGCCCTCTGGCGGAAAAACAGCAGCACAACGTTTTGTAATTAGCTTCTATTAGTTACATTTTAGACTCATGACAGATCGGTTAGGCCCCAATTAAAATGAAAATAAGCATTAGTTTTCTTTAAAATGAAATGGGAATTACACGTTTTAGCAGTATGAAGTTTTAGTTTGCTGTTAAAGAAGCTCATTAAGTTTGAAATAAAGCTTGTCAGGGGAAGTGAAACGAAATGAACATCCTGAACGCACTGAAACGAAGCTGAATGTTGACTATTGTAAAAAGAAAAATGGAGCGAAACAAAAGAGCCAACAGAAAAATGTCCCAAATGATAATTGGGTCTAAAATTGGAGCAATGGGGGCAAAGGTTAAACCAGCAAACACAGACAGGGCGACAGTCCCAAGACTAAAAGACAAACAGACGACACACCGGGGTCGACACACAGTAGACGACAAGAAATAGTAGAAAGAATGCCAATACCTACAAAATAAAACCAGCCAGATGAGGAGTTAAATCATGGGAGGAAGAGGGTGAAAAGAAGGACAGGAGGAGAGCAGATCGAGAGAAGCCCCTAGTTTCAGACAGACGGGGGGCGGAGGAGGCCTACCTGATCTTAGCTGTTTGATCCGCCCGTTGTTGGTGGTAGTGTTGACGGGAAGGAAGTCCTTGAACCAGGAAATGTCGGGGTCGGGGTTGCCGCTAGCGGCACATAGCATGGTGGCGGTGCGCGTTCGCTCCACCACTTTCAACTGTGGGCCCATGTCTATGGTGGGGAAGCCGGGGGGCAGCTGGTCCTCTGCACAGACGAGACCACCGTTAGAACCGGTTCTAAACCGGAAAAAAGATCTGAACTGGTTCTGCTCGGGAATGTCAGAAGTCAGGAAGAGCAGAACCAGCTTAGCTTGACAACAGATGCACGTAAATTCATGCTAGGCTAGGCTCCTCCTGGCTTTAGTTTGGATCTGTTCAGCCTGGAGGTGAAGGCACTTGGACGATAGTTTGCTTTGCTTTGCTAACGCAGGCTGATCCGCAGACCCACCTCGCTAACGCTGGAGGTTGTTTCAGGCAGATGAAGATAATCACGGCTGCAGGGAAAACAGCGCTCAGCTGAGCAAGCCACAGCAGAACTCCCCTGGCACGCCAGCCAGGTTCGGTTGCATGTTTTCTCCCTTTTTCGTGGTTGATACAGATAATTAATGTTTTCCGTTGCTCCGGTAAAATTTTTCCTTCTGAAACTTTCATGAGGCAACATCAGTCTGAAGCAGCTGCACGCAGCCAAGCGACAAGCATGGCCGCCTTCCAACGATGCTTTCGGATATCTGGCACGACAAACCACTCGCTTGGGTTAATCTTCCCAGAAAGTCGACGAACTATGCAGACTTGAACTCGAACTGTAAAAGTTCCTGTCTGAACTTTTTTCCCTTCTTCTTTAAAACGTCACAAAACAAACTTCTTTTGGTGGTGAGCGACTGTATCGAAGGAGGAGGGGTCGGTTTTCAGGCCTGGACTCGATGTGCGTCCGAGAACCTGTCTAAGCTGTTCAAGGTCAAACCGTCAATTAATCTGTCCTGCAGCAGGTTGAGAACGGAGCCGATCAAGCGCTGGCAGCTCGGACACGTGTCATAAGTGGTCCTTAAAACTCACCCAGGATAAAAAGTGATACTGGCAAATCTGCAACGTGTGCTGAAACAAAGCGGGATTTCGCTGTTTGTTAACACGTCTCTGGATTCAGCCACGAATCTCTAACATTGCTAACATCGAGCCCAGCTCGATGAATAGCTCAAGCTATTCGTTTCTGCAACATCAACTAATGCTGTTAGCATTTGCATGTAGCATCAGTTCATCTAAAAGCATCCATACCAGTGTGTATGAAATGTTTAGCTAGCAGGACACGCTGGTATATGATTAACCAGTGATGAAGGGGATGGTTTAAAACATTTGAAAAGACATTTTTCATCTTCTTAACCTAATTTGAACTGCAGTGGGACTCGCTAACATGAAAAATGGAGCAGCGCACAAAGGTCATCAAACCCAGAAAAGACATGTAGTCACTGGCCCCAAATCTGGGTGGGGGTGGTAGCTACGGATACGGCGTTGCTTTTCAAATTAATCACCTCTCAGTGCTCGCTGGCCTCCTGAGCACGCGCTCGCTGAGAAACAGTCGAGAACGTTAATGCAGCCTTTTCAGAGAACTTCTTTTTTTCCACGCTAAAAAGTGTCACTTTTCATTCAGACATTTCTAAAGCTAAAAGATGAAATAAAGACTGGGGTTATTAAGGTTTTCAGAGGTGGATTCTGTCATGGCAGCAGCACAAAGAGTCGTTTTCCTCAAATCGTTAGCCTCGATCCTAGGATGAGTCCGGCTTAAACTGGACCCGGTCAAGTCGAATTTACGATTCCAATTATCCAACCACACAGCCCACGAGATAATAAACAGCAATGGAGACATCGTGACAACAATAGCCATCACTTCACATCCATCACAATTAATCCGTCCTGCAGAGGAGCGCGGTGCCAAGGACGGCCCGGGACGAGGACGGGTCCCGCTTTGGAGCAGTGCCGTCAACAGTGGCTCCAAATGAGATGGGAGGCAGAGAAATGCTGAAGTCACCTTCTGCAGTAGTGCTGAGCACTGATATGAAAGACTCCCAATGACAATTTGCACACATTAGCCGCCACCCCGCTATCGTTGGCCGTAGGGGCGCGCGGTGCCAAAAGTGGGAGGGGTTTTATAGAAAAGTTGGCTCTAAAAGTACCTGAGTGAGCAGATTTCTGCTGAACGTTAGCCTGAACCATTAGCGGATTAATCTATTGATCATGAATAGAAAACGCCCCAGAGTAACGCAAAACGTAAAAGTCGCAGCCAGTTACAATCGCTTGGCTAGCTTCAGCCGCTGACTTTTCCACTTAACTGTGACATCAAGGTGAACTACATCATAGAATCAAAGCTCTCTGCATGTCAGAGCGCAGAAGCAATCCCAAGTTGAGAACTCCAGGTAAATCAGGTAAAATTCCAGTTTTCTGGGACTTTACAACAGTTTGGGAATTTAGGAGGATAAAAGACCTGGGATGAGACCACGGTCAAGTGGATACAAGCACCTTAAAGGGAGCAGTCAGCAGTCACCTGTTGTGGTGAAAGCCAGCGCGCGCGCGTGCGTGCGTGCGTGCGTGCGTGTGTGCGTGCGTGCGTGCGTGTGTGTGTGTGTTCTGGAGGATGTCTGATTAACATTTAGGATGTGATCCAACATCTTTTTTCTGAGACCTTTCAGTCCCAAAGTTTCGCAAGCGTTTCTTTTCCCCGCTTCCCGAGCCAAAGCCACGTTTCCCACCAGGCAACCTCAGACGACTTCAGGTCCTGCTGACGGCAGCAGAAGAGCTCAGGCGCTATCTGCTGATCAGCACGTGGCCGCTCATGTGTTTCCACCATTTCCTGCCTTTCAAAAGCCAAATTAAAGCAAATGAAGAGTTGAAAGGGAAAACTAAAGGCTGAGTCGGAGGGAGACGAGTCCTCTCCAACAAAATGTTCCGTCGAAGCTCCAGCGCAGCTGATGTCTTCTCCGGTCTTGGCAGCAGTTGCAGAAGCCTTAATTAGGCTGTTGTTTTTCACAGAACGTAAATTACTCAAGCAAAGGTAAGCGCTCTCCACTAACAGGGAGGGCCGGCCTCGGGCGCGGTGCCAACGCTGCCTCTGCCTGTGGGTTAGAACCTTCGGATGGTCCCCGCACCCTCGCCTGGCCGCCTCAGGTGAAACACCTGTGGAGGCCACGCTGGTGGCGGCTGCAGGGTCAAAGGGGCTTGTTCAGGAGCGACTGATCTCCAAACCTCCAGCTCGCGAGTGGTTTTTAGCACTGGTGGAGCTGGGAAGCCCCGCCCAGGAGCCCCAACGGCCCCCAGGCTGCAGCACAGACCTCCCAACATGTCTTCATGTGTTGGGAAGCATCCTGACAGGTCCAAGGTTACCTGTTCGGCTAAACGCACACGATAAAAGAAGGTAACGTTGCTGCGGCAGGGGAAGGCAGCACTTGTGAATATTGCCGCCGTTTAGCCAGAGTTGCTCAAACAGTCGGTTTCCTGTGATGGAGCGTTAAGAGGCGCAAATTCCACCACAAGTCCAAGTGGCACTAAAACCTGTAAAAAGGTGCTTCAGCGATCCGCTGGAACCTGCGGGCACACGGCGGCACACCATCCAGTCCACACTAAAATTTTATGTCCCGGTCCCCTCAGGGAGCGGGGTGAGAACGAGCTGTGAAATACTGTCTGAGAACGACGGAGACGCGCCTGATACCAAGAGTTGGCTCTCTGGGAGAAAAAACGGCGTTCTCTCCCCCATCGATCGCTTCCTCCAAAATCCTTTGAGAGCCTGGAATTAATTGAATGCTGCTCATTTGTTGTAAAAAATCTCTCGTCACTAATGTGTGAGATTATGAGGAAACATCTCCATCACTGAATCAACAGAAAGGTTGCTCTATACCTGCTGAGTGGACTTTTGTGGTAATTTAACTTTTTATGCCAAAAACCTTCCAAAACAACAGCAAATCCCCCAAAATAAGCGGAAATTCAAACCCCAGGAGGCCTGACTCCAAACGACCCAAGCTAATGTGTAACATAGCCTAGCATCCCACCGTAGTGGTGGACTATGCTATGCTGACTCCAGAATAGCTAAGCCAGATGTTCACCAAAGGCAGATTTCAAACCCTCCCCCTCGGCCCCCTAAGGACCCTTCCAGGTTCGAAGAAAAATCTGACGTTTAGCAGAACTAGCCGCGATCCGTCTCTGTCCTCCGCCTCCTGTCCCTCCGCCGCCCCTCTCACTTTGCATCTTCCGTTTGCTGGCTGTTACCTTGAGCAATGATTCCTTTTTCTTCAGGAATAAAAACACCAAGCCTGTTTTTTCAGAGTTGGGAAACAGAGAGAGATAAAGTTTCTGTTGTCATCAGCAGTTATGAGTCACATCAGAGGACGGAGGAGGGACGAGCGGCTGTTTGACAGATCTTTGAGCCGACGCTAACGCTAGCACTCAGCTCCACACTAACTTAACAAGCCTCTTTTTCTGTTCGCCTCTTTTATTAAACCTCAACAGTCTGTCAGCCCTCGTTTGATCGCGCTGAATTGATTATGCATTCACGAAGAGAACATGCCGGCGAATAAACAACCGCATGCTAGCTTATCCCCAGAGATTTCTCCACCGCTGGCGTGCGCTCACTATTCCGGTTCACACTTGATCGCGTTCATCTTTTTAAGGTCCAGTGTGCAATCATCTATTATCAGATATGCAAAAACAAGCTTTAGCACACAGCTGTAGCATGCTAATTACTGCATTTTTGTTTGGTTGGCATTGGAGTTAGCGTTGATGTTTATCAAGGCAGGTCCTCCTCTTTGCTAGTCTGCCATGATCGGAAAAACAAGTTCACCTAGCTAAAAGCATTAGCTACTTTAGCTCTGGTTCTAACGTGGCTCTTTTGTAGTCTCCTTTCAGGTGGAGCCGAAAAGATAAAGAGAAAATCGACGACGAGACGAGAGTCTTTGGCTGCGCGAGCGCGCCGTTAGCATTCTTACTCAGATTGACGCAGTTTGTTAAAGTTGGACTATCGGTTAGCGTGAAAAAGTCCTGACAGCTTTCACGTAATCCTCTGAACTTTAATCGCTTTTGTGCCTGGCGGCTGCGGATGTCTTGGCAGGTCACAACCTGAGGCTTTACCCCTCACGTGTCGTATCGTCAGTGTCGAACATTTGTGCACTTTAAATGACTGTAGGAGAGTGACTGAAGGCAGAGGGGGCGCGTGCACAGTTCAATTATTGATACAGCTAAAAGCTCGCTACAGGACAGAGGGTGGAGATTATTCACGCTTGCTAACGTCCTGCAGAGCCAACGACACACTGTTCAAAGATCTCTAATGGAAAACTGGGGTTACATCAGGCTTTTCAAATTAAGCAGACAAGCATTCTTCCCTAAAAGTACCTCTGAGTGTCACAGCCGGCAGCGGGCGGCCATGTTTGATTATGCAGATGAAGACGTGGAGGACAGCGTGCTTTCAAGAGGAGACAGCCGGGTTAACGGCGCTAACCTGCAGTGCAGAGCTCTGAGGTTTTGCCTTTTTGTTTTAAAACATCTAATTAATCATTAAACTCATCTCCGCCGTACTGATGCGATGAAGTATGGATGGCTAATTACACCGACAACTCCCCAAAAACCCTCTTTTGAGTCCTGCTGAGTTTTTGAAGATCATTAGACGCATTGGGACTGCCCGAATAATTTCATACCAATGACTTTAGCACAGCTGCATAAAAGCAGCTGCTAGCATCAGCGTGGCGTGACTACCTGGCTTGTTGTGATCTGTTGCTCTCGTGTGATGTAGGTGTTGATGTGGCTTCTTGCTGTTTTTGTACTACAGTAGCATTTTTTTTGCTGCACACAGGGTAGCATTGTTAGCGCTGGGTTCTCTTCACTGATCCTTTGTTCTGTGCTTTGTTTTGCTATACAGTGTTTTTTCGGTTATGCTAACAGTGTAAACTCCTCCTCCTCGGATGGAGTAATAACGTTTTTTTAGAGTAAATATTTGCAAGACATCTAACCGGACAGACGTATGCTAGCTGCTCGCCTTTTCTTTTCATTTTGTCCAAACCAGTGATCACAAAGAGCGATTCATCCTCTCAGCATCCTCCTGCAGTCAGAAACAGCTGACGCGGCGTTTATCCTTCCGATCCGCTCGAGCATGTCCCGCTTTCAGTCGGCCCGGACTCGGAGCGTGAAAAGCAGGAATTACTATGGAACAAAACCGGGTCGAGAGGGTGAAAACCCAACGGAGAAGGACGCATGTCCACGGCACCGTGAATATCTTGGACCAGATCCAGCACTTAGTATGCTAATGTCATTCTGGGCAACTTGCTAAGGTTGCACAATTTCAATTTTAGCCGCTGGCTGATTAAAAATCTTAACACCGGAACCTTCAGCTCATCCAGAATTCCAGCACCGTTTATGAAGTCTGGAGAACATTTTTCTCGCAACAATACCGAAGAGCGCAGCACTGCATTGTGGGTGAATAATCACTTATCGAGCAGGGGCCTCCGCCATTGTAGGCGGAGATGATCTGTGGCGGCGATGCGGCTCCGCCCGTGCCTCTGCCGCATTCCACACAAATGGAAATAATGCATTCTGTTTTGCCGTCACAGGAGAGCGGCTTCCCATTTTCCGCTCCCGCTGCCAGGCCGTGCACAGCTGCAGAAGTTTGCACACTTGAAATGGCTGCTGACAGGAGGATGAGGATGCAGTAGAAATCCTTAATCACGCCTGAATCATGAAGTGGAGCGCTCGCATCCGCGCGTGGAGGGAAGGCGCGTCGGCTTCATCTGGAACGTCTTCTGTTCCTTTGGGTGCGAAGACACAAAAAGGTGATGCCGGTAGTTGAATTCCACGTTTCAACGAACACGGCGCCTCTCCAATTCTCATTCGTCCTCCTATCACTTTCCGTTAGCACGAGCCCGACCGTCCTGCGTCTGATGCTAACCAAACTCTTTGGGAGCAGCTTTCAGCTGCTAAATAATAAATGTTTTGCCCTTGAGGTGACCTTGTGGTGCCTCCAGGAGACGCCCTGCACCGTTGCCAGCGGAGTTGCGGCTTCTCAGAGGGTTTCCCCATAAACCCCATCCTGACAGATAGATGCGCTACAAACGAGATGACCTGCTAATTATCTTAGCTCAGACTTTGCTGGTGAACATTTAAGCCAGACAGCCTCTGTCAAAATTATTCAAAAAAAAGAAAAAAAAAACAACACTCAAATGTTTGGCGGACAAGTTGCTGAAGAATCGATGCTGTTGGGGCGTAAAGAACCATGTCACAACACTCTAGTTGCCACATATTGCTAATTGGTGCTAATGGACATAACGATACATTAAAGCACAGCGACAGCAGCTCTTAGCTAAATGAAACTCCTCCATGCTGGTGTTTGTGGAGACATAAATCCATCCAGACCAACGGCTTCCAACGGAGAAGCACTCTGTCGCTAATTTGCAAAGCCAACAGAGGCGATGCGAAGACCCAAGGAAGTCCGACAACGCCGCTTCTTTTTAGCTTTTTAGCTAACCCTAACCCTAACTAACTCTGGCTAATGGGACGGGACAAATATAAACATGCTAATGCTAGGCAGCGCATATAGGGATACACTACAGTTGTCTCCCAGCTGAATTTCTTTCTCTCTTTCTTACTCTTTTTTACACACACAGGCACACGCACACACACACACACAGAGTAAACAGGGCAGAGCTGCATGTAAACGCGCCACGTCTTTTATTCAGACGGCCACTGGAGAGAGTGCAAAAGGTCTTTTGTTGGCTCAGTGGTGAGATAAGAAGCTGGTGTGTGTGTGTGTGTGTGTGTGTGTGTGTGAGTGTGTGTGTGTGTGTGTGTGTGTGTGTTCCAGGATGGCAGTCCTCTCAATGGGAACTCATTTGCAGTGTTGTATAATTGTGCTCCATAATGGAGCGCTCCTCATTCAGCCGCTCCAGCCGTATTCCTCATTTAGCAGCCAAACAAGTCACGTCTCAGATAATCTGCAGCCTTTTATGTGCTGTGCCGCCGCGTATTTGCTCCTGAACGCAAGCTTTTGGGTAATCAAGATAAAAATTTTCTCCTAGCGCAGTCAGAGTTTGCGCTCGGGAACTAAGTGGCCGACCTTTGCCGGCGGATTTGTTACAAGTGTTTTTCCAAAAATGGCTGCAGTGACTGCAAAACTCCTGCTGAGCGTTTCCGTTAAAGCGCTGCGGGCCGGTGGCGGATGGATTTTTGCATAATTTAAGTGGCGTCTTAATTATTGTGTCAGGAGTAAGTATGCAAATGACTGAAGTCACTTAGAAAGAGAAACTTACTGGGCTAAATGGCTAAATCTTATCAAGTTAGCGGACGCAGCGGAAGCACCTAATTGGCCGTGACGCAGCGCAGAACGCTGTAAAATGGGCCAGTGCAGCAAAATAGAACTTACCTGCACTAATCCCAGGCGCTAGCTCATCTAACTTTTCTACGAATTGTCTCAGGTGTTGAGGAGGACCTACCACGTAAAACAGTGAGTCTGGTGGTCGCGCTCGTCTCCCCAACACTGTTGGAGGCGACGCACTCGTATATGGCTTCGTCTCGCGGCGTGCGCAACGGCTGGATTCTGAGCACCGAACCAGAGCCGTCGTCGAACTCTATCACCTGCAGGTGCGAGAGACAGGATAATGTTAAAGGAGATTTTTTTGGTGCACAGTGAGGGACCCTTCCACAGAAGAAGAACAATCAACACAGAAAATGAGTCCAAACACGGCTGAGGACAGTGAGGGGGACACTGGGGGACACCAGGGGACACCTGTCCTGCTTGGTTACGCCTTAAGATTTGTGATTTTAGGGTGCTGTGCATTTCAATTTGACTAAATTAGCAAAGAAGCTAACGTTTTAGGATGGGGGCAGGACACAAATGACCACAGAAAAGTGTCTCTGACCAAGGACAGGACCGACTGTGCTGGACGGACGACACAGAACGCTGACAGACAGGTGTTTGTTTAGCTTCTGCAGCTTTTTGATTGTTGCATGCTACGTGTCGTATACTCACTGATTCTTAGCCTTAATTCAATCTGTCTTTAGCACTGAGGTAGATTTCAGCAAACAAAGGCTAAAACATTAGCTTGCTCACACACACTCGTACAAACGGCACATTTTTAAACTCAAAGATCCAAAACTGGCAACGCACGTTGATCAGCGGAGCAGTGCAGCAGCGGCATGGGGGTTTTAGCTAGCAGCAGGCAATGCTAACAAATGGTAAGTTTAGGAGGTAGCGGTATGAGCTTGAGGAGAAAGTGGGGGTTTGTTGGATGAGTGGCGGTGCAGCGGTAGCATTTAGCTCAGCGCGAACTCTGATAAGATTAGATTTCAGTCGGTGGGCGGAAGAGGATGAAGACGCGTCTTCGGCCGCATTGGAGCTGCGTTGATGGAAATCTCATCAGTGTTCTGCTGTGATTGGGTATTTTTAATGATGAAAGGATGAAAAGCAGCTGAAAGCAGATGAAAGTTGAGCAGAGTTCAAATCAGACAGATGAGAATGTGGTCCCAGAGCCTGGTGATGAGGTGGACATCTGCGTTGGACAACCAGCCAAAGCTTCCTCTTTCTTGATTTTTACTGGGTTTAAACTCTTACCCAGATCTGTGGGATGCTAAAAAGCGTTGCTAGCATGCAGGGGTCTGGCAGGATGGATTGAGCGTGAGAAGAGCCAGAAGCAGTGAAGCATTCCAATTTAGTCAAGCATTTTACATCAGAACAATAGACCTAATACCTCAAATCTCTGGCTGCTGACTTTCTTCCCCTTCTTGTTCCACACGATCTTCGGCCTCGGGTCTCCCGTCGCCTGGCAGACGAAGGATGCCACCCCTCCTTGCACGCCCGTTTGGTCATTGGGGGTTCGTAAAAACTTTGGCGGTGCTGCAGAGATGAAAGAAAAAATGGTTAGCAATCATGCGAATCAGCAGATGGTGTAAACTTGTAAACTTGTGTGTGGCTGTTAAGAGAATTTCTTTTGTGTGTAACGGACTCTTATCATGCTGTCTCAGGTGCTAAAGTCCCTGAAAGTATTCATAGCTTGTTCAGAAATCAAAGTTTTAGGCACCAGAACACAAAGATCCTTAACAGAGAAATTAGCCGCAATCCTTGAACTGTTTTTGATGCTGTGTTTGGATTGTATTTACCCGAAGGAGCAGCAGAGTCAGAGAAGAAAGACTCAAAAATCAAAACAAATATGACAGTATTTTCACGACGCGTGCTAAGAATAGATGACGCTAATGTAGAATGCAAGCGAAGGACGCACCGCTAGCTCCAGCTTTATCGCATCAGACGCCGGTCTTGACATCAACAGCGCCTCTTTGAATTGTTGTGAGGGAACTGGAGTCTGTTCGGTTCAGGAGCAGAACAAGCTAATCTCCAGCACAGCCATCAGTCGGAACAGCGGCGCCGCTGACCAGGTCCGATGTTCCATTGCTCCTAATTGGTCCCTCGATTCAGCGCAATAAGTCAAGTGTAAAGGCAACGCTGATAAAAATGTGGAGCAGAGCAGCAGCTCCGCTTGGACGCTAGCGTGGCTGCATTAGCTTAGCTCCTTCAGTTGTGAGCAGGTTTTTGGGAGTTCCAGCGAACGTTTTGCCTGTGTCACCGCTCACAAGCTAACATTATATCATAAGTAATGAGGAATCAAAGAGTGGAATGCAACCAAAGGAGGTGATCAAAGCAAGGCACCTTCCCAGTGAGCAGCGTCTAATTGAGGCTTTCGTGAGGCTTTTATCAGCGCCATCAAAGCTAATTTTCAATTGCACTGATGTCAGCTTGCTAAGTGAGGGACACCCCCTCCCAGAATACCCTCTGACGCTCCTTTTGCTGCTTCTGAATGACCCCAGCAGGTGAGGTGGGGAAGAATTGAACCTGTGAAGGGGCAGCTGTGGGGCGAGGGGTCTGGCAAACCACCTGAAGGCTGGGTCGCGCTCACGTGCACGTGTGCGTCTGCACTCTCGCCAGAACCGGCGGGTGGACGGCGGACTTGACACTGTGTAATTTGCTCGTCTGCATCTGCGTTTGCGCCTGATCGCATCGACTCGGCGGAGGCGTACGGCATGCTGGCGCCCATCCAGGAGGGCGCTGATAGTTAATTGATATGCCACCGGAGCTGTTTCCACCCCGGGGGCTGTCTTTCACGGCTGCGCGTAGCAGCATCACGCCCCCCCTTTCCCACCTCCGCTATCGACGGGCGTCCATCTTGTTCGGCTCAGGTTGTGAAAGAGAACAATTCTGGGAGATCCGGAAAACAGCCACTATAGCTGCAAAAGCGAAAGACTTCCAATGCAGCCACGGGCTAGCATGCTAGCATCCATGTTAACAAAAACAGCTGCTGAAAAGAACCACAGAAGGTTCTGAGGGGGAAACCTGAGGATCCTGGCTGACGCACCGCCACGCTGCTTGAAAGAGTGAATCAAAGAGTGGCGAGAGGAGCATCATTAAAGGGCACTTTGAGCGTGGACGCCGGTACAAGACGGCTCGGTTTTCACAATTATTCTGACTGACATATTCAATTTCATTTGCATGAAAGGGGCCATTTTCTCTGGGAATCTTTTTACCCGAGGCTGAGGCGGGCCATAATTAATCCCAACACTTTGGGTGGCAGCCTGCAAATACCCGCCTCAGTTTAGACACACCGCTGAAAGAAAAGAGCCTTTAAAGTTAGCAATAGCCGCAGCCACGTCTCAGCTGTCCAGAGCCAACGTGCCGGTTAATGACAAGTGACTACGGCGTGCAGGAAGAAAGCGGGGTGCGGGGCCTAATGAAGCTTGTGTACGAGGGAAATGCTAAAATGCTAATACAGATAAACAAAGCAAAAACAGAGGGAAGATAAACACATGTCCTAACAAACAGCCACGCGGCGCTCTATCTGCACCGATACGATAAAAAAATGAGCCTTTTGTGACGCCGAGGATACAAACTCCACATTGTGGGCACTCACAAAAGGCCGCGGTGGAAAGACGGAAAGCAAGCGGAGCTTCATTAGGACGGCCGCTCGCCCCTCAGTAATCTGGCTTTAAATGGAAACGAGTTCTTATTGCAATTAGGGACGACTTGAAAAAGGATACGGCCCCTGAATGATGGTTAATTACTGGATCAGGACTAGCGCATTAATTCACCGCAGAGGTTTTAAAGGCGGACCTGCTCCTCCATCAATATTGTGCTGCTTGTCACACATAATGAAGTTCATAATGGAGCCCACGCCGCCTCCTCGCCGCCGCCCGAGTGTGCTCGCTCAGCGGAACCCACGTCCTAATGAGCTCCAACCGTTTGGGTACGCTAAGCTAGCCTTACAACAGGGTAGCAACGCGACCAGCGCAGGCTCGCTTCCATCAGGTCAGAAGTCTGAGTCAGCCAGAGAAAGAGTGAAGACTGCCCGAGGTTAGCGAAGGCTAACGCAGCCTCTCCTTTTATAACCTCATTTTCATCTTTTTCTTCATTACTGGCGCACAAACAGCACAAATCTACGCGTTCCCATTCTGAGGGAGGAAATTTCCATTTGTTTGCCTTGTTTGTTTTTCCCCGACGTCTGCGGGAGGAAAAGGACAGATAAGTCTTTCTAATTGTGCGAGCCTGCTCTGTTTGGTCGTCTGCACAGTCAGTTTGCAAAAAGTTAATTATCTGATAGGACAGGCAGAGGCCGCCGCCGCCAGAGCAGGAAGCTGCTGGTTCCTTCTGTTATCCACCAGTTTAATGAGCCGCGGTGGCGAAACGGCCAACGGTTATCAGGGCGAGGCTGCAGCAACTTGAAAAGATGCTTCTAACCAGGGAGGGAAGGAGGGATTACGGTGATCCCGACGCATGAGGGACACTCGACGTCCGACTGACCACAGGAATATCGCCGCCGGCGGCCCGCAGGGGCAATCTGGACCGTTTTTCACAGCATCCATCAGAAATCCAAAGAACACCAAAAATGAAACGAAATTACCACGTGTGACGGCTCCGTTCAAACTTGCCCCACCTTCCGCTCGCTTCCTTTTTGCCTGCGTCGCTCTGAACTCCCTGTTTGAGTTTGATTGTACAGATAAACGCCGTCTCGGGACCAAAGGAGGCGATATGGTCCCCGCGGTACACACATGTTACAGTGACGGGCTTCCTCATAGCGCCGCAGCCTTGCTTTGATGTGTGGTACCGATGGGCTTTTCCAGAGATCAAAGCAACACAAGTCAGGGTTGCGCCCCAAAAATAAAACTTTGAAATTGTTTTAGGCCTCTTCTTAATCAGGCTAGCTGTGAGTCAGTGGTGTGTTCTTGCTAGCTACACAGTGAAAGAACATCTTCCGCTAAGTAATACCGATAAACGGAGGTCTAACTTACGCAGCCCTAAAGGAAATGCTTGAGCTGGTGTGTCTGCGGCGCCTCTTTGAAGAGTAGAAATGAGCAAGACGTGCCAGCATCAGGGTCAGATGTTAGCAAACAACGCAGCGCCGCCTTGCAGGAGCGATAAAACAACGCAAAAACCTCAAGGGAGACAAATAATATAAACCGATGAAATTAGAAATTTCAGGTTGCTTCAGGAAAGGCTGTGATGTGCCGATGTGACGACGTGATCTATCTGTAGCGCGTGGGTATCACCAGACCCTCCTTGGCGAGATGTAGCTGTAGAAGCCAACGCAGCTGCTCCAAAAACTTCTCAGGTTTTTGAAAAAGGCCAGGCTTTCCCATGCGACAATTAGCTTAAACGGCCTCAGAAGATTCAGCACCACGCTTGAGGCGGTTAGCGACCGGGGAGGCGGTTAGCGTTCTGCTGCGGCGAAGTCTGGGCTGGAAGTTTGGCAAAGCAAACAAAGACGCCGCAGACGAAGGTTTGATAGCTGCCTGAGACAAAACAGAAGCTAAACGAACACAGCAGCCAAATATCCAGATCGGCCTCAGAAGAGAATTGTTGAAAAAAGGATTTTTTTTTCGCAACAATGAGGGATTTAAACAGGCTGTTTTCTAAAGATTAGGAACCTCTGGACCAAGCTGCTCTCATCTTTTTGAGGTTTTTTTTTTTTTTTTTGCCTTGGCCAGAAGGGTCAAGGCGGTTGACACGGTAACCAAGCAGAGAGCAAGTATTAGCTGAGTGGGACGACTGACGACGTGTGGAGATCCGGTTTTAGCCGGATTTGAGCGTGTGGACGGAAGCAGCAATTAAAAATATTACCTGATAATTATTAACTGTTGATAGCAGCTGATGCCGCTAACGCTGTTGTTGCCGCTCAGATCTAGTCAGCGTCAGCAATGTCTTGTCTAAGTGCAACTTTAAAGCCCCGGATTTCCATGTTAGCCATGGTTAATCTAATCTATGTCAATATCAGTTCTAGCAACAGATCGATGTCATTAAGTATAACTTCAACTTTAGCTAAGAAAACTTTTATTTTAGTCTTTTTGTATTCATGCACTTGTGCACTACATGCACTTATTTATGCATGTATAAACGGACGTCATCACTATTGCTAATGCTATCCGGTCCTCTATTTTGAAGCCCTGCAGTTGCACCAGATGTCAACAGATGAAGTTTAAACAGGCGTTGGTGTAATGCGGCGTCTGCTCCACGCCGTCTCTTTGCGGTTTCGCTCTGCGGCGTCTGTCGTGAGCCCGCCGCCATCCATCATCGCACAGGTGCGGCAGCTTTGTCAGGGCCCATACATCCCAGCGCCTTTTCAACCCGGGCAGGAAGCGGAATACTCGGAATGAAACGAGGGAAAGAAGAAAACAATTTTCCGTCTTCCTCGACACTGAATCCGTCAGCAGCGGTCCGAGTCCAGATGAATTAGGTCCTGTTTTGCGGCCGTTTTTGTTTTGTTTTCCTTCCGCTCCTTCCACCATTTCTTCTTTTTTCTTGCCTTTAAGTCCTTCCAGCCATCCTGGGCCGATTTATCACCATGCCATCTCCAAAAGTGCGTTGCCCCCTCCCCCATCTGCATCGTGGCGGCCAGATTGCATTCAGGTCCTCGCTCGTGCCATCCATCATCTTTTGTCCCATCTTCTTATCGGGCGCTGCCCAGCGCGTGGCCCCGGCGGCTGGGGCCGCCCTAATGAAAGAGCGGGAGGTGAGGCCCCAGAAAATAACCTAATTAAACCGAGCAAACGGGGACGAAGTCGGGGGAAAAGTGCTTAAAGGGGCTTTGCGAGGACGCCAGAGGAAGAACACTCACAGATGGCGGTGAGGAAGTGGAAGCGGTGACATGGCGCTGCGCCCGTGCCACCTTCTCATCTCGCAGTATTTATAGTCCTGCTTGCAGTGCTGTTTGTCCAAACACCTCTTTAGGAGATTAGCATAGCATCGCTCGGTGGTTTAGCCTTGTTTTCATTCCAATTGTTCACGTGCAGAGAAACGATAAAACCAAACTTCTTTCGACCACCTGCGCCCCAACGCGGCGCCTCTGTTTGGAAAGTCAGCTGCCATCGTTGCTCCGCAGCAAACCGAGTCGTTTAGGGACAGTTTGCTTTGGTCACGGCGATGTTTGTGGATCGCTAAAAGAACTAGTGCAATGGCTAGTGTGGCCTAGCTGTAGCTAGTGTTTTTGGTTGCTTTCTGTCTGTTCGCTAACATCAAAGAAATGAGAAGGTTGTTGTTCTCGTCAGTTGCTGATACTCTTCACTTCCTGGCGATGGGCCCTTCGCCGGAGTCACCGCCGTCGCTCAGCTTTTTCTGCCGCCGACGAAGCGAGATGAATGTGGCGCAACAGACCGTCGTGCATTTCAAAGGCGGTGCACAGGAAGGCGTGGAGAAAGAAGAGTGAGTGTCTCCCAGCAGATAGCAGCCGTCTCCAGACAGGAACACCCTCCAGCGCCGCTGGGCTGGGGTCTCTCAGCGCGCTCAGCTTCCTTTATTAGAGCACATTTCCTCCAAGATGAGCACATTCCGTGAAGAAACGTGTCCATTTTCTGCTCTATCTGGATCACATTAGTGAGCCAGACGTCACCTGTGATCATTTTTAGCGTGTCCACACCTTCTGATCAGTGTGGCTTTATGACTGTGATGAAGAATAAAAGCACGTGATTGCAGATATGAAGTCGTCCATCTCGGTTCCATAAGTTGTCCGCGAGGAGCAACAATACGCTCAAAAATCCAGATAGCCACTAATGCTAAGCCCAGCCAAGGGCTGTTTGGCTAACGGTAGCTCTGCATGTGGCTGCTTCTGCTTCAGATGCTAACATGCATTTGCAAGAGTTGGGTTCTTTAGGATGTTGTGAGCGCGACTACTGTGTTAAGCCAGTTTCCCTGTTTTTTTTTTTTTTTTTAACTCGAGTAAAGGTAATCTGATAAAAGCTGAGCACAAGATCATTCACCACCCAGCAGGAACCACAGATCGAAGCCCCGCTCACGGCGCTTCACCAAATCCCTCTGCAGAGTCTGTTGTTGGTGCCACACCTTTTATTTAGTCGTTCTAGGCGAGCGTGCCCTGCGTGTTCCGCTGTCGACTTAGAGCAGGCGAATTGATCAATCGTGCTCCTGTTGTGGGACTTTATGTGGAAAACACTGTTTCTGAGTGAAAACAGAAGGTGGGGGAATTCCGGGACATGGTTCCGCCTCTCTCTGTCCCTCTCTGAGGGACATGAGGACACAGCAGGAAAAGCCTTACAGAAGGTGGTCTCGGAGAAATCTGTGTTGGCATAAGTCCTGACATCCGCTCGGCTCCCACACATCCCTCCGCATGAGCTTCCTTGTACGATCAGAGAACGATAAATCCACAGACGAGTGGATTAACGGAAGGCTGCAGGACTCCATCCAACCGAAGAGGAGGGAGAAAAAGATGACAGAAGCTTGGACATTCACCGTGACCTCAGCTCATCAATTCCACTCACTTGACTGGAAACCTCCATCATTGTGACTAACGTGATGAAGAGGATTAAGGTCGATAATTAGCCCGCGAGAGCATGATGGACGACATGAAATATGGCACCGGGGAGAGGAAGAGGAGTGTTGGCGTTTCTGAGGATGGATGCTGGATAAACGCCGAAAGGCCCAGGGAGCCTTTGGCCTAGAGAGAGTGGGAGACGCCACAGTCACTGAGGAAGAGGAAGCAGCAGCAGACGTGGGGTGTAAAACAGTCTCAGGTCCAGCTGACTTTGACGCTCGCTAGCCTCCCTCAGCGCTAACCAACCCTGACAGGCACCGCCGGCGGCCAGCAGATCCCCCACACCTCCTGCAGTTGCAGAGGTAGGGAAGCAGGCGTCGGCCCCCAGGCGCCCGGCACAGACGAGCGGCTCAGACCGTTAAGCGCAGCGTGCTGCACTGAGGACCCCTGAAGAGAGACCAGAGCTCATGTGCGGCACCACAAAGGCAGGGATGCGACCGCGAGCATGAACAGCCAGCACCGGCGCTTTTCACTGAGCGGTCCAGGCGCCGCATTGTCGCATTGTTTAAACTGTCGGCCATAACTGCAGCGAGCATCTGCATCCGACGGCGGCCTGCGAGATTTAATGCACGCGTACATGCCCGAGTGCATTTAGAGCAGATGCAAACAGCTGGCATTGTGCTCGCAACCCCAGCTGATCCCAGACCCAGGGGGACGGCATGCGCTAGCTTTAGCAGGACGGCGCGACAGATAAAAAGGTGCCAAGCGGGCTGCATTGCTGCCAATTTCACAGTGGCTTCGTTTTACGGTATTCAAATGTCAGAACTCTGGGGCCTCTGCCAGCCTCTTCATGGTGACTTGAAACCATTTGCAATTTTGATTTCGCCGCTTTTGTTTTGTCAATATTCGCGCTTTGAGGCTCAGATTGTGCAGCGTGGCTAAATTGCCCCTCCATTTTCAGCTCAATGCGTCTCGCAGAAGTAAGTGCACTTAGATATAGCATTTGGGGGACTGGGGCTACCCATTAATTACCTGCATCTGGGCCCGCGTGAGAGCACCAGCGTGCTTTTTCCTGGGAAAATTGCTCAGCTTTTGTGTGATTCTTTGCTCTAAGTGCCAGACGAAATGACTGCAATCCATAGATGAGGCTAATGGCCTCAAATAACACACTTGGGCATCATTGCAAAAGAAATGCACATTCAAGGAGTTAATAACGGGCCTGACGGCGCCTTTAAACCTAATTGCATGTACAGTGTTGACATTGAGTTGTACAAGCGCTTTTAGCCAGAGAAAATGATAACGAGCTCCACTGGTTCGACCCACGAGCTAAAAAGCCATCTTGCGCAGCACCGCTAACGTTGTTGTTATCTCAGGTTCCCATTCTGTCGCAAAATTTTCATCCAAGCAGCGAGACAGTAATTAACCACCAATCTACATGAAGGTGTTGGCGATGTGAAGTGTGAACGTGCACTCCCGCCTCTTTTTTTGTTCTAATGAAAGCCGAATCAGATGGAGAGCATTGGAAGCGGACCAGCGAGAATTCCACTTGTGCGGTGGGTCGGTTTAAGGTCGCAGCCGAAGCAGCCGTTGTTATTCTGTGTGGTTCTGGAGTCACATGACCGCCTAGTTCACTTGTGCGTGTAGGCCACGGCTCTTCAGGACGCGTGCCGCGTGCGCTCATGCATGCTGAGATTAGCACGCGTGTGTTTTGCAGGTTAGCACTGCGTGGGTACGAGTGTGAAAGGGAACGGAATAGTCTTAATTTAAATCAAATTAGCATGCAGGCAAATTAAGCAGAGGGATTTAATTTGAGCTGTTGTAAAAATGGTAATTTCAGCACAGCCCAGGAGCTCATATGCAAATGCAGCACCACTTTACAATAATTCGCATTAGGCCACGCATGCATAAAACACACACATTACATCCCCACGTCATCCGGGGATTAGAGAACCATTAGCTTTCGGACTTGTTACAAGGTCGGAGGCCCAGCGCCACTACCGTTGCTGACAGGCAGGTTATTGCATCTTGGTTTGTGACGTGCAGGTCTCTGCTAAAATCTGCTAACATGCATTCTGCCCAGCAGAAACGACCGTAGCGCCGCAGCAGCTCTGGCGGAAGAACGACTCCGCCCAGAGCCGCATAGCTGTCAGTTGTAAACACGCAACTTGCTCAGCGCTACCTCACTCAAACACAGTCCAGAGCTGCCTCACGTCCAAAAACGCAAAAACGCCGACGCATCCTGGTGCAGGCGTTCTGGCCTCCATCGCTTCTAAAACGCGTCGCGTCAGTAGACACTCTGCTGCTTCGGCCCCACGCCATTCAGCTTTGATTGCTGGCGCATGTGCACGGTGGGCCCGGGTGTGAACATTTTTATGCTAAAAGAGGCTGGAGGAGATTCGTCGATACTCGTTTGACACGTTAAAGAGAACCAGGCTGAGACGCGGCGTGCCACCCACCAGCTAAGGGAGGAATCAATTAAAACGCTATCAGGCCCGGGCTCATACACGGCATGAGGCGGCGTGCGCAACGGTGGGGTTTACTGCGCCGATGTAGCTTCGCGTTCTGTCATGCCGTGAAACCAAAACCACTAAAGAGTGGGCGGTTTTTGGTGTAACCAGAGTCGTAGAGACCGCGGTTGCTCTGCCTGTGAGTCCTGGTAACCGCTAACAGAACAAGCGCTAGCTGCTAATCTGCGACGCTGAGGCCTGGTGGAAACAAATAAACCAACCAGGACCGTTAGCGGTTCATTAGCATGTAGAGGCACCAGATCTGGCAGGTTGTGCTCTGGTCAGAGCAGCACAGAGGAAGAACGTGCTGCTTCTCTTCCTCGTTTGCACTCTGTCCCCTTCGCTCACCGGGGACAATTATGCCCCTCTTTCAAGCTTCTGCCAAGCTCAATTTGCCACACAAATTAATTGCACAGCATTTCAAGAGGTGTGTGTGTGTAGATGTGTGTGTGTGTGTGTGTGTGTGTGTGTGTGTGTGATGTGGATTGCAACGGGGGGAAATAAGGGACAAAGGCAGGAGGTAAAAGACAACAACAATAATAAAGCAGTGAAGCAAACGGAGCGTCGCAGCCACACAATCCTCTAGAATAATTTTTCACAGGTCTCTCTTGGAAACGGCTGCAGAAAGACCCAATTTGGCGTCCGAGGCCCTGTGATGGGATTGTGTGTGTGTTTAAAGGGGTTGTGTTGTGTACTGTGTGTGTGTGTGTGTGTGAGAGAGAGTGGGCAGAGCTGCCTCAGAGCCCGGTGCCATCTGTTGAGCAGGCCAAATCAGCCATTTTCTGCCCTGGCCTGTCACATCTTTCACTCGGTCCACAGCCGGGGGCAGATTCAGGGGCCGTCGGGGAGCACACACAATGTTTGAAGCTGTAGGAGGCATTTCTGACTTTGGGGAGCAAGTTCATGGCACACAAAAATAAAAGGTACAACAAGAAAAGGGCAGAATGAAAACAACAACAACAAAAAAAACCTACATGAGCATTTGTGAGCAACCGTCAAATTGGCGAGAGCGGAGCCCTGTGGGTTCCCACAGCAGAGGTGGTGGAGGTTGAGGGGTAGAAGAGCAGCAACATGTGTGTTGGGTCTGCTAGATTTATGTCCCCTAAAAGGTGCCAGGTCAGCTGCTCGCTAGCAGGCTAACTCAGGCTAGCACGCCCCTATACCAGCCAGTCAGAAGCAGGCAGGTGATGAGTTTGTTTTGGCTGCACAACGATGATCTAGCACAGCTGTCCAAGTGTGTGTGTGTGTGTGTGTTTGTGTGTGTGTGTGTGTGTGTGTGTGTGTGTGTGTGTGTGTGTGTGTGTGCGTGTGGCCAAGCGCGCTGAGCAGCTGACAGCCAAGCGCACGTGTGTGTGGACGTTCTCCATCAAATCTGTTATGGAAGTTTGGTTGGAAAACTGGTATGTAAATTTGTGCAGATGAAAAAAAAAAGATCGCTCCACATGGCAACACTCATTGGCCACTAGCAGCTAATTAAAGAGTGTCAATTAGCCTTGCATTAAAAGCAGGAAATGAGATGGAGAAGCCATTCCTCGGCTTGCCCGTCCTCCTGCTGGGAGGCGTGCAGGGATAGCGAACATAAAACGGGCTTTAGCAGATCGCAGGGAGCATTTCTCAACACAACGTCGAAAATCTGGCCATCAATTCTGTTTAGCGCGGCTAGCTGCTGGATGACCTTGGTCGAGCATCGGCCCGTTCCCAGACACTCAGCTCCAACTGAAGGGATTTCAGTCGGGCCAGGAGGGAGCCATAAAACTTTTATTCATCGCTGCGCGATTCCAGGAGCTAATGATTCATGGATGGGAGTGCAGGAGGAGGAAAAAGAGGAAGAGGAGGAGGAGGAGGAGGAGGAGGAGGAGGAGAGATGATGCGGCACAGCACCGGAGCTCAATGAGGTCTGAAAACGGCTGTCGTGCATCAGCGAGCAGGTGTCTGATGTCAAGTAACTCAATTCCAATGACGTCTCACCAAGAGACCTCGGCTGAGGCCAGTCATATGAGTCACATGACTATTTTCCCACAGGCGAGACTCTTCCAAACCAAACACTAGCATCACTTGTAAGATTAACTCCAAAAGTCAGTTAGCATGTATTAGCTGAAGGACCAGGTGGCAGTCGCTTCTCGATCAGGCCAGTAGAGGTGCTAACCGCGCAGCACCTGGTGTCATGTGACCAGCAGGTAATGACGTTTGGTGACCACGTGCGACTTCACAGATCTTCTCCGGATGTGTCAGCGAAGATGTGGCGTGTCCACTTACTTTGAGCGTCGGCGAGGTGGCCGAACAGACCCAGGACGAGCAGCGGCGGCGGCAGCAGCGGCAGCAGCAGCAGCAGCAGCGTGGGTCTGGCTCTGCGCATGGTGGCACAGCTTGGCACCAGCGTGCTTTGGCAGCCTCAGTGGAACTGGCTCACAGAGGCCTGTGAGTCAGTCTGGTCTGATTTCTCAGAGTATTCACAGCCTAGATGAAGGCAAGGAGAGGGAGGAAGGAGGGATGGGGGAAAGAGAGAGAGAAAGTGAGTGAAACAAAGCTGTTTTCTTCCTCGGGTTTTATCTATCCCTGCACATTCGTGACATCCCCCCACACAGCCCCGGCTGGAGCTGACAGAGGAGAGGAAGGCTGATGTGCTCGCGGGGTATGTTCTGACAGTTCTCTAAATGGAATAGTCACTTCACAGGACGCGTGTGCGCACGTGCACGAGAGGGGAAGTTCCAGCAAGCGGGGAAACGGCACAGATGAAAGAGCGGGCTAATAAGATTTCGCCTCCACAGCACCAATTAAACACACCACGTAATAAAGGAACATTTTAAGAGCTCCTAAGATCAGTGATGGGATCTGTTTCCGTGGAGAAGCAGTTAGGAAATATTCAGGCCGGAATCTCTTTCATCAGCCTGAAAATCAGGATCGATTTGAGCACCGAGGTACCGACAAGCGTTCGGTACAAGATAAACTCCACCTTCTTGATCAACACAAACGCCAGGAAGCCATTTCACCGCCACCAGGCTGTCCGGCTGGTGCTTCGTTAGCTCCGAGAACTCCCCCAAAATCCGTGAGATAGTGTTGCGTTCGCATTCCAGCCGGTTAAGAAAGGGCTGCCGACAAAATCGATGCGATACGGCGCGCTAGCATTAGCCGCAGAACGCCTCGATCCCTTGTCATCCATTTGCTTAAGTCGAAGCCTGATCCTCGGTGATGGATGCTCTGCGCTAGTCTTCGGCTCATAACACAGCTCCCGGCTAATCCAACACTGCACACGTGTGTGTGCGTGCGTGCATGTGCTTTCATGATATACTGTATTGCTGGTTAGCCCGCTACCTTGTCTGCATTGTTCTGCTGTTGCTACAGTTGTGGTGGCTCCGTATAGCGTAACATTTTAACACCCTGAGATCAGATATGCTGGATTTTCTCAGCGTGTTCTGTCACTGAGCAGCCAACAACTGTGCACGTTGATGCCTTTGTGGGATCCGTTTTCTTTGTTTTTGTACCCTAGCTATTTTTTTTATTTATTTATTTATTTTTTGGTGTCTTTTCCCAACACGATAATTAGAAATTGCTTGCATTTAGCAACGCTGAAGCTAATATTCTAAACATAAATAATGCAGCTCTGTCGGTGTTTTAAAAGAATTTTGTGTCATCTGCAAATATGCGACCACCCACGAGGATCCATAAGACCCCCCCACCAGCAGCCCCGCGGATGATGACAGAGCAGCGATTCTCTGGCACCAATCATCTCTCCCAGCGCCGCCTCGAGAATTTCTGCCGGCTCTAAATGGCAGAAGAGGCGAGGAGATGGCGCACGTGTCACACTCGATCTGCGCCCGCGAAGAACGGACACGTCTGACAGTGTGTGGGGGGGTTAGAGTAGGAGCAAAATCTGAGAATATGCGATGAAGCTAACCCACGTTTCCTTCAGATGCTGTTATGCCCCACACGCACACACACACACACACACACACACACACACACACACACACACACCATCTGTATGTTGCGTAACCAAAGCGACGACCTCCAGGCTGCACCGTGACAGGAAATACGCGTAAAAATCTGCTCCAACTGCCAGCAACACCTAAATTCCTGCAGGGAAACATGAAATCTGCCACATTTGGTGCTAATTTTAATCCTTTTTTTTACGGTGAAGGAGGCTGCACTCCTTAGATAGAAGTCTCGTTTTCATCAATAAATGTTGGTGGGGATAAAAGGAGGCGTCATGCTTACCACCGTGGCGGCTGCCTGCTCGCCGGCTCCCCACCAAACATTTATTAAAACAGAAAGAAAAGAAGAAAAACAATCTTGTCTTTCTTTCTGAGCCCCTGGTGGTATTATTGTGTTCCCATTCAGTAGAGCTTCATTCAAAGGAGTTTGCTGCTGATAGCGATCGCGCATTATTAAACAAAGCCAGACAACACGCGCGGTGTTAATTAGAAAAAAAGAAAAGAAAGGAAGAGCTGGGGAGGCTGGTAAGCTGTCTGCTCCTTCTCTCTGCGATCTTTATCAGAAACAAAGACGGGGGGGTCTTCTCTGTTCTCATTTCAGCCTGTGTTTGGTCTATTCACCAGCATTATTAAGTGTGTGTGTGTGTGTGTGTGTGTGTGTGTTTATTCTATAGTTTATGCTCAAGTAAACTTCTGGACCAATCAGAAACCTTCTTCCTCAGTCGGCAGTACGTTGGTACCTCGGGCTGAGGGGAGCTCAGCTTTTGATGCAGCCATGAACTTTGACCTTTGTTTATCCTTGGTTTTCCAGCTGATGTTTGCAGGGCTGGACAAATAGAAGGCTCTTGTGGCCCTGACCTCTGACCTCCAGTTCATCCTTCATCCTCCACCTCCCTGATCCTCTTTTTTTCTTTTCTTCACTTTCTCCTGTGACTTGACACTGCCGTTTCTTACCCATCCTCCTTGGTCAGCTGTTGCAATAACAACCCTGAAGCTAACGCTAAGCTAGGCCCCCGAATCAAGGACCCTGACAAAAACCAGATCACATGACCTCATCTGCTATGCTTATTTGCCTTTTTGCCCCAAGTGTTGAGTAAACGTTGCTAAAACGTGGCCAACGTCTGAGGTTGCCTCATGTTTTCCTATGCAAACAAGCATGTGGCTAATTAGCCTTGATTATACCCGTCTGTCCGTCACGATTCCGTCTTGTTTCTGTGTCCTTAGAGTTAGGATTGGCAGTACGACGTTAAAGCTGCTTGTGCACCGCTGAAGCACTAGCCGCCGCAGATCTGCACGGAGCGTCGACTTCCACAGGAGCGTCTCAGCTTTGAAAACCTGAGGTCAAGGAGGAGTTACGCCGTGTTTGCAAAGGGTAGCGTCAGATCCTCGTGAGAATTCAGACCACCCAAACGTGACCTTGACCACTGAGTAATCGAGTCAGTGCATCTTGCCCTCCTCCTCCTCCACTCTCCTCTTCAGCGCTCTCCTGAAGTTTTCTCTCCCTCTCTCGCTCTCTGGGTTCCCAGCAGCCTCTGCTTCAGATGGAAGCTCCCCACAGTGCCAGACCCTGACCTGCGCTCTACGACTGATTATCGCTCTCTGAAAACTGCAGTGGCATGCGGCACAAACAAACACAAACACACACAAGGTTGCGGCCTGATAGAGGATGCTCCGGGGGTGCAGAGGAGTTTCCAGACCTCCTCTTGCTGCACTCTAATGGACGCTGCCCACTCCTTTTCGATGCGTCGGCTTCTGAGCGTCTGGTGATGCGCGTCCCCACGTGGGCGGTTCCAGTACTGCACATGTGTTTGACAACAGGGAGAACTTGAGTTGATGTGTTAACAAGTTAGCATCAAACCCATCCCTGTTCAGGCTGCACACCAGGAAGGAAGGCGCGCTGATGCCAAACATTGCTGCGGAAAATTCTGGATATTGCGCATGCAACGTTTTTCTGGCATCCAGGTTGTCTCGCTTCAGCGCTATTAGGCTGTCATTTGCAGTATTCCCAAGTCAGTCAAGCTTTGCGGCTCCATCTGACCGGCTAAACGAAGGTAAATGCAGAGCTGCGGATGGAAGATGGGATGTTTATGCCATTTTAGTGCTTTGAGTTGCCATATTGATCATAAGTTTGAGGTATTTTGTGCGGTGTTGGTGATTATTCTGCTGCAGGCTCATGTGTAATCTTAGCTAGGAGGTTGCTAACGACACCGGCTAATGGATTAGCAGACTTTTGGCTTTTGGCGTTTAAATACTGTAATGGGAAAAAACACACCACATTTTTCTGAAGTAGAAAACAGGAGAGCAATAATGTGAGGGGAGGCTCACTGTAGGGAGGAGAGGAGGAGCGATGGAAGCTAGTGGGAGGGATGCATGGGAACGTGCTTCGTTGCCAACTTTCCTCTCACACGTTGACTGTGTTGTACGCCTGAGAGAAAGATGGAGCAGGAAGGTGTTACCATCCCCAGGGACAAAAGGACGGCCGGTAAACACATGAACCCGAAAAGAGGCGCATTGATGCAACGTAAAACACGCTCTCAACAGTCAGACGGACAAACACATGTGCGCAAGCGCAATGAGGACCTGGGAACAAAGCTCAGTTTAATTACCTGGATGACACGACGCCGTAAAATATCAAAAGCGCATATGGCACAAGTCAACAACCCTTATCTGTGCACACAGCATCAACCACCCAGATATCTGACAACCCCGTTGCCTTGGTGACATTTTCGTGGCTTTTGCGCCCTAGCTAAGCCACTTGCTGTGTAAATGCGCTACTGAGGCGTGCATGAAGGATGTAAGGAGGCGCTGGGAGCTACGTGCTCCACGCATCGAGCGGCAAAATAATTAAAATGCCAAGTACCTCCCATTATCCAAATGCTAATTTGCCATCCTGTACTCCAAGCTAAATTGCAACGCTACATTACTGTGCTGCCCCAGAGCAACAGTGGGTGGATTCTCTGTCAGTTAAGATAGCCTCGCGTGCTAAAGATGACGCAGCTAATATTTACACAAGGGCACTTGACACTTGGCCCCATGCAAATTCCGTATATGCTTGGTAGCTCAGGGTCCGGGATCTCAGAGCTAATAAACTCTAGACGCAGGAAAAGGCGGGAGGTGTTGGCTGACCTGCTCAACAGACAGGCTCACCTTTAAACCACCAGCAGCCCCCGGTTTCACCAAAAAGAAAGCTGGAACTGCTGTTCCACCACGACTCCACATTCGATAAGCCGTCTGAGTCAACAACTGAGAGGTGGCGGAGAAGCAGGAGCTTATCGAAGCTTTCCGAATGAAAATGTGCCGGTGCCAACAGGGAGGGCAGCGGCGCTAAAATATAATCACAGATATGAGATGTCTTTGCTGAATACACAGAAGTGAAATTGTGTTGTGTCTGCGCTTTCATCTGTATCCCGATAAGGAAGCTCTTATCGGGATACAGATGCTCAGCGATGGGCAGGTTGGAGGGAAGCGCCTTTAAAATTTTAACCAGTCGCCCGGCAAAGGTGTTCTGACCTTTTCCATCACCCTGGCAGATGAATGACTCCCGTTCTCAAAGACCACAGTTTCCCTTTTGTCATTACACCCAGGCTAACGCCTGGCGTCACGACATTAGCAAGCCTAAAGCGGAGCTCTAGCGATGGCCCGGTGTGGCACTGGAACCAGACGTTTTATTATGCGTCCAAAAACGAGATGAATTGGCGCTTATCGGCAGCGTCGCCCTGAAGACTGGAATTTAAATCAGCTCCAGACAAAAGCCAGCACCGGAAATCAAAACCAGTTCATCAAACCGAACACACTGGTTGACGTTTGGAAGTGAATTTTCCCCTCATGTGCCGGTGTTGCCGATAAAGCCAACTCAGAAAAAAATCGTGGCACATAAACCCACGTTATACAAATCGTATTTATTGCTCTTGCATCAACCCCACCGAAAAAAAGGGAAATCCGCCCCCGAACGCTCACAAACATAATTAAGATACTGTCAAAGCTGCCATGGCCGTCTCCTGCGCTGTCAGCAGCCCTCACTGGGAGTCGCTGTTGACTGACTGCCTCGCTGCTCCGTACTATTAACAGCCGCCGCCGAGGGGCTCTGATGACAGGAAGTAGAGCGCTGACGATGCCCCTCCCACCCCGCCTGCCCCGGGTGTCATCAGGATGAGATAGGGCCCAGGAGCCGGGGGATTAGCGGCTGCATAATTACCCATTCACAGGCCATAATTGAGCATTTCATTAGGAGCCTTGTGCAGAGGAGAGCACCGCTGAGACGTGTTTGCCCCTGCAACGGCCACCACAGCAGCTCGCAGAGACGCGCTTGCCCCTGGCAACTCGGACTTCCCTCCCGGCCGACTGCTCCTGACAGCTGGATCAAACAGCACGTCCGCCTTGTTGTTTCATAAATCTCGCCGTGCCGCCTCGGACGAATCTGTAGACTTTTTTGGGCTCCAGTTGCACCATTTGCTATTTTTGGGCCCCTTTGTCAAAAATCCTGCCTAGAAGTCACGCACGGTCCTGGAAACTGACGATGAAAGCAAAAAGACTACAAAGTTAAAACATCCCTGTGTGCTGATTGAAGCTTTTTGGAAGGACTTCTTTTTTTTTTTTTTTCTAACACACGAAGTGTTAAAATGTCCTCTAGCCAAATGACAAAAGAGGGAAAGAGGATTATTTCCAGGTATGTGACTTTACCGATGGTCCGGAATGTCGACCCGGAGGTTGGCGGCCTCGCCTCTGAAGTTTTCTGACAGGAGACTTGAAAAAAGCACGCGAGCTAACCAGACGCGTAAAACCTGAATTGGCTAGCAGAAGCGGCCTGGGTGGCTGCTTTGCCGCCGGCCAACAGGCCGGCCTAGCAGCTCCTTTGGCCACGGACCCACAGAACCTCCGCGGACGTGGACTCTGGCACGCAGCATTCCGGATCTTTCGTCAGAGCAAACAGCTTAATCAGCGGCAATCTGGGCAAAACGCAGAGCTGGATAGTTTGCCGATGACAAATCTGACCTGATTTCCATGACCCCCCCGCGCCCCCTTCCTCCCTCTGTGGGACAAAGTTGCTGGCGGTTGCCTTGCACATGATTGACTCGTTTGCTAAACGGCTATCAGCTCAAGTGGCAACACTGGCCCGGCGGCTTTGGGGGACTGTGGGGCAGACACCAGCTGCTGACTGCCACCCCTAAACGCTTCCTCCTCCCGGGGACTCAGAGGAGCTTCGCCGCGGTGGGGTGGTGGTGGTGAAGGGGGGGCTGGTCAGAGACGCTCGAGGCTGTGATGACGCCGACTCACTGGTGATGAAGCATCACCAGTGAGTCGGCGTCGTTATTCCCCTGCAACATGATGGAGGTTGAAAAGATTTCTGCAGCAGCGAGTAAATGACCCAGGCATCTTTTACATGACAGGTGGGAAATCTGCCCGTTTGTCACCACGGAAACTGAACCTGGTACTGCAGAAGCTGGACCAGACCACACCTCCCAGTAAAACTAGTTTAGGACACCAGAGACGTCTGTCCAACTTCACTGCAAGGTACGCAGCAGCTAGCAGACGTACGCAGGCCTGCTCGCCGTGGTAATGGTGTTGATGGTGCGTCTGGTGCAGGACCAGACTTCATTAGTGGGTTTTCCTGGAGTGAAAGCAAACACAAAAGTCATTACTGGATCATTCAGAGATAAGAAGAGGAGAAGAGCCTCGCTTCTCGGTAACAGCGTGCACGCTCCAGCTTCCGCTCTGGTCTTCTGAAAGCTCTGGTGGTCGTGGAGCAGGCCCGAAGGGTGGACCAGTGCGGGTCACAGACCTTACCAGGCCAGGTGGCGGCAGAAAGGATGAAAAAGGTCCAATAAGGCAGCTGAGAATCAGGAAGAGATCTAGACCAGCGAGGTTCCCCGTGAAGCAGGAGCTTCATCTTTATCTCATTACCCAAACGCTGCGCAGCTAGCGTTAGCATTTCTGCCACCTGGTTGGTGTCTTCTTACTCGCCCACTTATGCAGAGATGATTAGCATTCAAATGCACTTTCAGTGATGCAGTGGGCACACACATACACACACACACACACAGGCTCACACGCGGGTCTGAGTGTCACAACAGCCCAATAAAATATATTCAGATTAGACTTGTCGCATTACTCCACAGCCTGATGATAAATGCGCAGTTAGCGCTGTCGTTAATCTTGCGCTCCACCCCCTGCAGAAGCCAGAGGAGATCTGGCGCATGCCTCAAAGCTGCAGCACGCCGTGCAGCAGCCCCGCCCCCTTCCAGCAGGTCCCAACAGCTCATGTGGTCATGGATTAGGGTTCTCTGACACAGACGCATATGCGTTAGCATGTTGGCAGTTTGACAATGGGTTCTCCCAAAGAACTGTGGCGTCCACCTCAGAGGGTTGAGAGAAGAAGCAGAAAGTAGCAGTAATGACGCAGCAACGGCAGACGCTCGATCGAGTAACGACACAACAGCCTGCCTCACTGACTGTTGACAGCACGCGTCACACGTGAAACACGCGTTGCATGTCCAAACATGCGTCAGCCTGCTGCTGGTCTAGGTCTTCCTGGCTGTTGTCCTCAGATTGTTGCACTTATCTCCTCTCATTGCTACAACAGCAGCAGCAAGACGACGTTCTTGCTTGGCGAGCTCTTCGCGCTGCCCCGCCGCCTTTAGGCCTGATATAAACTCCAGTGTTTGATGGCAGGATGTCTGATTGGCTCTTTAGGGGGCCGTAAAGAGTTTGGTGTCTTTGTTTTGAGGCTCGCTGGGGAGGGGCTGATAAAAACGACCCATGGACCCGCCTGTAAAACCATACTACATTTGAGGACGTGTTCAGCAGCAGAATTGCCGCACCCGGACAGTTACTGCGTGTGGAGCCAATGGTGTCGCTGCTTTTTTATTGAAAGAGCCCCCCCGCCCCCCAAGCCTGGATCGCTCCGCGCTCCATAAAAAGCTGGCAAGCCGATTGAGGCTACCATAATGGCGGCCCGATGCAGAAATAAACTTGTTTTACTGCTGCAAACAGAAAGATGTGACCTGGAAAGGTTGTATTTTTTGCCGGTATAATGACGGTGTTTTAGAGTCCAGGCGCAGCGTGAACTCTAATTACTTGTCGGGGGCCACCGAGCGATGTTGGGCTGCAGCACTTAGGAATAGAGTCGAGTCTGGCTGGAGGTTTATTGACCAGCTCATTTTGCTGATCTGACGAAGCGTCTGATCCCGTCACTCTGTCCCACCGTTTCCGTGCCGACAGCCTCGAGCCTTCGCAGGGGTGTGAGCGGTATATTTTTGTGAGAAAATGTCCTTTGACTTTCACATTTTATATGATTCCATTATCCACACTCTGCAGAACCGGCTTCCATTTAACTTAATCACTGTGACACTCATTTCTCATAAATATGCAAATACAACAGAGGCGTGCCGAGAACAAAGGGGACTTTAGGCAACGACTCAGCGAAGACGCTTCCTCCATCCTCGCGTGCTTGTTTCCAAAACCGCCACGTTCATATTTCCATAAATGAAGTTTCCAGGTTGACGCGGCTGCGTCGCTCTCATGGCTTCCACTTGCGTCGAGTGGTTTTGTTTCCACTGTGGTCGGAGGCGCAGCAGAAAACCATCCCTGGCTGCCTTTCTAGCATGCGGGTCTTTCATCCTGCGAGACGACTGGTTTACCAGTAAACCAATCATCAGACGTGAAGCGGCGGGGTTGTGAGGTTGTGGTTGTGCGTTTTCCCCTGCCGTGCATTCCAGCGGCGCGCCGGACCTGAGGTTCTCAGCCAACAACAAGCATTCAGGAGTTTGTCTTTCCGTCGTCAGACGGGCCTCCGTCTCCTTTCTGTCAGCTGTGTCGTGTCGTCTCTGCTGGAATTCCTGTTGAGTCCTCGCGGACCAACAGCTGGGAAGTGTGTGCCCCCTGCCGCTCTAGTGCTCCCCTCTCACCGCCCACTCCCTCTGCCTCTCGCCGCCCTCCCAGGGTCAGCCCACTGATGGCTAATAAAAGAAGCGGCCCTTGACTGTGAACAGCTGGGCTCCCTGTCATCTCACTTGGAAAAGTGGTTCTGCTGAGGACGAGTGAGGCGAGCGCAAGGGAAGAGAGAGAGATTAGGATAAATGAGAAGGGAAGCAGAAAGCCGAGCCCGTTGGTTAAGGGAGGAAGGCGTTTAGAGGCTGTGTTGTCCGTTTCTTTTCAGGGCCTAACCAGGTAATCGATAGCAGAGGGAAACACTGTTTCAGTTAGGGCCCTGGAGAAATACTCAGGGCGCCAAATCAGACTGTTGCTGTTATTCCTAACAGCGTTTGACACCAGGAGGAAAAGTTGCACTGCCAAGAAACACGGAAGGGATCCATCCAGGGGGCCATGCTATGACCCAGCGTGGCTTTTAGTGTGCGGGTAAATCTGAGTGGGCGCCAGAAGGGATGTTCCGAGCTCTAGACAGTTCTGCTGTTGATGTAGTGGGTGCTGCAGCTTTTTAATCCGTTAGTAAATACACAAACGGCAGGTGTGAAACAATTAAATAATCAAAGTTGTGAGCAGCCAATGCGGTCGCAATAATGAAAACAAACATAGGATGGTGTGAGCGCAAAAGAGACCGCCTGGATTATTTTAGATATTGACCCTGCTTTGAAACCAGATTCCTTTGGTCCTTTGAGACGGCTTTGATGCACCTCTGTTAGCGAACTTGAGGTCTGTGCTGCTAACATTCCGCGGCGAAAGAAGCGATGCAGAGGCCTCTAGACCGCGACGCTTAAACTGCGTGGGCCCTAAATAGCCATGCGTGTGACCCGCTGCTCTCTTATCGCGCTGCTGTTCTGCAGATATCTGCTCTAATTCTGCTTGTGCCGACAAGCGAGTGCCTAGCGGGAGGCGTTGGCGAGTATGAATGACGTCTCCAGATGCTCTCAGCTAGCTGCTGCCCAGCGAGGCTCAGATATTTTTGAATTCTTAGTTTGAGTAAACACACACACATGCGCACACCATTGACCCCTCCTCACCACTCAGTTCCCACAGTTTTAGTGGTTTATAGCAGGAAGAACATGCCCCCCTGGTGTTTTATCTAGGACACACATGCAGACAGCTAAATAAACAACCAGGGCTGTAATTACCTCATGAGGGAGGTCAGGGGTGAAAGCTCCTGTTGAGCCACCAAACCTAGAGAGAGGTAACCCTGGGAAACAGCAATCTGCCGTGAAAAGCACCAATTTGTGCAGCCTGGCTCAGTGGCACTGAACTCTTCTGCAAAAAACACACACATCTGTTTGTAAAGGAGTGAGTCACCGTGGCGCTGAGTCACTCCAACGCTGCTGTGGACATTGGCGCGCTTCCTTCTCAACCAGTGGGAGTCAATCAGCTGGTCCAGGTCCAGGCTTGGATGTAGTCGCCATGTCGGCCGGGCCTTTGAGCTGTCAAACAGCACCAGCGCTCCCTGACCACGCACCATGTCAGACACTTTCTGCCAGCCTGTCAACAGCCCGCTCGCTCTCCCACTCCCTCTCTCTGCTTTTCTCTTTCCTGCAGTCTTTGAAAAATCCGTTCCCTCCTTTAGTGCCATCATTTTGTTAAAACTTTCTTTTAAATGAATTGCTGAAATGAATCACCCCGAAGAAGCAAATTAATCCCAGGTGGACTCTATCGGGCCAATCCAAATACAGCAGGGGGCGGGGCTTCAGCTTAGCGGTCACATGGGGTTTATCGACACCACGCACACAAACAGAAGGCAGGTTGCAGGGTTGGCGTTCTGGGGGCACGCCACAGACAACGGATGAGCGCTTGTCAAAAGCGGTTAGCATCAATCCTGACGAGGCTATCGCTTACTAGCCTGAGCCTGGGGTCGGGCCCGTGCCAGGACGATGGCAGCGCCTCTCTGTGATGATCAGCGCCTCCGGAGGTTGTGCAAAATGGCTTCCGCCAAGCCAACGCATTAGCACGAGTCAATGACTCTGCTTTTTCTTTTTTTTTTTCTCTCCTCTCAGAGGAAGAGCCATCTGTGAGTGACAGCGGGGCCTCACCCATTACTTCTAATGCAGCAAACAAATCTGCCAGTTTTGCATTTTGAGGGTCCTCCCGCTTGCACATCGCCACCGGCGAGGCTGTTCGCTGTCAGGAGAGATATGAAGCGTGCCGTGATGTATTCCCTTCCCTGCCGCATTCATCTCGCCGACTCTGAGCTCTCTTATGAGCATCAGTCAAGCAGCAGGACAAAATAAATGCTCATTTTCACTGGTGAAGGCGCGGTGGACTAAAATCCAATACTCGGGAGAGCGCCGCTGTTGCTTTAAGCCTGTAACAGCTCCGGAGGAGGAGGGGAGCATTTGGAAATAAATCAATATCAGGCCATTTACTGTCATTTTCCAGCATCATTGATGATCTGTCAAACCATTCATTTTAGAGTCTGGGCAGTGCAGCCAAATCATTTTCTAAAGAACTTTCTCGTCATCCAAAACAAATAATGAATAACGGCCTGATCGATACGGCCGAGCTCTGCCGGGTTCACAGGCTCCTCCGGTGCCTGGCACGTGGCCCGCTGCTTTCTGCGTCCCCCGATATTCTATTCATTGCCTTTGTTTTACTTTGTATCCGGCTGAATGATGGCAAAAGGAGGCCGCATATACGACGTGTTTGGCACGAAGCAGCGTTTACATCTTTATGAAGAGCAGCGCAGCCTGGCTGCACCCTGCCAGCGCCATTGACTCACATCTCTCCCAAAAAGACAAACAAACCCCTTTAAGCAGACTGATGTGACTGTCGAATGTACAAAGGCTCAGCAGTGGGATTTAAAAAAGAGCATCCGGCAGCCTTGATCAGCACCCTTCAAAGAGCCTTTGCATCTCAATGGGATCAGACTTGGCAGCGCCACGTCAACCCCGGTCTCACCCCGCCGTTCGGCTGCATAAAACCCCCTGCAGCCGAGACGGAGAGCTCCCAGAGGTTGGAGGTCAACCGTTCTGGCCCTCTCCAGGAGGCGGGGCCCCGGCTTCCTGGAGGAAAATGGCAGAGTGAAAAAATTAACTGCATCAGCAGAATGCTAGGAAAGAGGGAAGTGCTAGCAAAGCGCGTTCAAGCTGGGCCTGTTCCGCGTGGGCCTCACCTACACCAAATGAGCCATTACTGCGGGTGAGCGAGCGGCCCTCGGCCCACCTGACTCCACCGTCTGAAGGGTGTCTCTGGGGTCACAGGCTTGGCGTGGCATGTTGCGGGCAGAGCTGAGCACTCGGGCTGTTTCCCTGAGCGCGTTCGCTCCTTTCACCTTCTGAACTCTGTTTGGCCGACGGGTTGAGCCCTGTGGCAGCTCAGTGAGGTCAGATGGAGCGGACCCTTTGATTTTTGCTGTCCTCCAGTCTGGTACCAGCAAACCGAAGGACGCTTGAAGGTTCCTGGGCTGGTACCAAGCTAATCCACTTCCCCCCGGCTGTAACCGGATTTGGGGGATTCCTCCAGGCTGTGGTTGGGGTGCATGGAGTCAGAGCTGCATCCATCAGAGATAAACTGCCACACCGTCGCCCCGTGATGATGCCTCTGCTCCTCAGGCCCTGGAAAGGATGGGCCTGAAGATGGAGATAGTGGCCAAGGACGTAGATTGCTGCTGCTATCGAGGCGACGCCATTAATAACATCCCCATGGAGCACGTGTCCTGACGTTCGCCGCTCTGTATTATCGTGCGAGGGCACCGGAAAATATGGTGCTACCGGGACGGAGGGTAAAAATGGGAGAAATGTCACAAGGCTGCGGTGTCAGAGTGGTTAATGGAAAATAATGGCTGGCAATTTATAGTTGCCATCCTGACCAGCGGCAGAAGTACTGATGCAGGAGATGGAATTTTAATGCGTACATTCCATCACTTCTTACAGTACGGCGCGCAAAGAAACACGGTCAGAGGTTATCGCTGCGCAATAAGAGTCGCTGCCTTTTCCGCCGCCGTTGTCTAGTAAAGCGGAGCCGTTGATTTATTAAAGGGAGGAGGGAGATGCAAATGGAGGGTTCCCACTCTGCTGTCAGACCACAGGGAACCACGGAAGCACCCAGCCTGCTGCAGAAAGCTGCGCTGTCCCCGCAGCGTCGCCGTTCCTGCTTTGGTTGATTCTGACATGCAAATGTTTTACTTTGTCCTGCAGTTGCAAATTGCATGCAAACATTGGCCCACGCCAACGCTGTCACGTGTCCTCAGTGGAAGGAGGACGGTTCCGCCCCCCTCGGCAATGCTGAGCCGAACCGCAGCGGCTGGTTCATCAGGGAGGAGCACCAGAGCTTCTGATCAAGTTCACATTCAAAACCGGATCAGCTGCGAGTCCTCGAGGTTAACACCCTCATTAGGATGAAAATGACGTGTTGAATCTTTCAGCTGGGAGCACAAACACTAAATAACCTCCTGCGGGGCTAAGAGGCCCGAATCAGCAGCCATAGAATCCTCCTTTCAGCCCGAGTCGCTTTCCCGCATTCGTGCCTGACGTCAGGCCCTTAATGAAGACGGCGCGGCCCGCCGCCGCCGCGCTCTCCGCACAGCCAGTCGAAAGATTTTACTTCAGCGCTTCCACAGCTCGCTTTATTTCACCGCGGTTTTAATGAGGGTCGTTTGCAATAATGGGCTTCCCATTGAATGGCTGCATCTGCATCCACGCAGCTTTAAGTGAGCGAGCTAATTTTCCAGGATAATCACCTCCCCCGCTGAGCGCCTTTATGCAGGGATGCTGTAGGTTTTAGCATCAGATTTAATGGAGTCAAAAATTACCTCCAGGCTTCCGCTGAGGTCGGATCCGTCACCAATGTTTGTCCCCGCCACAATCGCAGCCTTGCCGTCTCAGCGCCTCAACGGCGTTGGGTTGTTGCGGTAGAGGAGGGCCACGAGCGGACCGCTTGCCCATTAACCAATCAGAATCCTTCATTATAATAAATTTAGCTTAAATGGAAACACCCTTGGTGCTGCCGCAGAGACGCGAGAAGCTTTCTCCACCTTTCTGGAGATGCTGAGGTAATGAAGTCTACAGAGACAGCGAGACAATTAGAGGTGATGTGTTTTCTCTGCCTGTTCTCCACCTTCCTCCCACTGTTGTCTCTGCGTGTTGGTGTTGTCACGGATGACACTGGATCTGCGGCGTCACGCCGACCCTGCAGATGGCAGGAAGATGGGGACGCGGGCCCGACGCTCTGGAAAAGGTCACAGGCTGTGACAACGTAGTAACACGCCGCTCTCCCTTATTTAACTCCCCATTTTCGTGCTAGCTGCAGAAAAAACAAAAACACGACGTGCCCTTTTAATCGTGGAAAGGTTGCACTTGTAGCCACAAGCAGCCGGAGCCGTTTATCGCGACGGCTGCAGTTGGACAACAGAGGAGGTGTCAGTAATTTGGCAACATCCACTCCTCCCCCCCGCGACTTCGTTAGACTGACTGTCGCACAAATTCACACGGTAGCGAAGTAAGAAAAGAGGCGGTGGCGGGGTTAGCTCCCTGGTGCTCAGTTCTGCAGCCTGGCAGGCCAAACGCAGGAGCGGGAAGACAATATGGCGAGCAGCAGGCGCCGGGCATCCTTCTCATGGCCTTGTGTTTAGCTTATCACAATAACGGCTGGCAAGGATTCCAAATGACGGCAGAGGGCGGGTGGGAGGGAATTGCTCTTTCACGGCTACTAAACCAACTTTTCCACGACACAAAAGCGCTTTTGCACCTTTTCCTGACTTCACCTAACAGCAGCAGAGAGAGGAAGAGCTGATCGCAATATTAAGGGCTAGAGGGGATGTTTATTTATATAGATGCATATTAGCTTCTTTTTGTAGATGCTAATAGGTTAATTATTGTAATGGACAGTTTCAGTTGCCCCGAAGCAAATCATTAAATATGCAGGAGATTCAAATCCTGCCTCTTTGTTGGAAATGTCTTTTGCTGGAGGTTCATTGTCAAAGCGCCACAGAGAGTCCTCAGTTTGGTGGTGACAGTGTTTCTGTATTTTTGCAAAAAACACTCGTATAATGTAAACAGCATCTACTTATATTTAACCTCAGGTTAGCCTGAGCCGACCTGGGACTGGATCCAGGTTTCTCTCACTGATCTGAAAACGGAGGAGGCCGTGCCCGTACACTCCAGATTGCGCACAAAAACACAGGCGGAAGGCAGGGCGACGTCCCATTACAGCGGTGCCCAAACTCTCTTGGAATGCATCTTCGGGGTAGATCTAGGAGAAAATACTTGCAAGCACACGGCAGAGGTGGGCCGGAGACAAACTCCGACGGGTCAGGTTACAACAGCGACTGTCCTCCAGCAGGGAAGTCTGAGGAAAAGCAAAACCTAGTGGTTGGCGATGATTTCAGGGTCTGTCGGACGGCCTTCGAAGTATCCCCCAACTATTGCCTGTTGCCCGTTTCATCAGACTTTGACTGCAAGCTATTAGCGGTGTTGCGAGTTTCCTTAGCCGGAGCTAAACCCGTCTGTCTATGTTTAACTGTTGCCGTGTCATCTCCCTGCAGATTCACGTATGTTCACCTCCAAATATATTTAATTGCCCAGTGGAAAGTGGTGCTGCACAGCCTGGACCGCTGATGGTCCGATAGCCAGCGTGCTTCTAATTCTGGATCGCAGCGTAAATCCGAAATATGTTTTCAGATCTGCCCCAGCAACCCTGCGTCCCTAAAGTATTGTAAACACCGCGATATTTCTATAAATACACCGTTGAGGTCATGCGCGCTGCATTTTCTAGCCAACTAAATATAAATAATGCTCGTCTTTGCAGCGCTATCTGTGATGGTGTGATGCAACGCGATGAAACCCCTCCGAGGAGCTTCCTGAAATATACATGAAACAGGAAGACGTCTCCCCTCTTCTCCGTCGGTGGTTTTGGGGACACAAACACAACTTGCATTTTTCCATTTAATTGAAGGGGAAAAAAGAGGAAAAGGCTGTCCAGCTAATGGCTACGACTGATGCTGGCTCCAACCACATTCCTCTAGTTCCGCTCTCCTGAGCCGGGCTGAATTAAGCGCAACGTGGGAACGCTGTCAGAAACATTAAGGGCTAATACTTGCTTGGTTTTTTCCCACACGGCGCTCTGGATCCCCCTCGGGCTACTATTTGCTTTGCAAAATGCATGCATGAAATTCTTGAGACCGGCCTCCCCACGAGGGCCTAAATAATAGATTAGCCGCGCAGCATCCAGCCAGCGCTACGACTGCAGCTCCGACTGTCTGGCCTCATTAGCGAGGGAAGTGTAAAAGATAGCCAGCTGCTAGCCCAGGTGGCGGCGCTGCGCTCCGGCCTCTGAGGGCGGCGGGCCACCCTAAAGAGAATATACGGAGTTCATCTTGTAATCCGCCTTAAAGCCTCTAAGCTTCTGCCGATTCTGCACTTGGGAAGATGGAGACGCAGCTGGAAGTTTATTTTTGTTCTCATTAAAAAGGCGGGTGCAGTTAGTTTGTGCTGGCCGGAATCAAAGGTGACCTAAGCCATTCCGGCCCGCCGAATGCCCCCCTCTTTTCCTCTTTCTTCCCGCTTTTTTTGTCCCTTTTTCTTGTCCCCTCTGTCTTTCTCCCTCCGTGTCTGCTTCCAAATGGCAGTCATTATACAGGACATGAAAAGTCATTTTAGTTCCGCCTGGCTTCTTCAAAGCATCAGGCTGTAATTGCGGATGGAGCCGAGCGAGAACGCCGGGGTTACACTGAATTTAAAGGTTGACTCCTCATCTCGCAGCGCTGCAGCCGTGTCATTTCAGACCAGAGCAAATAATCTGCCGAATCGTCAGAAAGATGCGAAGTAGAAGTTCACAAGGCGCATCCAAAACATGTCGGACGGGTGGAAAACCATGGCACAAATTAGGGAAACACTTCCAAATTATGAAAAATCCACAGCTATTAAATGCATTCCTCACTCGTGAAATTGCTATTTGGCCACGTCACTGCACATTTTAATGGGATTCTCCGCAGCGCGCCAGCCGCAGATCTCCACACTCGCTCACCTTTTCTGCATTGCTTTTAGACGTATTTTAGGTCAGTTTTTGTGCTGACGAAGCAGACAATTCTTGATGTTTATTTGGGTTTTTGCAGCTAGCTTGCGTGTGCAGGCTTGAGATATTGTGGTTCTGAAGTGAGTAGCTGCAGCAGCTAGCATCATTGCTTTTAGAGAGCCTCTCGACTTCAGGCTCCGTTTTTGGCAGCAGAAGGCCTCTATCAAAGACCCTCTGGTTTGCTTTGATGCTCTAACTCAGGGCCTGAAAGGTCGCAATGGAGATCCAAGGAATTCTGTCATCAAAATGTCCTTTAAGGTCACACCACGACTCCAATAGCGCCTCAAATCCCGAAGCCCAGAGACACCAGGTTTTCTGTGGTAATTATAATTTCAATGCCCTTCACCTCGTGTGGTGTTGTCATTTACCTGCTTCCTGGAAGTTTCTGTAATTCTGTAAAAAACAGAATATACAGAATGTGCCGACCGTTGGGACTTACTGACTCTTCCCACTCCCCAACTTCTAAGCCCCGCCCCTTTCCAGCAGAAACGCATTTCTAAAACTGTCATACTCTAATTGAAATTCCATCACTTGCGCAGCCTCTCTTGTGGAATAATTTGCCAGAGCCCTGCGACGTGAAGCCGGCAGCCGCTTCCATCTCTCCTTCACTCTATTTCCTTCTTTCCTCGCTTTTTCAAATGATTTTAATCTGTCTTTCAAAAAAAAGAAAAGATAAGCAAAAGAAGACAAAAGGAAGAAAGAAAACCTTTGAGGTCTGAACTAGGGACCAGCTGGTTAGCAGCTCAGCGAGGATCTGATGTAGAGGTCAAAGGTTGTTCCAGCGTCCAGCCCGGTCCCCATCTCACCGTCCTCACAGCTGGTTGCAGACATTTGGCATCCGTCATATCTGCTGAAACCCAATCTGCGCGCAGAGGGCAGCTGCGTTGCCGAGGCGGTGCTCCCCCACCTTGCCCAACATGCTAAGCCTGCCAGCACAGTTGTGTGTCCACCCGCCACAGTTTTGCTTCACTATCAGGAGGTGAGACTGTACAACCATTGACAGGAAGAGTTGGGGAAGCATGCCCTGCCCCCCGCCCCCCGCCCCCTGTGCCTCTGTCATTGGCTGACCATATTCACGCCCTTGCTCGCCGCCCTGACGAGGTGAGGGGCAGTAAAGTTGACTGTCACCTGGGCGAGCAAACGGGCAACTGATTATTCAGGGCCTGCAGCAACTTGGATGTCAATAAAGTGCCAGCATGCTGCTGCGTGTAACAGCAACGCCCCGTGGCGGTGGTTTTCATCAGTCAACCCACCCTTGACGCTAGTTACGCAGTGGCGGAGGTTAGGAGAGGAAACGCTTGCCAAGTAAATAAGTGAGCGGAGCGACGGAGCAGAGAAAAAGGCAGCGGGACGGAGGCCAAAGTGAAGCAAGGGTAAAGTCATGAGCGCTTCATTATGCCCGCGCGCGGCGCAGCGTTGTGCGAAATCAGGCCGCGTTTTCATTTGTCACGATGCATCAAGTTCGCCTCTCCGCGGAGCCGCGAACGCGCAGACCTGCTGGGGAGCACGTACGCGCCACGAAAGCTACACGTGCACACGCACCTTGCCGCCCGCCCTCCCTCTCTCCGCTCTGACCTCTACCAGTCACACTCTCCCTGCAGGCGCCACGCACCAGCCGGCCAGTGTGTGGAGCTGCAGAGGACAGGTAGGGAGCGGCTTGGCTGCTAGCATGCTAGCATGCTAACAGGACTGCCTGGGCGTCATCTGATAATTGTCTGGTCTGTTGATGCCAGAGTGGAGAAAAGCAAACACCAGAAACAGCCTGAGCTGCACACAAAGGCTAACGACCACAGAATCCTCCAGCGCAGCGCAGCACTGCACGCATCACCGGGCTTCACCTTTACCTGCATCCGTGAAGGGAGAAACGGACACCTGGAGCCGTTTGCTTCTCAGAAATGCCCCACCGCCCCCCCAGAAGCTGTCAAGCAGCAGATATCGTTTCAGACTGCGCTTCCGAAGGCAGACCAGCCGGCTTTGCTGCCTCGCAGGCGCTTTAGCAGAGCCTTGCATCGTTTTTCAGCGTTTGTCCTTGCATGCTGGGAACTGTTCCGAACCCCCTCAAACACCCAGGAGGGACACACAGGCGCTTCATTCCTCTTTTTTAATCAGTGGCAGATGGTTTTCCACACAAACCCGGACGTCGGGGCATTTCACAGACCAAAGGACGAAGGCCTGAGCCCCGGGGTGGGCTGGGAGCCCCTCGCTGCAGCCTGGACCAACCACGACCCTACCACGGAGTGAAAGTGCAACCTGGACCCTGCGGCCGGTCCACCCGCAACCACCACCCTACCATGCGACAAGTGAGGCTCCACATCTGCCTCGACATCAGCAGGAGCGGATTCCAAACAGGTAGCGTGTACATACATATATGTAAATCCTGTATATAATATTTATTGGTGTACATAGTGTCACAAATCTTCCTGCACTTTCGTACTTTCTCTCCAGCGTTTCTGCTGCTGGAACAGTGCAATTTCCCCGCTGTGGGACGAATAAAGCTCTATTCTATTCTATTCTATTCTATTCTAGCGGACACCCCCACCTGCGCGGCCCCAGCCCCTCTGCTGCGCCCTCTCTGCCCGGAGAGAACGAGTCCCCTCGTGGCCACACCGCCGCATTACGCGCAGGTGACGCGCACCGACCTACCCAGGTTGGTTTTCACCTGGCTGACAGCGCGTCTCACGCTCACAGACGGCGTCGTGTTTAAAAGGACGGGATCAGAAATGAGTTCCCAAAATAAACCCTGCTCTCTGGAGAGTTGAAATTTTCGCGTGAGGGCATTCTGTTGAAATGCCCTTACGCGAAAATTCAGCTGGAAATAAGTGGAAAGCTGTTTTTAAAGGGCCGCTCAAACCCACCGGGACGGCGGTGAAACCTGCAAATAGACGAGCGACTGCAGGCAAATAAATCTAGAAAGGCGGCGATGAAATGAGGAATGAGTCTGGAACCGTATTCCAGGCTCCTCCAGCTCCAACCCTGACGCGCACAGCCGTAGCTCCTCCACCTGCGCGCTCAGCGGCGGAGTGAGAACACAGGCAAATGTGGAGTTCGGACATGAAACCAGCCTGCTCAGCAGCCTGTTTCCAACGCGCCTCTCCAAATCCCAAAGTGGCGCAGGAGCGCGACAGCCGGCACGCACGCAGCGCTGAAACAACAGACCGGGACAAGTTGGCAGCTGCAGTCCCGAGGTCTGCCTTACCTTTGCACCATTTCTGCAGCCACTTTGAAACTCGCAGCAAGTCGGGAGTCTTTCTGTTTTTACATCCAGTAACGGCAGCCGCGTCCCGGCTCCAGTCGCGCACGGGCAAACAAATCCGTCCTCCGGCTCCCCGCGTTCTTCTGCGCTGGCTTCGCTCCGCCAAGTTGTCCGCCGCCGCCGGCGCGTCAAGCGATCTCCTGCGCGCCGCGGACGGGAAGGAAAACAGGGTTGCGCACGTGGAGCGCGTGTTCCGATCTGGTCTAAGGTTCGGCTCGGCGCGCGCAGCGTCAGGTCTTCATCGGAGTGGCCGTGGGAGAGACGGAGAGAGAGTGATCGGGTCTGAGGAGGAGTGCGGCGGAGG
>CAAE01014681.1:196680-434180 GCA_000180735.1 Tetraodon nigroviridis | reverse complement strand
TTCTGACAGCCAACCATTAGCTCAGATGTTTGCTGCTGCCAGCGGTCACACATTAACCACGTCGGTGCAGCCGCCTGCAGCCTGGTCTGGCTGCACGTCTGCTCTGCTGATGATTCCGCTGTGGCTCCGCCTCAGATTAGCCTTTGGTCAGCTGCAGGGTTTCAACAAACACAACCTTTGGTTCCTTGCGCAACCACACGTGATTGTTCATCAGCAACACAAGCGTCGTCAGCGGCGCCGTCGGCTAGGCTCGTCCCCGAGATTTAGATGAGTTCATGCATATTTGGAAAGCTGGAACACATGCGCAGGCTGTAATAAACGTGCTCATGCTCGATACCGTCCACAAGTCTTGCTGCCCGTGCCATAAAACTGGTGATTTAAGGCTAAATAGCTAAGCAGAAAGTCTCCAGTCTCATCCGTCCCAGTTTGGGTCCGTTTACGAGTCTCCGCGGCGACTGGCGACCGCAGCCGGCCCTCAGCCGGGGCCGAAGGTGGCCCGTTCACCCCGCACAGCCCCAAGCCAAAAGAAAAACAGTTCAGCGTAATAACAGTCAGGAGGCGGAGGAGAGCGGAGCAAGGTGATCTTTCATTGGCTCTGAGGTTTATGGGATTGCTCCCAGCTGCCGAACTCTGTAGCGACACTGCAGCGCCGTAATATCTTAATTGTTTCAAATTAAATACTCGTAAACTGGCAAAGGAAATGAGTTTTCTTTTCCCCAAACGTCTCTGGTTCATCCAGAGGAGCTCCTTGACTTCCATCTGGGCCCACTTTAACATGAGACGGGTTTAGGGGGGAAAAATGGCTCCAGCGGAAGAGCTGCAGCAGAAGGAGCCCCAACCCCTGAGCGGGGGCGAGTCACGTGTGGGAGCGCCTTCACCGTCACCATCACCGTCCTCCTCTACCTCCCCTGTCTGCTCCGTGTGCCACCGGCGCTGTTATCGCGCTCTCAGGCTTATCCCCATAAACCGTCTGAATCTCCTGCGGGGATTCGCACTCGCAGCCGTCTCTTTCGTCTCCCGGAGGCGCTTCTTCGTTCGGATGCGCACGGCTGCCCACCTACACTGGCGCACGCATGTGCCAAGCGATGAACGTGCTGCCTGGCACAATGTGTCTAATTTCCACGCTAAACATGCCTCCGCTGCAATCCCAGCCTGTCACGCGCTCTTTGCTCAACGCGAGGCCGCATCTGAAAGAATCGGTGGTTCCCACGGTAACGCCCCTCCAACTTGACGTCCTCCGCTCGTGTGCTGATGCCAGGCTCTAATGGAGCTCCTACGCTAGCTGAATCGAACAGAAAATTATGGGTCATTACGTCTGCAGAGCGGCGAAGCTACGGACACTGAAGGAGATTAGCATAAAATGATCCGCGTGATTACAGAGAGGTAAAACATAAACGCAGCCCTGCCCATTGTGGAAGCAGCTCCAGCGATGCCTCGGTTTCCATGGAGAGAAAGTTTAGCCGCGAGGAAAAACATTGTGATATTCTAGATTGCACCAGCTCTTGAGCCGAAGGGTCACGTGACTCAATCCTCCCTGACGAGCTGGTTGTGTCTAAATGCCTAATTATGTCATTAATGGCCACATCGTCCTTGTCTGGTCCTTCAGATTTTTGCTCGTTTACTCGTCCGGGGGTTGTTTTAAAGCCTTTCGTCTCTGCTCCTCCTCCTCCTTGTTGATTTGCCTTGTTAGGCTCCTCCTTCTTCTCCTCTCTGCTCGATCTTGTGCTGTTTTGCTCTTTGGCATTTTCTTCGCACCCTCTATTAAAGCCTCCGTTGTTGTTGCTGAACTTCTCCTCCGTCAGTATGGCGGCGTTCGTCCCGGCACCGTCTCTCACTCTCTCATGTTTGTGGCCTTTAGCTCTGCGCAGCTAATGGCTCGGGTGTAATCCACTGGCTAATCTGCTGACGGCCTGTGTGACAAGGCATTAGCTTTGTGTCACTGCCTGCTGTGCAGGCGCTCTGCGCACGTGTGTGTGTGTGTGTGTGTGTGTGTTTGTGAGCAGCATGCACTCATCATTTACATGCATGAAGCTAATCGAGCTACGGTTGCATCAGAGCGCAACAATTTGTCCTGGCTGCCGCCTGACTGCGCGCTGCAAGGATACACGCACAGCAAAGTCAGGGTAGCAGAGCATTCCACTAGGTGACGCTAATGCTTTTAACATTAGCAGCAAACTAGCCGCATGGGAGGAGTTTGTGCACAAATGCCGCCAGATTGGTTTTGCTGCTTCAGCCAGTTGAGCATCAGCAGTGGGCCTGGTCCCGCTCAGGGTTTCTGCCTGTTAAAGTGGAGTTTTTGCTTCTCACTGTTGCTCAGTTGGGGGAGGTGCTCCGAGGAGCGTAAACACAGGGCTTCCTCTGAGTAAAACACTGCAGAAGCGCACGTTTGTCTGCCTGTTAGTTTCCGCTCTTTTCTCCAGCGCTCTCTTTCCTCGTATCCCCCTGAGTGATCCTTTTATCACGGATGACCCCTCGCCGGGTCTGTTGACAGCCAAATGGATTACACCGAGGCCGGGGAACACAGCAGACGCTCGGTTTGACGCACCAGCCTGTGCTGTCTGATCCGGTGATGTTGATAAACTCACCGCGGCTTCTGGGATTCCAGATGAGGTCCTGTCGGGAAGGGGTTAAGGTGGGATGTGGGCGCCGACGTTAAGCCTACTTCTAATCACGCTGCTTTTCAGAGGGGATGAAAAGGAGAAAGGGAGCTCGGTTTGGATGGAATTAGGCCCCGATGGAGCCAGGGATAAGCTGTTGGGCTTTGATTTAAACACACTGTTAGCTTTGAAAGCTTGTGTTTGATCAAACCCACCCTGGCTTTGAAGGCCTGTGGCTCTCCACAGCAATAATAAACCGAAAACGAGCCTTTTTTCCTCAACACTCCTGTAGGTCAGTTTCAGCTCCTGAGCTGTGGATCGGGCCTCAGAACGACACTGGTGTTGGTCTGGTTCTGCTCCCCGCTGCTACCTGCGCCGAGGCTTTTTTGGCTAACCAACCATCATCCCAGGAGGACGGTTATGCTTTTTACGTACCTGGATCCAACTTTCCCAACGACCCCCTGATCCTGCCGCTCTGTCATTGATTCCTGCATCATAAAAGTGGGACTTAGCGTGATGGAAGGCTGTTTGCTAGAAAGCTGTTGGGGACGAAGGCTTGACGGCTCACTCGTCCGTGGCCTCCGCTTCACGCCGTCCTCAGCAGCTGCTGTTTGACAGCGAGTGGCTCCTTCCCGCAGTGTGCAGAAACAGCACCAGCACCGCGCCGCGTTGATGGGTCTGACTGGCGAGGCCTCCGTAAACGCTCTTAACACTCGACAGTTTGATAGCGACGCGTTAAAAGCTGATCTGTTGGCACGCGTGCGCTTGTAAAACACGCCGTCAATAGTTCTTCCCACAGTCAGGCCTGTTTTTAAGTCGTAATATTGAGTGATCATTCTGGGTTTAAGCTTTAAAAAAAGTGCAGCAACTGGGGCGATCCCGAGCAGAGCTGGTTATCGATCCGTCCTAATTACAGCAGTCGATAAAATTTATGGCCCCCCGGCTGCCAGCAGCTTATACGGCGCTGAGTTAAGCAATCACTCCTAAAAGCAGGTGATTGGGTGATAAACCCATCCAGCTGAGCGCAAGGCAAAGATGGAGGCTAATAAAAGCCTGTTGACAAGTTTGTCTTTGTCCTCTCTGGCAGCAGATCCCAGAGGAGACGCCGTGTCCTGAATGGTCCACTCCAACCCGACTTAGAGCGGACTGAGCCACTAGACCCAGATCCCGAAAGATCTGGGTCTGTGCTCGGCGTGAGTCCACCGAGCGCGCGCACGCCATCGGAATTCAATGCCGAGACCAGCGCTCTGCCGGGAGAGCGGCTCTGCACACTTAGTAGATCATCGCAATTAAAACATAAATTGAAAGTATCGAGCTGCCTGCGCAGGCATCGATCAGCCCCCTGCACGCCGAAACAATCGCCCTGATCTGAGGATAGCAATAAAACTCATGGTAAACAAACTGCCTCTGACTGTTGGCAACAGCTAATGCTAATGCTAGCACAAAGCCTGGCCTGTGGAGGCAGTACTTAAGGTTGTTGTGGCAACCATATTCATCAAGAATTGGTCTGGATTGGACGCAATTGATGGAGCTCTTTGGGAAAAAAACAATCTAAAAACAAACCAAACGAGGAAAAAAAGCCTTTAATATGGCGTGAAGGAAGAACAGACGTGCAGGCGCTGCTCTCTGCGGAGGTGCCATGTGCCATGAAGGAATCTTTCCTAAAATCCCTCCGGGCCCACACCTGAACCCTGCGCCCCACATTTCTAAATTTACATCTTGAAAAGAACAAGAAAAAACCAAAAAGCCGCAGCAGCTGTGTGGTCGGCGGCCACACCGATGCAGGTTTGGTTGATGCAGTTGTGTTGTTGGCTGCCAAGGTGGAAGCACCGGATGGGGAAAAGAGGGAAAACAAACGTGTGCACCGGGAATCTGCTTCAAATGAGCACACAAACCCAAAATGGTTCTTTTCAATTACATCCAAGAGGACCCGCGGTGCCGTTGAGGCATCACACACATTTAACATTATTTTAACATTATCATGAGTCCGTTAGCTTGTAGCTGTCAGATAGCATTTAGTTTCCTTGATATTTTGTGATAAACGTCATGAAATGATCAGTTATTGGTTAAATCCACAGAAAAAAGTCACTTTGTGTTGGTTGAGTTTCAGTTTTGCTAAAACAAACATCAATTATGTCGATTTACTGCACTTTTCCGCAGCGGGCGCAGCTTGCCATCTATCTATTTCAGACACGGTTGATCGCTGGTTCTCACTGGCTGTGCAGGAATCGTGCTTGCTAAAGCGGCACCCCGGTTTCCAAGAAGCAGGCTAATTAGAGAGAGAGGAAGGAGCAGGAGGCCGTTCCTCTGCAACCTGTGGCGCTTCTCGCCACCGCAGCCCCTAGGAAAACTCATGCTAGGGCAGGAAATAAACTTACCTTTTAGCGCTCAAGCGACCTCTCAACGGTTTAAGAGCTGCAGGACAAACACAGGGAACATGTTAGCTTGTCTTTTAGCCGAAGAAGGATTTACCCTGAGCTGAGCGCCGACTCTGAGCCATTGGTGCTTTTTATCGTGTAAAGGGCAAACATTTATTACCCGCTGATTACGTTTGGCAGGCATGTGTGCCCGACACTGAAGCCCTTGTAATTTTCAAAGCCTTACAGAGTAACCCTCCTCGTCCGTGATATTCATCACAGCTTCGACGTTCCTGGATTTCATTGGGTGACAACAGAGTGCTCGTGAGGATAAAGGATGAAGCGGAAAGAAAAAAAAAGAATGTCACTGCAGCATTTCTGGGTTTAAAACTAATTAAAAGGTGGGCGCGCTCCGAAAGGTCAAAGATTGACCAAAAGGACAGGACAAACGGTTGCTGATAACGCTGAAGAGACTCACAAACGAGGGAAAAGTAGCAGGTTTATGCGTCGCTATCAAAATACAACGTTGGCGCTTCAAGTTTTTATATACAGTGTATTTTTAGCAAAGCAAAAGGAAGCTAAGGGCCCTCCAGTGTCTGATCGAGACCATTGAAAGGGATTCTTGAGCAGCTGGAAGTATATAAAATGATTCATAGACAGTCCAGCAATCAGCAGGCAATAAGAGGGCACCTGTCAGAGGTCCGACTGCCCTCCCCTGATTTACAGCTACAGAATGTAGCCAGAGATGCTAACGGGAGCGGCCGGTCTGAGATCAGGAGGGAGGGAACCAGACGCCCACGTCTGCTGATGACCTTCACCTAAATGGAGGCGAAGGTGCTAACGGTTTGGCTGCTTGGCTGTTTTTGATTTCATGTTAGGTGAGAGATTTAAACATTCTGTGGGATTTGATTTTGGATGAGCTCAGAGTCAAACGCTGGTTCTTTCTAAAAATAGAACTTTCAGTGGTTCAGTGGTTTTTATTCAATAGATTGTCTTATTATTAGAAGATATAATTAGATATTTTTTAATTCAATTATTATTCTTACAGTAGGTAAGACCCACCTCCGATTTCCCTCCACCTCTCTGACTTTTGGCTCCAGATTTTTTTTTTCCAGGATTAACGATGCCTCCTTTACAGCAGTACCCCACCCTCCCCGCCTTGCACCGCTCAATCTTCCTCCTGCCCCGCCCTCCACGAGAGTCTTCATCCGTCGGCCCCCTGACAGCCACCCATCAACCCGGCTGCAATTTAAAAGGCCCTTCAACAGCTGCCATTCCACAGGGCCGACTATCCGTCCAGCTGACAAAGCCCAGACAGGGACTCCCCCCCCCAACACTCACACACACACACACACACACACACACACTCCCAAATGGACTGAAGGTGAAAGACTATTTCTCAAACATCAGTCTGCTTGATGACTTCCTGACATGTTGCAGCAAACATCTGGGATGCAGTGCTGCGGCCCGGAGGAGGCGGGGCCTAACACTGTGGGAATGGCTCTGGATCTCCCTCCTCTCCCTCCCTCTGCCGCCTGCACACCAGCGTTGCATACATTGCATGATAACATGTGCACGTTCCCTGAAACAATCAGGCGAACACGGCCAGGGCTGGAGGCCGCCGTGAGCTCCCCTCCAGCCCGTCTTTGTTAGAAACCTTTGCTGCACTAAACCAGGGATGAAATCAGTCCAGGAGCCATTTTTTTCCTCCCTCCCTTTATCTGAAAGGCGGTGAAACGGGTTCCGAGAGCTGCCAGATTGGCCTGTCGGCAGACGGAACCATCAGGGTTCCAGCGCCCGGCGGTGGTTCCTGGAACCAGTATTGGGCCAGAGACCGGACCTGGTTCTGGACCAGGCCAGAGTCCAGCTGAAGGAATCCCGTCGGACTTTTACTTAGACACACAAACAGTCTCAGCTCACGAAGCTGCTTCCTGCCGCGCTGGGATGCGACTGCAGCTTTTAGTCCTTTGTGTTGCTGCATCGCGGTTGCCCGCGGTCGCGAGACTGTGTGGACAAAAGCTGCAGCCGGTTCCCTCGCTCCGGCACATACCTGGGGGGCGTGCACGTTTCTGCACGAACCAGGGCACGCTAACTGTCAGGTCCATTAGCATGAGAGCGCGCCGCAGCTTCCAAACAGGAAAAGCGCCCTGAGCGGGCCGGTTTCATGGCGGGACATCTTCCTCCATCCCATTCAGGAGGAGCGTTAATGGACTTGAAGTGGGTCATCTGGAGTCAAATTGAATCTGCCGCCGACGGAAACACTTTGATGTTGCACAGATTAAGCAATTGTTGTAATTTTATGAGCATGCGTGCGCTCGTGAAAGCTCGCAAAGGCTGTTTTTTATGAGTCCATCAGCAGTTACTTCCCTCCGCTGTGAAGGATCTACGGAGCTTTTTCGACTCCGGCGCATCACGCTGTGATTCTAACGGGATCCGGCTAATGTGCAGATGTGACAATCAGCCCGTTGATTGGAAACCAAGCTTTTGTTGGAAGGTTGTTCTAATTAGAACTGGTGATAGTCGGCGATAAACTCACCAACATCAACCAATTCATTTCCTGGCTTTGTAAGAAAAATAAAATGTCAATATCCAGGATTAGCGAGCTGTTACCGACTTCCAGCCATCAGTCACGTCATCAGAATTGATCAGTTTTAGGAAAGATTTGTTGTAAATTAATGTTTGTGTAGACTAGATTGAGTTGTTTAAAACCTCCGACCACCAGAGGGTGATGTTATTCTTTCCTTATGCCGGTCTATTGTCATAGAAACTCTGTTAATTGGTGCATTTCTTCTCCATCTGACTTTGACTCTTCAGAATTTGGTATTTTTGGCTAAAACACTGATATCAAAGGTTTCTGACGGACTCAGTTTCCGCTCTTGACCATGTGACCGAGGCAGCGAATGCAGGAGAACCGCTGGTTCTCTGGTGGAAGCCGAGTTAATGGTAGAAGTGTCCTTTCCACGTCCTTCTGTAAAAGCCAAGCATCATTAGCGCGAGGCTAAAGAGAGGGCTCCCTCATCCATATGTTTCAATAATTACCTCGAACTTCTGTCCATCGCACACAGGAAGGCCGCGCTCGCGCCACAAAGCCACAGACTAAATGAGTGATGGGGATGGGGGCTGACACAAATCTCTTCTTTCAACAAATCTGCCTTTTCTCGCTCTTCCAGAAGAGCGTCAAAAGCAGCTGAAGGTGAAAAGGTACAGATGTTGAGGTTTTATTAGCGCAGATGCTCCTGAGGTCGGGCCTCAGCCTTAACTCCTGTCACAATCAGCCCTCTTCCGACACCCCCACCAGATCTATTTTCCGCTCGGCTAGTTTTATGAATCTGCCCTGATTCTGTCCGATTATTTCCTCTGTATCTCCCTGCTGTTTAGTTTGAGCAGCAGATCTGCAAACACCATCCTGGGCAGGAGAATATTTAGAAACAGGCTGTACCTCAACCATATTAATGTCAGAGTAACAGCTAACAGCTATTTTAGCTATTTACCGATGGGCGAACTCAACTTTTTTTTCTTTATTTTGCTTTCAGGTGTCCTTGACGGGCCACCTGCAGCACATGGAGATCCGGCTCACCGTCAGCACCGGGTGGAGGTCAGTGATTTTCCAGTACGTCACAGTTAGCATCGTAAGGCTATTTTGCATGCTGAATTAGTTATCGTGTGCCTGACACTTGGTCCTTCTAGCAACCAGAACTAGGAGAATGTGGCTGGCAACAACTAATGACAAAGTTTGGCTAAATTTGCTAAACAGTCCCATTCTCCCGCTTGTGTGCTGAGTTGATAGTCTGCTGATGCCACCTGCTGTACGGGAGGGTAACAGTTGCTTTTGGCTTTCCAAAGACCGCGGTCAGCACCGGTAAATGTAGTGGCAGTTTTGTTTAGGTCTCAGAGCGGCAGAAGCTCAGTAATATTCAGCAGGACTTTGACCTTTCTCACCTCAACTCAAATGAGTTTTACATTCTGGCTCCCAAACATCTGGAGCATAAAATGGTTTCACAAAGTCACCGCTGCGGCAATCGGCAGCCAAATGGCTAAACGGCCTTTGGCCGGTGCGATGACATGTGATCGGCTCAGCACAGTGCCGGTAGCATAAACTGTGTTAGCTTAATGGTCGTTCAATAGTGCGCACGTGAGTCAGGGCTGCTGCTGGTGTGATGAATGCAGATTGATGTGGCCTCTGTCTTTCACTGGTGACCATCCAGGAGATTTAAATGGAGAAATTCAGATGAACCGAGAACTTTGTTAAAACACAGTAGAAGGTAAACCGAGGAGCCAAAATGGCTCGTGTTGTAGTGTGATGTCAATAGACACTATATCATGTGTAATTGCAGTTATTCTTAGAAATGCCGCCTTTTGGTTTGAAAATCTGTCTCAGATTAGCACCTTTTTACTCTGCTGCTAATGAAAGAATCACAAACATGAATGGCTGGAGATGTGTGTAATTAATTCAATTCATGCCGATAACTCCATCCGGAGTTGACAAAGTAGCTCCTCTGGGTTGCTGCAGTGGATGAAGCGGCTGCGCGAAGATAAACACCCTCAACACTTGAAGATCATTTAGCATTTTTTCACCGCGCCGTACCGACTTCCGCTCCGGCAGGTAATATCGTTCAGCCAGATCTTAAAAGAGCATATTTGCTGTGACGCTCCACTACTTAGGAGGATTTGAAATGAATCTGGGCTGCGTGGACGGCATCTGCTCGCTCCTGTCTGAGCGTTTCCTTTGAACAAGCTCACAGTCTGCTCTTTGAAAAAGCTCCTCGTGTCAAATCGAAAAATAAGTTACTGCAGCTTCTGGACGGTAAATCTCCCCCGGCAAATTAACAATTACAGCCTAAGATGGCTTGTAAAATCAATTAAGAGTCACCTGGTGCACAGGTGATCGACGGAACTTTAATCTTCACTTTTACGCCTTTGAGGGTGATCAAAGCAGCATTTCCGGCATCTCTTGTCGCTCCATTTTAGTTTCCTTCAGTTACTGAGCCTTATCAGATTTATCGGATGAATATTTTGACATCTGATTAATTAGATTTTGCTTTGTCAGCACTAAATCTGTGAGGATGAGCCGGTTATTTAGGATGAAAAAGCCTCGGCTTTAATAAAATAATGAGATCGACGTTTTCAATTATCTGTTCTCTGCGAACGGCAGCGTGGCAAAGGAACAGCTGTTGGCATCTGCGAGGAAGATGGAGAACAAAGCATACAAGCTGGCGCCCTGAAAGACGGTGCACTATTCTGCATCAGTGTCTCTGTGCGGCACGCCACTGCCGCAGCTGATTTCCCGCAGGTGCAGCTAACGCGCTTGGATATGAGGTCACGCCGTAGCCGCGAAGCCACACAAAGGAGGCTCAGGCTTTGTTAAACGCTGCAAACCGGAACTAAAGAGACGCCGCAGAGAAATAAACCAGGATGCAGCAGGAGAAACTTCATCTGCCATGGAGCCATTTCAAGTTTAAATCCACAACATTCTGGGAAGAATATTGGATTTTTGGTGACAAGATCCCCTGAACAGCTGCCTCAGACACAAACTGCATTTTTGTCAATACAGTTTTGATTGGAAAAAAAATGCATTAACGACAACAACGGTCACGTCTGTGGCAGGCTGGGCGACATTGCCACCAGGGGGATGCAGTTCGGCCCGGAAAGGAAGGGTGAAACCCTCGATGAAGAACCAAGAGTCTAACATGACAAAGTAGGGTCAGTTTTTCTTGCTTCCCTCGTGTCCAGCTGTGACCCTTCAGAGACATTTAACATCGCACAACTATTTTCAGAGACAAAGTGGGTCACACGGCTCGTTAGTGGGTTACAGCCCTCCGCGCAGCTGGGAGCCTCAATTAGCCTGCGAAACCATGAGACGTACTGGGTTAGTCACCAGCTCCGGCCCTCCACTGGGGCTCTGCCTCAGCCCACAGGTAGCCGTTAGCTCGCCAGCAGCCGATGTGGATTTCACCTTGCCTGGATGCAGCAGACAGTGGGTCATATGACCTGCCGTTATTCACCGTTCCAAACTTCATCTGGAGGGATAACAGATAAACAAGCTTTCCTGCCTCCTCCTGTTTGTTTTTGGCATTTTTTTGGGGGAGCATCCATCCCACCGAGGCTCAAGTGTGCATCCGATCATATCTTTTTATGCTGAAGTCACCCGTGGCGACTGTTGGCATGCAGGTGTAGAATCACACACACGGCTGGAAAATCCTGTCACGAATAATCCAATAACGAAAAAATAGATCAGCTCGTTTACGCGCTCCCGAGCGGCACAGCTGGACCGCCGCCCTCCGACTTCTTCGCTTTGGGTGGAGAGTGAAGTTGTCGCGAGCCACCCATGTGGAACGTGGCGAGAGATAATCAGCCCAGTAACGGGCGCAGAAACGGGAAGGCATCTCAAGCAAATCAACTGTTAAGCAACATCTGAGGCTGCACCAAGCTGCGCCTGAGCAGATGCTGCTCCAGGTTCTCAGTCTTGAGTCCCGGCAGGAGGACAGCACCTATTTATAACCCTGCCGCCAGCCGGAGCTCTTTCCCCAGGAGACTTCCTGTGTTTTCTCACACAAACTGCAACTAAATTGAGAAGAAACCGGCGATAAACATCTTTCTTTAATAACGTTGATAAGATGTGTGAGTTCTGGCAACATCTATTGGTCAGAGTTGGAACGCTAACGTCTTAATATTCAACCAGAGGCCCATTTAAAAGTCCCATTTTACAGGCTGGGTATACAGGTAAACGGTGGCTAACTCACTCCCACCGTAGCCGCAGGGCTTTGTTATCCTTTAACAATGGCCATGAGGATAAATCTGCCGTTCCTTTCGGTTTCACAGCAACCGTCGGAGCCGTTTTCTTTGGTCTCTCACCACGGTGAAATGCCGAGTGCAACCACCTCGTATAATCAGGAGTTGATAACAGCGACTTGTAATTATCAGCGCCGATCCGTCGTCTTGCCGCTCGGCCTGAATGGGGGGTATTTATACTTGAAATTAAGGTGTAATTAAAACGGGTCTAATGCTTAAGGGGCTGAAGGTGATTACGCTCATTTGCATAGTACATGGATTTCTTTTTTTAAAGGCTGCCTCCGCTGTAGCGACCGCCGCTAACACATATCCGCCGCCTGTCGCTCCCAACAGACGGGATCCGAACACGGGGATGGTTTCAAGAGATAACGTGTGACTGACAGATGCTTTTTTTGCTAGCGCTGCCTTGCCGTCCGTCTTCAACGCTAAAACATGATTGGTGAGAGATTGTGACGGAAATCTGGCTCGTAGAGCAAACATTAGCATTCGGCTCATTTTTCACGGGTGTAACATTTTCTAATTTGGCCTGACGGGCTTGTTTTGAAGCAAATGGGGGGATATTATACGGGGTAAAGACCAAGGAGAAACTCATTACTCCCTACATTATGGCCGTAAATGCGAGAAGGAAAACTGCGGCGCTCCAGCCGCGCAGTCAGCCTCGGCATCGGTGTCTCGTCCAGGTTTTAAATGGACCCCTCTGGGCTTGCCGTCTGAAGCCTGTTCCTGATGTTTGGTGAAAGGATGTCACGACTGCTGCAGCTGTCGCAGGCACAGCTGTTTGCTTTCCCCTTCAGTGAGCAGAGCTGCCTTCGGCCCGCGGCGCATGAGCGCGGACGGCTGGCATTGGCGCCCGCAAAAAGCGGCTCTCGCTCCAAGACGCAACAATGGAGGCAGTCACAAGCTGCCAGGTAGCGGCGCGGCAGAGCGAACCGGGATTGGCCGTGATCAGGCAGCGGTTTTTTATGAAGTGATAGATGCATGTCGACGGGAGTGTTGACGAGTGTAGCGCTCGCCGCGGGACAAACTGCTGCCACGCGTGCGCTCCCTGATGATTGATGCCTCTCCCCTCCGGCCTGGGCAAGCGTTTTCTTTATTTCGGCGCTCGCCGCACCACCGTGGCGTAGCTCTGGAGGTCCGGGCTCCTCACAGGGCCATATTGATTGCATGCTGAAGCAGTCATTTCTGATGAATGGATGCCTGCTAGCTCCAATCCGGCGGCGGCGGCGGCGTCATCAGGGCTTTGTGATGGGTGAATTCATAAGGTGATTAAATAAGAGTTTGCTGCCATGTCAGCGTGTCGGCTCTGACGATCCGACTGCGGATCTACTCGTGCGGCGCTTCATCATCTCTCACCTTTAGAGCGTCGTTGACCTTTGACATTTACATCTATCATGAAGGGTTAGCCTCATTTCTGCACTGCTGTGGACGAGGGACAGCTCAGCAGGAGGGAGAATCGTGTTACTAACCGACACAGAGCACCGGGACAAGACGAAAGCAGTTTCTGTCCCGGCAGCGCCGATAAAAGGCGCTCTCACCCAGCAGAGTCGCCTTACGGCCAACATGGGTTGATGGCGGCCAATCAGTGCAAGCACTCTGCGTCCATTAGGATCCCCCGTGCGCCACAGCAGAAAAGCTTTTATGTCTTTATGTAATTTGTGCTATCGACGGCGCCCCAGAAACATTTAGGTGTCAGTGCTGCGTTCCTCCGCTGCAGGCCGCTCAGCTTTTACCGCCGCAGAGCCGCAGCGCTGGGTGACCTAGAGAAGTTTTGATGCGTGGAATGATTCTATTGTGGCAGCAGATTCATCCAGAGCGACCGACCGCGCCGGCCTCAATTGAAGACAGGTCCGCCGGCGGGTCACGTGTTGGCCCAACTGGATCGATCCATTCCCGCTGCCCTGTTTCTCCTCCCCCAGCAGGAATATCGCTCCCTGCTTTTCATTCCCAGCTCTGATGGCTTTTACAGCATTTAAGCTAGCAAATAATTCTTTTGGCAGTTATCAACATAGCTCTATTGTCAGAAACTAAGCTGGAGTCGGCCCAGGACAAGGTCATGTGACCTCTCTGGTAGTTGAACGTACTCGTCTGTCACTGCGCACCTGCGCGCAAGCGTGCCTTTTATGAGCCGTGAAGGGGTGTGTTTGGCAACAAAGGAAGGAACAGGAGCAAAGATTCCGCCTGGCGCGATTGTAATTCAATTAGTGCAGCAGCGAGAAGGCCCGGAATCTGCTGCAGAACGTCCCGTTCCGTCTCGCTGCTTTGGGTAATGGTGTTTTCTTTGCCGGGGAAATGAAATATAATATCATTAAACAGAGAGACGCAGAATGAAGTGTCGACAGATCCATCTCGGCTGCCCGCTCAATCTGTTCCCGGCTGCTGAGTGGCTTCCTGGTGACACATCCAGCCCATCACCGGAGCGCCGCGCTCACACAAAACTGGGCGTTTGGCTAATTCCACCATCCGGAGATTTATGGCTGAGCGAATGTGGAGACGGGAACAAAGACTGGCAATTAAGAAAATGTCGAGCAGTTTTTATGACGAAGGATTCCTCGTTGGGGGGCCACACCCACAAATTAGACAGCAGACGTGAGCACTTGCATGAGGATGAAACCATCCTCACAGCTTGGAGATCCTCCCACTGCACCGAAACGTTCACCGCCGCTAGTCAGCCATCATGGAAAAAAAAATAGACCATACCCATGCGATGACTGCTGTCTGACACCAGAGGGTTCAAACTTGGGACAACTTGTTAGCAATTAGCTAAACCAGAGCAGCTTTATGCTGGCTTAGGTCCTACTGGCTAGCTTGTGATGCTAATGTAAATAATTCTGATTCATTAAATTAGTTTATTAATCTCTGCTTGATGAACAACACAAACAGTTTGTAACAACCATGCAGCCGGTAAGGGAAGAATGCTTTACTCTTCTGTCATTAAAACTTCCTTTTTTATCATCCCGCTGCTTCTGCGACGTCTCCCCGATAATTGGAAATTCGGCTTCCCATCCAGCTGATGTCAAACATTTACACCTTGAGCTTTTCAGATCTGATAAGAGCAGCGTTGTGTGATAGCAATCTCATCTTTGGCGACAGCCAGGTTTGAAGAGAGCGCGACCTTCAGCATGAGCTGCCTTTTATGAACAACGAAGAAAAGTTAGCCTAAATGTATACCCCGTCTCAAAGTTGCTAACTCTGCCCTAATTGTTCGGACCATTCCTCCCTTTTGAAAGTGGCAGTCTGAAAGGTGCTGGATTATATCCTCTTTAAAACTGGTGATTCTGCACTGCTAACTGCTAACCTGAGTGTTCAGATGGTGGATAAATTCTCGATTTCCTCACCTTTCAAAAGGGAAAAGGGCAGCTTCGTCACACCTGCAAGGTCAAGGAAATCAAACGGCGGAGTGCTAATGCTACTGGTGCGCACCTTTCTCAAGCTAGATAAAGTGTATAGCACGGCCAAAAGAAAAGCCTTGTTTCTCATTTTCCAGAGGTTCCGGTCTTCTTTGTTGGCGTTATCTTTCATCCGCAGCGGCGGTTTGGTCCGACGCCGCCGCGATACGACAAGTGGAAGATAAACTTGACAGATCAACTTTTTGGAAAGGCGGCTAGCCACAAACAACAGCCGCCTCTAATCTGATAATCCACCAATGAAAGATTAGGCGCAAGGAGTATTATTGTGTTGTCACTCTTGCTTACGGGGTCACATGTAGCCTTAGCTGCCGGGGTTACACGTCTCAAGGCTAACGCGCCAGAGGTGTCACATCATGTCAGGTGAGGCGCAGCGATAAGGTGGACTGGGGAATATTAATCGTCTCCGGCTGCAATTATTAAAGAAATTAACTAGATAGGGGAAGACCCAACAAGTTGAGCTCCGATTGATTCGGTAAAATCGCCGTCAGCGGGTTCTTGTTGCAACTTTCTATGAGCTCAATTAAAAAGTAACTGTCGTAAAGTTCGATAGGCGCGGCGGCTGCCATTAGCACGGCCCACATTGTCTTCTTCTGCTCCTTTCAGCTCCCCTCGCCTCACAGCCCCAGCTGGTATTAACCATCCAGGCAGCTCCTGCATATGCTCAGCGCTATCTCGCACAGGGAGCCGGAGAGTCGGAGTAATTCAAACATTCTTCAAACTGCAATTTATTTTCCCTGAGTTGTAATTATGGTCTATTAAAATGCAAATGATGTCAACGGCGGAGCAGTGCTAATCACTCACTGTCTGTTTATGGGCAGTGCAGCCCCGCTAGAGAGACTAGGCGGAGGCCAGGATGAACCGGATGTTCCGATATTTTGGAACAGTGTGTTAGATTCTGGTTTAGACTGGGCACAGCTACCTGTTGCACACGTTTGTGCCATAAAACTGTGCATTTAGGTCTCCACCTTTCTTTTAGGCTAAACAACACTAGCTCCACTTGTGTCATAGCATTCTTGGTTTAGCGTTAGGTGCTGACTATTCACGGTTTTGCAAATGGAAATGCAGATAATCGCGTATCACAATGGACTGAAAACCTGATAGTTGGCTTGTTAGCATCTTTTAAGTGTTGTGTCCTTTTTTATTAATTTTGATTAGAACTGGCAAGAAGCCATTCTATAGAAAAGGTTAAAAATTGTGGTATGTATTTTGTTAGCGTAAATTAATGTCACGCATTACATGTGTCTAAAATTGTGTATGACAATGATATTTAGAGTTTGACAACACAGCTAATGAGCTGTGAACAGGCTAAGAATTCCGTCTCGAGCCTCATGAACAGATTAACTCAGAGCTAAGGTTCCTTTATGGTGGCGTGACGTATGGGATCACCAGTGACAATCGCATGTGCATTCGGATAAACCTAGTCAAAAATATTTCAGTGTTTTATTCATGAGAGTGTTGCCACGGGTAGGACGGATGCTCATGCATGCTAATCTACACGCGATTTCCTGTCATGGATTGCGCGAGCTAAGGGCGTGCATGAATTACACATGTGTTGTTAGCAACCTTTCCACATGTTCTCCGCTCCAGGCCGTTCTGGCACGCTGATCTTTTATCCCCTCGCTGATGCATTTCCTGTGTTCCTGTCGTCTTTTTCGCCCTGCCATTCTCAGAGCCCAGCGGGAATTAAAGCTTATCTGTATCACCGTTCAGGGTACAGCGTGACGGCAACCTTCTGTCACTGTTATCACAAGGTTGGAATCCCGACACGGTGTCGTTAAAAGCCAAAAAACCTCAGAAGCGCCGAGTAGAACCACACCAGGTGAGCAGTGTTTTCATTTAAGCAAAAGGCAGGTTGATGTTAGCCTGTGACTTGCTAACCTGTACACTTAGCAAATTGGTAAAATGGCGGGCATTACTGGTGGAGTACTACGGTAATCAATGGTGAGAGGATTATAATCCTTTCATCGGATCAATACTGTGGCCAGTGGCTTGGACCGGCACTCCCCAAGGCGCTGTCTCCGGCCACAAACAGATCTATCTCCCCCACTGTCCCTCGGGGGCTCGCTCAGCGAGCAAAGGACCCTTTGGAGATCAACGTGTTGGTCATTGAATTTTTGGGGGGTTTCAGCAAAACAAGACATGTGATCTGCCCCCCAGGCCAGGAAAGTAGGCTAACACGCTGGAAGGCGCTGGTGTTTGTCATTTATCCAGTGGATTAACGCTAGATAAACGCTAGATAAACGGTAGATTAATGGTAGATAAACGGTAGATTAATGGTAGATTAATGGCCCTGGGCCTGACAGAGTTGCCCTCGTATGGGTTGTTGTCCTCAGCAAAAGAGCAACATGCTAGCAAAACTTTTTGAAGGAATCAATCTGTTCATAAATACATCATAACTGTGTTTGTTGTGGCTAATAACACATTTCCTGATGGCACCATCATTTTTTTTCACAATAAGTGTGAAATTAATGCTTTTATTTACATGTAAAAGCATCTTCAGAGTCTTGTCAGGTGCGACCGCGTCAGGTTTTTCACCGCTTGAGGTTGGAAGGTTCAGCAGAACAGCACAGACAATGGCGCAGGGCTGTGAATTACACCAAGGTGAGCTAAAGTGTTTACCCCCATTAATTTAGTTTAGCTAAAGCCAGCGCGCTGACCCGTAAAATGAGCTAAGATAATACTGACCTTAACATGCTCTCGTGCACATACAGGTAATTGCTAAGGCTTCTCAATCAATCTATATTGACTCACCCTCCCAACCCACCACCTCTGTGTGGAGTTGAGGGTAAATTTTAAAAGATGCTAAGATGCAGCTATTAGCATGATTTCAATAGAAATGTTTCAGGTTTCTGCGCGTTTACGTGTGTAGCAGACAGCCTTTGGTCCGTCTTTAATTTTTCGGGTGCGGAGCAGCCATTTCCATCTCCGCTTGATAAATCTAGCAATCTTCCTCCTCCTGCCACACTGAAGTAATTTATTTTCTATCTCTCCGAGCTATATTTTCCAGTTAATATTTCATTTTTTTTTTCATACAAGCTGACAAAGGATGCCACAAGGGATGATAAGAAGTCTGAAACCTTTTGCACTCTCCAGAGAGACGATTTACCTTGAGAATAATAATAAATAAATAAATAAGAAAAAGACTGAAACAGGCCAGACTGTCAGGCTGCATAGGTGTGGCTGTTTATTTCCCACAAGCTTAATATCGAAAACAAATCTATCATAAGTTATCTTATCTTAAAGTCAATAGATTCACAATAACCTGTTAAAAGTGAAGTAAAACATAGGAAAAGTCCTACATTTACAGAAATATTTTCTATTGTAGCCTCGAGCTCTCCGTAAAGTCTGTATTTCCACCACTAGACGGTGCCATTTATCACTGGAATGAGCTGTAGCTCTGCCCTGGCAACGCAGGAGCCAAAGTCCATGTTCCTCACGGCCACAGCGCTCGCTCTAATTTGAATTCGATAAGACGTCTCTGGGAGACGTGGTGGGGCTGATGCGACTTCGAAGACGAGAGCCCACCGCTGGCTTAACCATGATGAGGTGGTGATATCCAATATCAGAAGCAGATAAAAAGCTTTATTAGCCCCCATGGTCTCGCCAGAGTGGAAACTTATTACGCAGAGGAGATGAGACAAACGCAGATGGCGTAATCAGACCGCCGGGAGCTTTGTTCTGCTCGTCCTTAAGCTTTCTGACGGGGTCAACTTAATTTTGGGTTTTAAATGCTGAGGGTTTACGCACGCGGACAAGCTGATATTGTTTGAGGGATCTAATTCTGACTCTTGTATTCGGTAGACAGCAAACATCTGGGGGATTACGCCGTCTCCAGCCAGAGGCGCTCTGATAATCGGTTGTCATTTCACGAGTTTGCGCGCCCTTCCCCGGCTTTCTGAGAATTCTAAAGGTCTTTGGTTCAATCAAATGTTTTGCCAGATTAGCCGGCTGTACTCCTTTCAAGAAGCGCCTGCATTTGGGCTGGATTTCCATCTTGGCCTCCAGGCTTTTCACATACAACAGCCAAAACACGCCGATAATTGTGCCCTCGTAAAAGTTGGACACAGCGGCTTCAGTCGGTGTCTAACGGTCAAAGAGGACTCTCACAGATTCCAGAGTGTTGGGAACACGGCGGAACCGTCTGTCCTGAGGATGCGTCCTCAAGTTTGGAGGACAATGATGAGAAGAGATGAAATACAACTTGTAGGCACCATTGTTTGGCGTTCCGTGTGGTAAATGCAATGTCTCTGATCCTCACTAAAACCAGATGCTAACTGCGTCTGACCTGTCCCTAATTGTGTCATGGCTGGCCGACGCTCTGGACTCAGCTTTAGAGAAGCAGCATTAACGCGAATGTCCGGTTGAAAATAGTTGGAAAACACCTTTGGGTTCTAGCTCTGCTTCCCATCGATTTCGCTTCAACTCTGCACAAGTTCGGCGGCGTTTTGACGTTTAATTCCCTCCCTGGCGAGTCATTACACAGCCAAGCAATTAATTAAGCATCACAGCGGCGCAATCTGAATAGTCAAGGCCAGGGCCAGGTCTAAGCTAGCAGTGCAGGAGACGGGGCAGCGGCACTGTGGGAAAATTCCACCGCACTCGTCAACTGAAGGGCTCGTTAGTTGCAGCTTATACATGTGTCTGAACTTAGGTGCTCAGCTGAAGGTTCTTATTTTCAGACAGCGTTCACGGCTGACCCGTTTCCTGACGGAAGCCTCACCTGTGGCCGCCGTCTCGCCAGCTTATCTGCTCTGGATCAGGAGCTTGGTCCGGCACAGGCTCAGCGGAATGCCCGAAGAAGTCGGACTGGCGTCCAGCTCAAAGCATCTTTATCAAAACTGTGTATCTCACACTGGCTCGGCTGCATTCAGTGGTTTATTAGCTCGTATGGAGAAAACAACCGACCAGAAAACAGATGAACCGTGACTACTTGTGTAGCCCATTTGGTTAGCAACAGGGAGCAAAAAAAAAAAAACAAATATAAAAATGTCCCCAAAACCCTGAAATCTGACATTCTAATCTGCGACCGCAGACGTTAATCAAAGTCATAAATTAATCCAGGCTGATAAGACGCTCTGTTTAACAGGCCTGTGGTTGTTGTGGGGCAGGGGTGGAGGGGGGTCGATCCCGTGAAATGAAGAGGAACTGATTGCTGGCTGATTGTGCTGATTGCATTTCAAATGTAAAACTTCCTCCTCAGACGTGGACCTGAACGCCGGCTCTGAGACGGCTCAGTGGGGTGGGGGGGGCGTTGTCTGTTGTCTGCACGTGAAAAAAACAACGTGCCAAAGGATACTAACATGAAACAGGATGTGGCGTTAGTGCATCACACACGGATGTATTAGAACCGAGGTCGTTTCTTTGTGTCGGGCTGTATTTCCATCTTTGCAGCTGCAGAAATTCCAGCCTGAAATTCTCGTTCAGAACTCATCACTTTCCAAAACTTCATAGGTCAGAGAGGTTTGTTTAGAAATATCTGCAAAAAGACGTGCAGGATTGCAGCAGATTGTAATAAAGGCAAAGGCAGAACCTACGTGCAGAACCTGCTTTTGCTGCAGCTTCTTTTCCCTGACTCCGTAGCATCAGATGCTCCGTTGCGTCACAGTCAGACATCGTCAGGAGATTCAGACGTTTTGTGAGAAATGTTGACAGGAAGCGTCCCTGAGGGACGGAACTGGAGCTGACCTGCGGCGGTCTGCACCCAGAGACGCTAGCAGGGGAATAAACGGTCCAGTCGCTCTGGTTTTAAAGCTTTAGCTCAAAGATTCCTCTGAGATTTTGGTGTAAAGAAGGTTTTCCATGCTAACTATCGTCTAGGTAACCACAGCAACCAGCTAAGCTTTTGCTGAAGCAGGTTAGCAAGAAGCTAAGCTGCTGCGATTGTTCCATCCTTTAAATATCCCGCTGCTGTCAGATGCCCAAAGCGCCGTTGGGTTTGTTGCAGTTTACCATGTTATTTGTCTCACACTCGCGCTGAGTTTGGCAGCTGTGGAGGGTCTTTTTCGTCGGCTGTGCCGGTGCCAGTCCTACGGCGACTATCAATCAGCGCCATTGATGAATATTCATTAGCAGCAACCGCAGTCCTGCAACTTGGACCTCGCTGCTTCGTGTTTTGGTTGCTTTCATACTGACATTCAGGAGTTCTTTATTTATCCCTCAGGGAAGGTGGACTCGGACGCAGAGGGTGGGCTTTTTTTTTTTTTTACTGTATTTTCATAAAGAAGTGAGACGGAAAGACAGCAGAGATGCTGAACATTCACCTCCGACCTGATTCTACCTCCACGCCTGAAATATTCATCTATGAAAGCAGAAAGAAGAGAGTGCCTACCTTAAGGTCGAAGGTGTGAAAGTCATGGAACATTCTCTCCTGAGACCTGTGACAAAAAGCAGGAGGGGATGGAGGGACGGAGGGACGGGGGGACACATCACTCATGATTAGGCCACAGTGCAATTACAGAGCAAGTTGCCTGACAGTGATTGATCAATGAGGAACTCCCTTAATGAAGACGGGACTCCAGGGCTCCTGGGAGCAAACCGGCAGAGAGAAAGAGGAGAGGGAGGAGGAGCGCTCGTACTGCATGCTTGGCCAGCTCTCTGCTCTGTTCCAGAGCGGAATATGCTGTCCCGTTGGGGTGGCCGAGTCGCGGCTCCTGACTGCTGCTGGAGCTTTTGTTCTTCCTGACGTCTAAACGCCCCTGCAGCCTCCGGGTTGGTCCGTCTCAGGCATCAACCCGTCAGGCACCGACTTGTGGACTTTAAAAAGTTCCACTTGATGAAATAGGCTGAGCGAAGGCGCATCCCTGTAGACCTGAAGCGCACTTGAAGGTAACCCTTCAAGACGACTGAGGACAAGGACGCAAACTAAGGAGGAGCTCGCAGCTTTTATTGAAAGACTCGCAGCTGCTGAACTGGAAAATCAACATCTGATTCCACCTGACTGAGCAGGTAGTGATCAAAGAGTGAAATTAGATGGGTCTCAGCACATGATGTAATAACTGCCCATTAGTCCCAGTTCAGGCCTCCGTGGAGCTTAGAGCTGGCGGAGGGAGGCGGAGCTCCGCTTTCTCAGAAGCAGAGGCAGATCAGGCCTTGGAGGGAACCTCTTCACACGCCACCGTGCTGAAAAGGCAACATCGCCAGGCCAGGCTGGCAAAACTGCAGCCTCAGTGCACGTTTAAACGCTTGGCTCTCACTCGGAATGGGTTAGAGGCCCTGAGACTTGACTTGAGAGGGCTGACGGCGAGGTCTCGGGCACCCGCCTGGCCCTCCATCACATTAATGAGCCGCGTCACTTTATTACCCAAAAGCAGGATTTTGCCCACCAGATCAGCTCAAAGTTAAGAAGCTAACGTCACAGAGAGAACTGGAATTGGTGGCTCACCTAGCCTGCAGAGCTGCAAGGTCGGTCCGGGTTTTCTGTGATTTGGCCTCGCGGTCGGCACACTTAGCGCTTTGGTGAGCTTTGGGACGGTGGAGGCACTGAATCTTTGATTTGGTCTTCCTATTTGGCCTAATGAACAGCGCAGCAAACTGAGGTAATTCTTGACGGCGGCAACCCTGTCAAGTTCCAACATGATTAAACTGTCAACGTTTCACACGGCCAGGTAGCTAGCATGGACCATTATTCCCCTGCTGGGGGTCTCAGTTGCGTTGTTTTTGGACGGAAGAGAATTGGCAGCAGGTTCTTGAGGAGATCCTTGGGTTCCACTCATAATTGCTCCCCAGACGATTCCACCTGCTCTCCAGCTCATAGGTGGGCTGTCATCTCCACCGCACTGCCTGTCTGGGCTCCTGAGTGACACGGCGACAGCAGCGCAGGATGAGCTCTGGCGAAGGGAAGGAGAACCTGCTGAGACTCCGTCAGCCTGGTCAGTAATATCGCAGCGTGGCAGCGGCGCCTGGCAGAGCTGGAAACATTTGCAAGCCAAGCGGGGGGGGGCTGTGTTCATGTGGGTGTGGCTGTAGCCTCCAAATGCCAATCAGGCTCTGTGATTATGACCCCTGTCTCTAAGCTAGCAACAACTTGGCGGCGCCACACAAACACTAAAAGCCACATTCGTTGCAGCGACAGCGGACTTCAACCCCCCACCCTCCACCCAGCTCCAGAAGTGCCCTGTGATGTGTCGCAGCAATGATGGCGCTCACCGCTTTTACTCACTGTCACAGTTTAAAGGCTCGTTTACGCCGTCTGCCAGCGAAGGTGACGGGCAAATTCGCATTCCAGGCGACCACTGAGACAAAGAGAGCATGGCTGCCACAAACCGTTAAAACTGCTCTTTCAGTGGCTTTGAAGGCCGCGCGCTCGCGCACGTGCACAGGGAGTAGCTAACATTCTCAGCTGTTCCCAGAGGAACATGTTCTCTGAGTGAATGGTGTCATGTTTTTTTTACTCTGTTTGCATCTCACCGCTGGCTAATTCTCATTCAATCAGGATGTCAAACATCTGCTGTTACTTTGCTAGCGCTAAAGGTCATCAGAGCTACGTTTAGTGAGCGTCTTTGGACCAATCCCAAATGATACAGCTGTGAAATTTGGGCAAGTTTGTTGCCCTGAGTGTCAGATTAAAGCTGGAGGTGACGGCGCAGACGTGCCGCCACCTGCCTGCAGGCTAACATTGGTGTTGAGAGCCACTTTGTTTGCTGCTGATGAGGCGCAGGGGATTCTGCTTTGATGGTAATTTGAGCGCAAACATTCCCAGACAGGGATGTTTCGTGAGGGTTGATCCTGTCCTCTTGCATCTCCGTCAGACCTCCCCACTTCAAGAAAGTTCCCAACAAAGTTAGCATCCGTTGGTGCGATGTGTCACGATTCTGACGCTTTGATTGTGTCCGCATTTTCACGTGCAGGGAGGCGGAAAGGAAAAGAGAGCTTCATGTGTTGCTGAAGGTCCTTTCAGATACTCCCCTTCCCACATCTCCCTGCACAATTAATTTTATCTTTGGGGTATTATCAAGAGGGCGCCTGGCAAAGCAGTATGACAGAAAAACGGCCCAGAGGCTCGAGGCCCTGGGTGGGAATTAATCTGTTTGACAAGATCTCTCACAACCAATTTGCCTGGCTTTCCTTCAGCTGGATGTTGCAACCCTGCACATGTGAGGGCTGAAGCGTTAGCATGGTTCAGAGCGGAGAGTGAAGAGAAGTAACGCAGGCCGTCCAGGTGCTAAGACGTTAGCCTGGTGATGCTACCGTTACGAGCAGCTGTTATTACCAGCTGCATCCCCTGACTGGCCCAAAGACAGCCAGTCTAAAGTATTGCTAGCATTAGCAACACTAATCCACTTTTGGACCGATTCAGAATCTGCAACGATTCCCAACACGAGCGTCCCAAAATCTGCTGGCACCAGGCAGACGCTTGATGCAGCAAATTAATCAAAGTAATGATTGAATAATTATCTCAAGTGCCATTAATTAAACATGTCAATGAACTCATCTTGAACAGCTGTCCTGACTCCACCACTTAATCACTTGTGAGAATAACCAAACACAAACGGAGGAAGCAGAGTGCATGCAATAATCTTTGCAAAGTGCATTGTTTACAAACACTAATTAATATCACACCGCGTTAGCGGGCTAAGCGACCGCGGTGCACCGCCGTAATTGGGCCTCAGAGAGACGGGAGACAGATTAGGAGGCCAGAGAAACCAGAGCTGCAGCCCAAGCCTGCGTCTCGCGCGCTTCGGTTGGAGGCGTCGTTGTGACTACACCAGTGCAGGAGCCTGGAGGGCATTGGGTGTGCACGGCTCACCGAGCCTGACGGTCACATTTGGACTACAGGAAGTAGCTGACATATCAGGGATCCATCTGACAGATGAGCGTCTGCAATGGAGATTAGCATCAGGCTAGCGCAGAGAGCCAACCCCGATGCCGCAGATGTATCGAATTATGAGGCGCATTGTAATGTCAGGAGGCGCACGTGCTCAGTAGAGCTCTGAAATGGTGATGTTGTCATTAACATATAAAACCATTATAACATTCCGATTATTACAGAGGGAATTAGTGTATTCATTACTGTTATAATTACATAATAGTGTAATAAGATCTTGCAATTATATTCTCGGTACTGTTGAAAGCAGATACTGAGCTTTTTTAACCCTGAGCATCGGCAGTCCATGAAACCGAGCTGAGGCTGTTTTCGGTGACACAATACTGATGCTGACAGAAATGGCATCAGACCACTTTTACCGCCTGTTTCCTCATCTGTTGCCAGTTTCCTTCTCTCTGGAGAACATTTTCAGAAGCTTTGAAGCATCTTGAAACCAAGTTCAGATCTGAAGTGCCGGCTAATTCACATGCAGAGCTACCAGTTCCAGCCTTTTGACCGTTCCGTTGACCGTTCTTTGCTACAATCGATTTTTCTATTGGTGTCGCGCCTGGTTTGGCTAAAGCAGCGGTTCCTCCGGCGAGGTTCTCCGGTGGAGTAAAAAGCCATCTGAGGCTGTTTTTAATCTATGCTAGGCACTTTCAGAGCTGTTGTCTGATCCGTGTTTGCCGCCATACTTTCTGGGTTTTTGCTTTTAGCGTCATTGTTCTCACGCGCAGACTGTCAGCAGCAACGCGAGCCGCTGCCAGATCCTGCGGTACATCATCATTTTAACACGTGAATTTTTTAGTGTAATAGAAGCACGTTAGTGCAAAGCCGGTTCACCTGCAATCGCAGGTCCGCAAAACCCCGATTCACTGCTGGCAGCCGACCAGAGGAGCTTAATGCACTGCTGTTAACGGAAAAGAAGAAGGTCAAAAGGCTAATATCTGCCAGCGACGGCGACCCTCTGTGCTAGCGCAGCGGAGCATCCCGCCCCTGCCCAGATTTGCTCTTCTTCCATTCTGTTGTTGTGCACACACACGTGCAAACACACACAAACAGACGCTGCTTTCCTCCCGCCGGCTCACAGCCATCCATCCAAACGCCGTAGACCATGAAATGCAGTGAAGATGTGAGGCTGTGAGTGGCACAGGTGCAGACGCAGATGAGAACATCTGGGTACGGAAGGTCGGGCCCGCGGAAGCCGGCGCCGACGGTCCGGAATGACGTTTCACACTGCTTCCTGCTCGGTTTTACTTGGCTGCCTTTTCCTGCGTGCGAGTAGTCAGGACGGGGCATTAGCATGCACGCCCGGGGAAGCTACGCATGAGGACGTCAGAGCTCATTTTACAACAGAGAAAAGCAAAAGTCACTCAAGCTTCTCTGCACGTTTCTGTACTGACACAGAAACACTCTTCTCTTCTTTAGTACGGTTCTCTTGAGCTGCTCCGGTCCGTCGGGAAGTTGGGCACCTTCTAACACACCTGCAGTTTGAATGCTACTTTAGCATTTGGAGAGCCACAAGGCTCCGAAATTAAGACTTCTCTTTGTTTCAATTTTGGTCTAAAAGACAGGGATTGCTGAGGGATGTTAGCCTTTGATGTATTTGACCGCTGCAGGATTTAAAACAGCTTGGCGCTGGCGTAGCCTACACCTTGTTCATCTAACCCTTCTCTTTTATCCCGCAACAAACTGTCAGATTTGTCCCCGTACTGCTGCAGAAAAGGGTTTTTTTTAAGCAGCCACATACGAGCTGCTAACACCAGAGCGCCACATCGACTATTGCTTTTACCATAATAGGTATTGACCTGTGCATCGACGAGGATCTGCTGACGCCCGCAATCCTTGAAACCCGACTGACTTCCAACAGGGAAAGTCTTCGTCAGCTGGCCGTCGGTCCGCAGCCGGAGACAAAGGAAATTAAATACGCCAGAGTTTGATTGATGTGTCCTTTTGGGCGCTTTGAGAACAAATTGCCGAACTAATGATCCTTTTGGCTTCACAGTGCGTTTAGTCTGAGCGCTAAACCAACACGTGGAATCAAGATGCCTGTTGCGGTAAACACCAAAGACATCGGCTTGAAACCCACTACACGTCTCGGCGGCGATGTCAGATGGTCAAGTGGTTTTGGGTGCGTTATTTCTCGCTATCAAAACGTTTTGTCTAAACGTCAGCATGTTCCAGACGACTGAACTGCCAAACAGGCCTTTTTTTTTTTTTTTTTCCTTTTTTTTTCTCATGAGTTCCGTGAGTTTGTAACTTGAAGATGTTCAGAAGATTAAAGCTGAGAGCGTTCCTTTCGCTCTCGTTCCCCGCTTGTCTTTGCTTTTAACCATATAATCAAGTGCACTTTGCTGCTGTCACGTCAGGCTTGACTGTATTTTTAACTCGCAGTTCACGGTTGAAAAGCGGCGTGGAGAGAGCGCCACGCGAAGCGAAGATCACAAGATGTTTTCTCCCTACAGGAACGTTTGAAGGAACATCAATTTTCACCGTAGGGGGCCTGAAATCAGACCTAGGATGAGGTTTTTTTTTATTTCTAAAAAAACCTCCACTTTCTAGCATTTTAAGAATTGTGGATTTTTTTTCTCTTTTTCATCCATAATTTTCTTGTGTTTGTGCAGGACAAACGTGCAGACACAGTTCTAGTGCACCAGACCTCGAATCTGTGGTTGAGATGACCACAAACCTCCTCGAGGGACCTTTCAAATGTTGCTGTGTGGCCAGCGATGCCGGTTCTGCGTGATTCCTGAGGAGTTGATTTCATTTCCTTGTTCGTCAGAAGGGGACAGATCATTTCCTGTCTCCTAAATTGGGTTTTCAGGCTTTATTTTCATCTGCCGTCATGCTTCACGTCAATGAGGAGACATTATTGCTCCTGGGATAGCAAATAAGCTTAATTTGCTAAATAGGCTGTTGCACTAACTTATAAATGGATGGCTTTCCAGATAAATAATCTTTGCTGTATTGATCAGAACAGCTTCTTATTTTAACTCATCACTTTTAGAGGAGGATTGGTCATAATGATCGATTAGTATCTGAAGTCTTGGTTGAAAGTCCAAACTGGCAGATTTATGGGTAAGAATTCAGATTTGAATGGCAGGCGTGACCCCGAATTACTCTGAGCCAATAAGCAATCAGCCTGAGTGCATTGTTACTCAGCGCCATGACAACAGGATGGCTTCGTTTTGAGCTGAGTTTGTCCCTGAAACCCGTCACATCAGAGAGGCTAATGTGCTGCATGTATTACGGAAGCTAACTGGTTAGCGTCACCTGTGGGAGGATGTGTGAATCCCTGCCGGTGCGGGAGCCGAGGGCCAGATCCGAGCTCCCGCTGCTCCTGCCTGAGTTCACCTCTGCAGCTCTTTGTCTCAGGCGCTTGTTTCTCTTCTTCCAGTAATAACTTTGGCACTCTGAGTCAGCCATCTTTCCTCAGGCAGGGATATAAGTGCAGCATGCCGCCGTTATTGAGTCTGAAATCACCAACTGTGGAATTCCCAGAACTGGCATTGAACTCAGCCGGTATTCCATTCACGCTCCGTGTGACCGCAAGATTTAATATTGGACTGAAAGCTCACTAAGACGTCCGACTAACCAGCCAGAAAACAACTTATTCCACTCTTTTGTGGGTATTAAGTTCAGGTTTTTACAAAATGTCATTTAATGTGGTTAAATATCAATAGTTCAAAACTACGATGGCGTGACCTTAGTCGTTAGCGCTTGGCTTTCTACTTCATATCCTGGACTCTGGGATGTTGTTTTTGCCCCCCCCCCCCCCCCCACCTCTGGCCTGTCCCCCACCTCCGTCAACCCCCATGTGTCCGGGCAGCTGTTCCGCTCCCTCCACTTCATCCTTCACATGTTTTCGGATTTATTTCTCTCTATCTCTGCAGGCTGGTCAGCCCACCCCCCTCCCCCGCACCACCTCCCCCGCACCACCTCCCCCGCTCAGTGACAGTCTCATCACACTCCATCAATCAGGCTCGTGAGGCGGTGCAGCTCCTCCTCTGGTCCCATCACTGCCACTCACTCTGCTTCACTCTCTCAGTCACTTTAAAGAGCTTTTGCTTGCTAGAGATGCCCCCCTCCTCCCCACCGCCTCCTCGCCCTCCTCACCACCCCTCACCTGGACTGATGCAGGTCAGCAGATGGAGGGAGTCAGATTAGGGCTCAATTTTTGTTCCACTTGGCATTTCAAAAAGGGAAGAAATTGACTTTTTTCCCTCAAACGCATCTTCGAGCTCGTGAATATGAGCTTGAGCATGTGGATGTTTCATTTAGAAGGATCTTTTTGCCAGATTTTTCAGATATTTCCAGGATTTTTTTCACCATGGGAAACATTGTATAAACACCCGCAGTTACAAGATCAACTTTAAAAGATAACTGATCTAGAAACCTTTTGAAATGACTTTTGATGCGTGTTTTAGGAACATTTCTAATATATTTTTCCCCATTTTTAAATCACACTGACGTCTAAGGTCTCACCTGCCAGAGGCCTCATTCCAGCGGCGACATCTCAGGAAAGAGAAACTGTGAAAACAGAGAAAAATCACTCAGACATCTCCATCTCTGTTCGTTAGCTTCCACTTCTATCCGCTGGTGCGTGCTCTGTTCACCTGACAATTACGCGGCCAAACAGATGGAATATTTGATGGGAAAGTCAAATTCGGATGAAGGAACAGAAAATTGCACCCAGAGCCGAGACCTAGCTGCAGCTATCGATCGGCTCTGCGAGTTATAATGAAAACAAGTGTAATTACATTTTGCTTTAAGTAGCACAACAAATTAGCTCGTGAGTTATTCTGCAGGCCAAAAATGGAGGAAGTGGGGAGGGACAGTAGTACATTTAATGTCCGGGGAAGATTTTCTCAGGCTATTTCCTTGCTAAATCCATTAGCTGATTCCTTTGCAAGCCAGCCCATGGACTAATATTCTCGTAAATGATTAGCTACTTATTTGAGCAACAAGGAGAAATGTGCTCTGGGCGGCTGCAACAAAAATGAGCCTGTGGGGTCGGGTAAATATTTCTGGGTGAGCTTTAATTTCGCTCATTATCTCTTAAAAACAGGGTTGTCGGGGCTTTGTGCCTGTCAAATGAGGTGATTAGTGAGGATGATGATGAATGTTGAGACGATGCCGTAATGCAGAGTCGGTTCTCTGTGCTGTTTGTTTAACCGCACGGACCAGACTGGCAACTCTATGGGCGACTTCATGTTAGCACGTTACATGATATGATAGTTAGCTAATTCGCTATGCTGTGCTAATCTGACACTTGAGCTTCATTTGGACGTTATAAAAAGTGTGTTTGTTAGCTGCTTCCACCTGCGGGGTCCTCCAATGACTTGCTTATTATCTCTCATGCTCCCTTCATGCTCATGAATCCGCAAATTAAATTGTAGAACAGAGAAATATTAGCTAGGCTGCCAGTTAGAAGTGGAAAGGAATACTCAATTGCACACACACACACTGCCGTAATTAGTACATTATGAGTAAGATAGGTGTTCAATGAACCAACGCTTTGATGGGGTCTGGAGATGAGGAAGCAGGGGCATGATGGAAAAAACAGGAGGGGAAAAAAACGTGTGAAAGTGACAAGAAGGCAATCGCACAGGAGCTCCTGTCTGCAGCAGCCATATTTCATTACGCAGCACTGAGCCATAGGACGCAATCAAGCATATTTAGCCGTCCTCGCTTTGCACCCACCGCCCCCCCCCCCAAAGCAATTATTACTCCCCAGTTTTTTTTACGGTGCTTCGCCATGAGGAAAATGAAGCCCCGTACTTATCAGCTCAGCGCATGCACAAGTGACTGGGGCGTGAGGAAGGGCACAATGAAGCTTTTGTTTACATTTTATTTACAGTCGGGGGGGTTGGTCGGCGAGCGTATCGTCGCAGGTTGGCTTTGGAAGTCCCATTTGCGCGGCGACATCAGCACGTTTAGGGGCAGCAGGCGTAACGTGCAGAGATACAGAGATAACCGTAAAGATGTCACCTGGTTATTTGCATTCATATCGGAATCAGGGGGATTGATGGGGGGGTCAAACAGGGAAGGTGAGGGTTTATGACCTGTGCAGAGCTCCGCTGTCAGCAGCTGGCTGATCTATCGGAGCCACCAGGCTCCGCGCCTGATTATAATATCATGGCTGATGATCGACCGGAGCCATTGATCGTTTGTCTGCCAAACGAGGAGAAGGAACGCAGCGCCGCAATTATGAAAAATGATGGCGCAGGAGGTCGTTCGCTGAGTTAGCTGCTAACAGTGCTAACCTGTTACATTAGCACCCAAATAAATAGCATGTAGCGCTCATCTAAAATAAGTTTCTTTCCCACTTTACGTTAGGTTGAGCATTCCACCTGTAGGATGCGCTGTACTGCACGCATTTGACTGCATGCAGTTAAAGGTGGATTTAAAGAGGAAGAGGCTCTGATTGGCTGACAGTTTCACCATGATGCTCCCTGGTTCCGGTTAAACATCCCCAGTTCATCTGTGTCAGAGGAGGTAAAGCACAGTTTCTGAGGAGATCTGAACCGTTGGCCCTGCCCCTCACCCACTCATCCAGTCACATGACACTAGCCCACACTCATCCACTCACTGGTGCTGCTCAGTGATAGGCCACATAAATCACTCCTGTTGTGTAGACACGGTAACGCTGCTACGTGGGTTCCCGGGCGCCTGCTGATAGCTGCCATTTCTTATCACCGCGCCTGAATATGGCAGCAGCGCTGCCGCACTCTGACTCGCCGAAGGGAAGGGGGGAGCGCATTTTTGTCTAAATTACTTAATCTGCCGACAAAGCTGTTTTCAAAGCTGGCAGGGATGTAAGCATCCACCCAACCTAGTAAATGGTGGTAAACGGTGACGGTGTGCAGATGACTATGATATCTGGCGATTAGGCTGGTTTTTGGTTTTACCGGCTGGTAAATGCAGTCAGAAGGTGTGCAACTGCAGTAACGACCCCTAAATGACCCCAAAGTGGCCTTCTCCACTTGTGCATGGTGACGATTTTAGGTGGCTAATGGCTAAGCTATTCGAGCAGGTTACAGTGGGCTACAGCGATCCCCAGCAAACGTCTGGTTCTTCTCCAAATGGCGCCGGCGTTCCAGCAGCGCAGCCTGGACGCGGCGAGTGCATTTGACAGACAGCGGCGAGAAAAAGAGCGAAAAAAGAGAGGAAAGTGAGGAATCATGAACGAAAGAGCCCAGAGGCGCTTCCGTCTCCCAGTCCCCAGCCCCCTCCACCCTGCCAGAGATACAGGCGACTGCACAAACAGATGGCCAGTGTGTGTGTGTGCGCGTGCACGCGAGCAATGACGCCAGCGTACAGGAGGATGAGAGGTGTGAACTCTGCCATTAATCCACGGGGCTTTTCTTTTTCTCCTCAATTCAGTTTCATTCCAGCAGCAATAAAAGTTGCGTTTCCGGTGTCGATTCGGCTCCGGCGGCGCTGCTGCGTGGGACAGACGCTGCAGGTGAGGGACCTCTCATGATGATGATGATGGTGATGGCAGCGAGGAGGAGAGTGCGGCACACCTCCCTAACAGGGACAGAAGCTGCGGGTGTTGTGTGTTGACAGACTGCCATCTGCTGGTGTTTACTGTCACTACACCACAGACTCGCTGCAGGCTGCAAGGGTTCAGTGTTCAGGCTGGTTTCTGATCAAGCTGGTTTCTGATCAGACTGAATAATTTCGTGGTTATAATTCCGTCAACTCAGTGGCGCAACGGATTATGAGTAAAAATTAGCTACCTGGTTTTTCTTCTGTACGAGACGGAAAATAAATAGATTAAAATAGTTAGTGTAGTTTAGTGTTTATAAATGTATTTTATTGGAATTAAATGACTGTACCAAAGGCAGCATTCGCTGATTTGGACGTTGATGAAGGTGAGCGGATGAGCTGTGGTGGGGAACGGCCCTCGCGGGCACCCGTAGCTGATCCCGAAGCGCGTTAGCCGGAAGTTGAGACCGCAGCTCGTGGTCGAGAGCTTCCGGGTGGAAGTGTGCAGGTAGATCTGGGGATTGGAGTGTGCGTGTGAGACGCTGCTGTGTGTGCGCGCGCGTGTGGCAGCTAGCTGTGCAGGTAAGCAGCAGCGTAAATGTTTGTTTGGTGTTGGTGGCGGTACTAACAACAGTTTTTCTTTCCTTTCGAAACTCGCCGTTGTTTGCCTTCTGTTGCCTCCCTGCCTTGCATCTCTGTTGCTTATTTATTTGGCTCTTTGTTTTGCTTCCTAGTTGCTTCTTTTCGTTAGCGCCGGCTTCCTTGCTTGCTGTGTGTTTGCTGGCTGTCAGCCTTGCTGCTGCTGCTAGTCGGTGTTTAGTGTGTGTTGTGTAGTCTTTGTGGTTGGAGTGTGTCCCGTTTGTTCCGTTTCTGTGGGTTTTCGGATAAAGGAGGAGGAGAGCCTGACAGAAGTTCAGGCTCTGTCAGCCTTGCTTGTTTGCATCTTTTCCTTGTTCTTTGTTGTGTTTGTGTTTTGGCGTCGCCTTTGCGTGAGTTCAGTGGAGTTTCCCAACTTTGTTCATCCTGATTAACCACTAACCGATTATTGGGCATTACGCTTATTTTACTAACTGTGGAATAATATATATATTTTTTTAACTAACAAAGCCATTTTCTAAATTATTAAATTTTAATTCATATTTGTGGGAAAACAAATAAACCTTTTCTTTATTCTACTTGGTCGCCTGTATTAATTTGTTCAATTTACCTGCGCATGGGTGCTTCTGGGAGCCAGAGGAGCTGTAAAAGTCAAAAATGATTCTGGGCGAGTCCCAAGGTGGCGTGTTGGGCTCAAGCCCCCCTCAGCCGCCTTTCTGCGCCACATGGAACCAACCCCACCGTCGGCCCTGAGACCGTGAGCCATCACCGCCATCTAGTGGACACATGCCAGTGTTGACCACGTTGAAGTCGCTTGTTCTCAGGCTGTGAATCTTTAGATTTCCCCTCAAATGTGTGGGAAACGGCCACATTTTTTTTTTTTAATATAGTTTTCTCCCAGTCTTCCTTTCTGCTCGGTCCCTCGGGGCCAATCGGCCGTGCTGGGGAATGAATGTGATGTGTTTTTGGTGTTTGTAGTGTTTCTTTACCCACAATTCCCGGCTGCAGCTGAAGGAAACTAAGGAGGATGTTTGGAAAGGAGCTGCTGGATTGGTCAGTGTTCTGGTTCATGTCTGACGTGTCCAACTCACCAGAAACGAGGCTGCTGGTTCGGGCTCACGCTGGCGTTGACATGCTGCCTTCACCTCGCCGACGGAACGCCCCCTTTGACCCCCACCTCCCACCTGGGACAGAAGGAAGAATATATGATCTTTTTGTTTTGTTTGGACAAACTGGTGTTTTTGGAAACCTCTTGGTGCGCTAAGCTAACGGCGACAGAAAACGGCGTGTTCTGCCAGACTGCCTTGTTGTACATGTGACCTCACCAAACCCTCCCAGCGATGTAATAAATCACCCAGGCAGGGCTGGAACACATCACACGATCAGGCACACACACACACACACACACACACACACACACACACACACACACACACACACACACACACACTCACTCACACTGTAACATGGAGACTACATTATAGCCTGCAGGATGATCCCGGAGTTTGTGAGATCATACAAACGTATCACAGGCCCACGTTTCGCATCCTTTATGGCTCACGCTTCAACAACTCGTTTGCTGCCCGTTTGCCTTCTTTTTAAATGAGTTTATAACACCGATCGAGGTCCCAGAAACGCCAGAAACAACCTGCGCCTGTTTTGGCCTCCGTTTCTGAAGACATTTCCGCCCTCTGCCGACGAAAACAGGTATTACACCCCTGTGGTACCTTTCTTATTCGAACCTTGGCCCGTGAACCAGGAGTTCACCAAAGTCGAGTCTTTTTCAACGTTAACTGTGCGTTAGCATTTGTGCTACACCGACATTCGACAAAAGGAGTGTTTATCAATATTAATGCAGTGAACATTAGGAATTAATGATCGTTCCAGCCTCACTCGCAGCTCATCAAATAAAGAAGCCCTGAGACTTACTTTTGCCTCATTTTTAGGCAGACGTTGTAAGGGAATTTGGATTCTATCATTAAACTTTAAAGATATTATATTCAGTCCTCGGAAGCTGTTATTTAATAAAGAGTGTCTGACTGAGCTGGCATCCATTGAGTTTCAATCTTTAAACTCCTACATTTAGGTGGTGGGAGTCTTTGGTTTTTTTTTACTTCCCTATAGAAGAAACAACACACCCCAACTAAAGTATTTTTTTTAATTAAATCTGTTCAGGTTTAACATTTGTGGCGGCTGTAAAAAATAAAAAAAAATAAAGATGTCTGCAGTCAAAAGAAGCAGAACGCTGTTTTAGACACCAGATGGCGCCACAGGCACGTTTAATTTCCTCCCCTCGCGGGCTGAAACTAGTCTTTTTTTTTTTTTTTTTTTTCTATCAACCTGCGCTTGTACCTGAGGAAAAGCTAATAAGTTCGTAAAAGAGACATCTGCAAAAGTGACCAAATGTCTTTTTGAGCAGGTTCATCTGACTGGCTTCAAAATTGTGTTAACAGCGTTCTGCTCGTTTGACCTCTGACCTGTGCAGCTCGACCCGGTTGAATTACCAACATTTAAACAGATTTAGGGTCACAGACAGTGTTTGATCAAGGGTGTGTGGTGGGGGGTGGAGCTTACCTGTCTGGAACAAAGGCTGGCGGTCGCTGTCTTGGACCCGAGCGATGAAAGAAGAGAACTCCTCAGAATTTCCCTGCAGAAAAAAAAAGGGCGTTAGATCATAGGTAAATCTTAGCATGTAGGATCTTTCTGTCTTGATCTCTGAAATAAATCGCCCCAGCCAGAGCACTTTTAGCAAGTGTGTGTTTTGAGCTGAGGTCTGCTCGTGCGGCCTTGGCACTCTCGTTAGCCAAGACAATTAGCTGAATGATCGAGAGGACCACGGTGCAGACCAGCGGCAAAAGTGTGGAGACGTCATGGCCGTCCGTTAGCATGGTTAGCCAACCCACAGAGCTACTACAAGCACCCTAGCTTTGATCCATCAAAGAACGCAGCGGCACCAACCGTCCTCTGAACATGTAGTCCACAGAGACACCATCTCCAGACCAGACTAGCGGAACGACCGATCTAATCACCCAGATCTGACTGATTATTATGTCTCATTTTCATTTTGTGCTCTCCTGAGGTAACATGAGCTCATCGTTTCAGACGCGAGCAGGATAATTGCGGCTCCATTAGCGAGCACCATCCGTGACAAAAAGCTAATTCACTATTGCATCAACCTCCCGTTCTTTCCCAAAAGAGAACCTGCACTTAAAAAAATTGCAGTCGATGATCAGAAGTGGAAAAAAAAAAGACCTATAAGAGCTGGAAGTTTTGATTTAGTTGTCGGCTAACAGTGCTAGTTGATTTTGGTTGGCGTCGATAGATTCTGCTAACTGCTACAAGAAAAAAATGGTGAGAAATATCCCAAATGAGCACCTAGGTTTGGGCTGTAGAAGTGTGTCGCTGCAAAATTCTTCCTGCTGCTGCAACATTAAAACTAAAATGGCTGTAATTAATGTTTTATTAAAGCGGCTCTATTATTTATGTTGATCAGAACAATGTGAGACAGCGAAAAGCAGAGAAACAACCCAGCTAATGTTGCTTTATAGAAAAGTTTCTGCATTCTGCTCCGACTTAAACAGAGTTGCTCTGTGTGTTTCAGCAGCTCACAGGAGTCTTTTATCGCTCTCTTCAGCGTGACAACAAATGAATCACCAGAAACGCTAACGCTAGCGCGAGCTGCTGAAGTGGGTTTGACGAGTCTGCTAGCATCTGTGCGCGCGTGTTGCCGGCAGGTGCGATTCTGTTCCCATCCCGGCTTTGACACCATTGTGTCAAAAACCTCTGTGCTCAGCTCGTCAGGCTCGGTGCCGCGCCGGCTAAAAATGAACATTTGGGAGGGCGCTACTGGCTCGACGGCACCACGTCACTGTCGGACAGAGATGGCTCCACATCAGCCCCCTAAAAAAGAGGCTAATGGGTGGGAGAGGTTAGATTCTGGGGGTGCATTTGCTCTAGCTGATGGGACGCTATGAGTTAGCATGTTCTCTCATGTTGGAGATGCTAAGTGGCCTCTCATTGTGAGTAAATGATGTGTGTGTGCTCTGTGGGGCATCAGTGACCCGTCCAGGGTTTATCCCTGACTTTATCCAAGCGATCACATGGTTACAATCCTGCTTTTCCTTCTTTCTGTGTCCTGCCAAACGCCGCTAGGCCTAGGGTTAGCAAACTGTTTGTGCTCACACTTCATAGCAACCTCTGACCTCTTGGTCCGTCTTTCTTTCAGGCTGGAAGAGGCGGAGGGACGCCGGCGTGCAGCGAAGAAGCGGTGAGTGGCTCCTCTTTTGGTATGCGTTTGCGGTGAACGCGTCTTATCAGCAGAGTTGTCTGTCGCGCTCAAACTTCTCCCCGAAGGAATGACGTGTAATCGGCCCGGCGCGTGTAACGATAACTGCTGGAGTGTTTCATCAAGACAACACGATAAGCACGCTGTCGGCATCAGAAGAGAGGGAGGATTGACAGGAGGAGAGGGCGAGGGACCGGATGAGGCAATTACAGTGAATATGAAACAGGAGCGCGCAGATGGAGAAGCCATGGAGTGTTAAAGTGGTGGAAGGAGATGTGGAACTCCGGTAGGAAACCCGACTCCTCTCTGTCCCAGTAGGGGATCGGAAAGGCCCTCCTTCCTGCCGTGGCGTGGCCTCGCTAAAGCTAGGTCCGCATGTGATTTTCAGCCACTGGTCCCCTTATTTGATTAGCGATATTGAAAGTCATTGAAAAAAATTGACTGAGCCGTCCCGTTTAAAGGGGCGGGAAGGCGCGTTCATCAATCACAGCCAGGTAATTCCATCATGTTCATTGCCTCTATGACAGATCCTCCATTTCTATTGTTCTGATAGATGACTCGGTGGGCTCCGCAGCGCCGGCGCTCCCCCCGGAGTCCCCCCAGCTCAATCCTCATGAGCACGGGCACAAAGAATGAAGTAAATAGATTTTGTTCTCCGCGTTTTCCTCCCATAAATCCACTTTCTGCTGCATAGGTCTTTGCTGGAGATTTAGCCAGCCTCTGACGCCGCCTGTTAGCTAGCGCTGGATGACTTTATCACCTCTGGGGACGAGGACGGGGGTGTCTGGGGATGCTCTGCCGCTTTGATTTATGAGCGTTGAGGGCAAACACGAGCCCCTTTGACTTACTCTTTATGTTGATTTTTACGGGTTTAGCGTACCTGCGCGCTGCTACTGTAAATGTCTACGTTATATAACTTTACTGTGCTCTCGTGGCAGCAGTTCCAGTTGATCCACTAGGCGGTGCTATCGATCAGGTTACTGTCAACATCCCTCTGCTTTTCCAAGTGGAGGGGCAGAAACTTGGCCGCCCCGCCCCCCCTGCTCAGAGTGGTTACCTCATCTTGGCCAGGCTCCTTTAGCATTTCTGCTAAAACAGGAGGTGGTTCTGGTGATGGGAGCGTTCTTGGAGGCCGAGGTGACTATTTTTAGAACAAGGCGCCACATTTTTCTGGCCGGCGATTCGTCCGACACCCCTCGGTGCTGCCACATCTCCGCCGTCTCACCACTTCTCCTCTGCCTGCCTTGTTTAACTAGTTCATGGCTAAAAATGCGAGTGTTTGCTGAGTGGGCAGTGGGGGAGCGGAGGAGGGGCGGAGGAAGAGAAAGAAAGGGTGCTCAAGGAGGGGTGGAGGTAGTTATCTAACAGGATTAAAAGAGAACAACGGAATGGGAGAGCACTTAAAATACTCCTGACACGAGTCCTCCTGGAAAAAAGGATGGGATGAGTAACAATGGCTGAATCACTCTGGAGGCGCGCCGCCGCTCGCTACGCTACGTTCGCTCCATTTTCTCCTTTCTGGTTCGTTTTTACGTGCTGGACGAGAGTGTTTGACGGGTCCGCGAGGAATCGCGTTAATGGAGTCGGACGGAGCAGCTTTAATTAAGCAGCCAGAGAAAAGAGGCATTCAGAGCAGAAAGAATAACCGAAGGCTTGGCCAGCAAAGCCACTAAGCCCCAGATAGGAGGAAGAGGAGGGAGAGATTAGGAGGCATTGAAAGGAGAGATTCTGGCTTCAATCTCAGATGAGAAAGCGGGCGCCAAGCGCCAATGAAGCCCTCCAAAGCCAAAGATTCAACACCTTCGCCTCACTCAGCGCGTCAGGAAAGAAACCAGAGCAGGGCCGGGCAACCCGCTGGGATCGCAAGAGCTGCGGATGAATATGGAGGAGAGGCGGGTGGAAGGTGTGACGAGGGCCGCGCGGGGGCGGGGCATGCAGGCGAGAGACAATGGTCCGGCCTCCGGGGAAGCGAAAGGAGGCGAAAACAAGAAAAAGCAAAGCAAAGCGGGGAGTCAATCCAGAGATGTGACGCTCCGCTCTTTCTGTTGCGTCCGTCATTAGCCACACGGCTAATTAATGCACATCCAAATGCCAAAGCTGACGAAACGCCGCGATGGGGGATTAGCTCAAATAACAAGAGCGCCAGCTAGCATAACTTTGTCTTGCTGATTAGAAGGAGAAGGCTGGGAAGTCCATCTCCACACTTCCTTCTCCTAAACTTTAGTGTCGGCACGGAACCCCCCCCCCCCCACACACACACCCCGTCCTTGTCCTAATTCCATTTTGATTGCTGGAAAGGAAAAGAAGCTCGTTAGGAGCTCGTTAGAGGTTTTTTGGCATACGGTTGGTATGGGTGGGGGTGACAAGTTGGTGGGGGTGACAAACGCGAGAGGAGGGTTGTTATGAAACACTTTCCTCCACCGACAAGTATGAAAATTTAGGACGTCGAGCGTAAAAGTTAGCCGCACACCAGCGCCGGACTTTTAGCTGCCATCGCAGCAGTTTTGGTTGGGATTTGTTGCATTTTTCATACTTCCAGTGTCTTTGTCGCCCCAGGCTAGCTCCAGCTGTCACACCTGTTTCTGGCACTGGTTAAATATCAGCTAGCTGCTCGCCAATAATAAAACTGTAGCTTGAGCTGTAGCTTAGCACGAACATTTTTTTGTATTGTACGTCCTTTTTATAGTTAGAAATTGTTGCGACTGTTGCCAGCAGCTGTACATTTTTCAAAGGTGATTCATGACAGACGTCGGTGATAGACGTCTCCCTCCTACAGTGTTTTTGCAAGGCTAAGCTAAATGGTTAGCTTTAGTTTGATGTGGGCTTTAGGTAAATATTGAGCGATTGACTAGATGAGAAATGGCAGATTTTTGATGATTGTTTTATTTATTTATTTATTTATTTATTTTGATGTTAAACCATAATAATGTTGCTAGCGTGTAAGAACAAGAGGTCAAACTGAGACATGACGGGAAAATCTGTCATAAACAGATGCTAGCCGTCCATGTTTTTTTTAACCATTCATTTGTCCTCTAGTTTCCTTTCTTCCCCTTCACTTGAGGTTTGGTTGAAAACCTGAGTGGTTGCGCAACAACACTAACGAAGGTCTGCAAATATCCGGCTGATCAAAGTTCGCTGGAAGTGACGCCAGTTAACCCGCTTTCGAAAACATGACATCAGCCTGTAGCGCAGCACCGTTCCTCTGCATCGCATTCACACTCCAGTATAAATAGCTTCCCTCCCACATGAGTTCTGACACATGATGTTCTTACACTTTGCGGCCTCGGCAGCACGAACCGCATCTCACACGTACGAATGGCGAGGACGAGAAACCGCCGTCTCCAGCAGGCATCCGAGTGCCAGGTCCACCGTTAAAACGGCGCTTTACCGTCTTGCTGCGACGTCTCCATCGCCGAGAATTGCCACTTTCCCTTTTCTAAACAGTGATCAGGTCATGGGGCTGGCTCCACCTCCCCCACTGGCCCCACCCTCTTTGCTTGCACTGGGCTTGGCACAACCTAAAGCTGACAGTTTCCTGTCTCCCTCCGCTTTCACCTGTTCCTAGCATACACACAAACCCGCCAATTAGCTTTTGTTGGACAACGAAGTGAGACACTGATCCGGATCCAACCTTTTCCTCACATTTGCAATTCCAGCCCATCCGATACCGGCTCATCACACCACAGCATGTACGTACAGTCGCATTCACAGGCTGATTTAAAATGCAGCCTGACAGTCGCAGTTGCGCAGCATGACGGCGGGTGTCTGCCGTGCATTTCAAATTCACGCCTGCTTTGATGCTTTAGTGTTGCGTGCGCTATTATAAACGCCAGCAGGCTATTTTTAGATGGCGCCGTTTACTCCGGCATTGAGGGATGACAAGGCCGCCAAACAAATGAAACAGTCGGGCAAAGATGCGTTCCATGGTGGCAAGCGCAGCCTCTCCCAGGACCAGAGTCCTGGTTAGCGGTGGTGAAAACAAAGGGGTGAGCGTTTTGTTTCCTGACTCAGAATATTGTTTTAATCACAAGCCGTGTCGCATTAGCATTGGCTGCAAGGTTGATCTGAATGTGCCAGGGTCCTCGGATTGAGATGCATTTTAAACGAGCGCAAAAAAGGCTCAGATGTTGTCGCTGAAGGTCTGACTGCGTCCCTCCTTCTAGTCCTCAGACCGCTTGTTTTAGCTCACTTAGTGCAGCCTGGCGTTCAAAAACTAATTAGCGTGTCTGCGTTATCCTAGCTGGCGAGCGCGTCCAAACTTGAAAGTGAATGGGTCCAAACATCAGATGTATCTAAATTGCAGAGCGCGGCTGGAACAGATGGCGGATTGTTTATAGCCGACTTGAAGAGTATTAGCCAGCAAAAGTGTAAACATCAGCGCCGGCAATCAATATCTCATTAGGCTGTCGTTTTTGCTTCACGCTTCTGTTTTGCGATCTCCGATCAGAGTCCAGGCAGGGACGCGTAGCCGCAGAGGCCGGCGGGACCTGCACCAACGCAGCTGTCCTACACACCCCAACCTCCAGCTACGCCGACATTCCTTGTTGTCAAAGAGGGGAATCAGGGACACGGGATATCTGCTGCTGCAGGTTATGCAGCAGATAATGTGGCGAGATTCCGAGGTGCGGGAGGGCTGAAACCCCCTCTTGTCGTTTCAGATAAGAGGAAGGAAATGGGACCGGCTGCTTTGGGACCAGCTAAGTGCTTGTCGCTGTCTCTTTAGCTTTCCGCCAACAGGCCGCTGCGCTGCATCTGAACATGCACGCGCTCGTCCTGCAATAATCACTTGGGTGCGGCTCCGTCCCCAAATGTGCAGCCGGGCAACAAGAACGATAAAGTGGGCCTGAAGTTTGGGAATAACTCACACTTTAGCTTATTCTGGGAAATGCTGCATTCCTGCGTCACACGATGGCACAGATTAGCGTGATGTAGCTAGTGAGCAGGGCAAAGACGCAGCACATGTCAGAGGTCCATCGCAGCTGAACTTTAGCAGAATCGTAGCTGCTGTACAGCTGTAGCTGCTGTTTGCTGTCCCTAATGCAGCTGAGGCTAAAGTTCGGTCCCAGCGGAGGCTTTTAAATGGACGCTGCGGTTCTGCCCTAAAAGTCAGTGTAGAGGTGCAGCTGTTAGCGCCCTACCTAGCTAGCTGCTGCAAAACCGAGAGGGTGCAGAATGATCGCCTGAAACCAAACCATAAAGAGAAGGAACTGCTGTTTGAACAATGCAGCTAAAATCTGGAGCATTTGATGAATAACCTCAGGTTGGTGCCAGCGCGCAAACAAACCTGCCCACCCGTCTTCTGTCACACCGAGGTCAGCCGCTACCCAAAATGTGTTTATTTTGAGGGTAATTGCATCGGACTGAGGAGTGAAATACCGCCGCTCCCGCTGGTCCCCTGGAAGATTAGCGCCAGGGCCATCAGAGGCATCGATCGGCGCGCCGGCCTGTGTCTGCGTGAGCGATGGGAAGGTCAATGGCTGCAATATTACTCATGTTCCAGGAGATCTGATGTCAGGGGCTTTAATTTTGAAGAGGCTAAATAATAGTGCTAGATTGGGGTAGATACACATTGGCAACTGGAGCAACGCAGGAGCCAAAACCTCTGGTATCTTCCCTGGTTTTTGTTTGTTTGTTTTGTCTCTCTTTTGAAGGCTGTGCCCACTCCCTCTGCATCATCAGCTGACTCGTCGCAACCCTGAAACCTGCTAATGTTTGATAAAAGCCATGCATCACTGTAGCCCTGTCGCTAGCCCAGCCCGAACTGGAACCTCCTGAGAGAAATCTCTGTGAGTCCAGCGCGAAAGCTCTGCAGCCGGGGCGGAGGAGGGTGGGGAGGTAAAAACATGCACTCCCCTGAGCGTGCAGCCAGATCCTGCAGGTGAGCGGCCGCATCTGCTAGCGCTGGTGTTTGTGTTGATCTAGCTTTGGCTGCTTTCCAGTCACTGTAAACAGCATCACGGGTGAGTTGGCTTTGGCAGGCCGCGCACATCGATTATCGAGCGGGTCCGAGCGGTGCCAGGGAGGCCGTGGGAGGCGGCAAGAAGCCGCCGAGGTAAAAAAAAAACCCATCCGTGTTCATGGATACACGGAAGAGCCGGGGATGTAACTCAAGTGTAGAGCGATGTTTCCCATTATTAGCATACATTAGCTGCAGGATTGCATGGCAGGCTTCGCTCAAAAGGACCGCACTTGTGCCAAATCCATTCTGTCAGGTTGGCCAATAAGAGTTTTCTCTGCAGGCCCGACTGAAATTAGCGATGGCGCGTGGTTAGCGTGAACAACAAACTTTTGTTAGCGTATCATCCTGCCCCGTGTGCAGCTGCATTAGTCAAGTCTGGCCGACTCTGGAGACTGCAATACGTCTGCGGAGCAGCGGCGCGCGAGCCTAACCCCCCCCCGCCCCGTCACACCCCGCCGTTCCCCTCAGGTAAACACAAAGGCGCCGCAGATACGAGGCTGCTGGGTAACGTACGGAAGCTGGGAAAACGTTAATCATTCCCAAACCCCCACGGATGCGCTCCCACTGCCGTCTCTGCTCCATTGTTCGGACACAAATGGGAGCTGAGGAGCGTCTGTTATTCCAGTAAACACATTTGGCCTTGTAGAACATTCAATTACACATGAAACTTTAATAGCCGCCGCTTATTTCACACATCTATTCGATTTAATTAAACGCAGACACTCCATCATATTAATAGAGCTTGAGTGACTTAAGCGTCACGGGATTTTAATCAGGCGTTTTTTTTAAACGCCTTGTATGGAATTAAAGAGATAAAGTACGATAGAGACAAACAGCGAAACAGCGCAAAGAGAGCATGAGGCGAGAAATTTACTGCGGGGTGAAATACCCCCCCCCCCCCCCCCGCCGCCCCGAGATTCAACAAACCCAGCAGTCTTCAAACACCGGAAAAAGAGGCCGACAAGGGTTATTTTCTTACTGCAGCGTGCCACTAGAGGGCCCCCAAGCCCACTTTGGGTCAGTGCTATTGGTGGATCGTTAACCCTCTGAGTGCACGTTCTTAAAAAAAAAGATGCTCAGAAATAGCAGCTGAGGATGAGGTCAAACGTCGGAAACAGTCAGACTCAGAACTCGCCGCGCGACTGGTTCAGTTCTCGTTCAGCTGTTGACTCAACTCGCTCCGACCTCTACAAACAAAATCCGAAAGTGTGGGAAAATCAGCTGCGCTAATTTAGGGCCGATACGCCGTCCCGGCTAAAGCGACGTGATGGCAGCTTCAACGCTCTGACGCGTTACCGAATACAACAAATTACCTTCGAGAAGTCTGTGAGTCGTCTCTCAGCCCTCCACCTCCAGCCTCAGCAACGCAACACATAAACACGCGGGAGACGAGCGCCTTCTCAGGCTGCGAGCTTGTTAATTAGCTTTCATCACACGTCTAAATTTAAAGGCGTCCCTGTCGCTGTGCCGGTGGAGGTGTTGAGGCGTTTTTCCCGAGCAGGAAAGTTCCTCGCGGTGAATCGCTTCTGTTTCGGGCTCCTGCATTATTCAGCGAGGTGCACCGCAGCTCCCAGAGTTTGTGTTCCCCCCGTGGCAGAATCTGCGCTGCGCGCTGCCTCGTTGACAGCTGCGATATCGTCCTTGTCCGCCTGCTGCTTCCTTAAACAACTGTAGAACGCCTCAAGTCACCGTCGGCGCGTCCAACCCTAGAGATCAAGCTGCTGAAGCGGCTCTTTTAAGATCTCAGGTAGAAAAAGAAAGTGACAAATGTTTGATTAGATATTCAGACTTATCCGTTTGGGCTTTAGCTGCTGTCGGCACCACCGTTCTGATGCTAACTCTGTGATTTACATGCTGCTGTTTGTTTTCCGACTTCCTGCCGCTCGTTTTTGTGGTGACGAAGACTCGGCTCCCTTCAGGAACAGCTGGCCAACATCCACAATGTTGCAGGAAAAGCTTTCACCGATCTGACGCTAATCGGCCCTTGCGCTCGTTGGTGATCTCAGTCCAGCTGCCTCCAGCAACACGTCACTTCTATGTCCGCTGATTCTTCAGCAGCCTGAGGCTAGCGTGACGCAGACGTATGACCATCAGTCTGACCGCAACCGTCTCGGTGAGCACAGATCAAGATCTATAGATGCTAATGAGGTGCCGTGCAATTAGCTACTGCACTCACGGGGGCGGACATCTTCCTGGCCAGCCCCAAGTATTCAAAAGGCTACATCCGTCATTCTTCACGGGATGAGCGCATAACATGATGCTCTGTGTTAGCCAAGCCGCCATTAACCAAGTTGACTCATTGAGCGTGTTAAAGAGGCTAACAGCTAATAATTGCCGGCCCAACTAGCTGGTCTGGGACTAAAATAAATCACCGATTAAAGTAAATTCCCGAGTAAAACCAGGTAGCCGCGCCGCGAGGCAGAGAGTGCTCCCTTGTATGTTTCTGAATGCTGTAGTTAACCTCAGAACGGCTACAACACAAGTTATTAAAACGGTGTTTTCATAAAACAGCGGAGCGGCAGAAGTGTGTAGGAGGAACACGCGCCCACAACCACCACGCTGCAGCTCCGGCTTCTCTCAAAACACAGGACGAGCTTGAAAAGCCTCCAGAAAGCAAGCGGTTTCCTTGGACCGTGACCTCACTTTGCACCAGTTTTAATTAAACGTGCGAAGATGATTTTGCGATAGAAGCCGACAGGGGTGCAGACACGTGAGTGAAAGGAGGAGCTCACCAGGAGACGGCGAGGTAACGGCGCTAACTTTACTGGTGCAGCCTCTCAAAGTGAACGCTGTCATTAGTGTTTCACAAAAGAATTCCAGACAGAAAAATCCAAACGCTTCCTGCCTCTGCCTGTGGCCAAACAACTGTTTGATGGGGGGGGGGGGGGAGGGGGCTATGCTCTTCCTGGTGGTGCTGAAAAATGAGACTGTGGTGAACGAGATGCTAACGTCAGGACAGGAAAAGCTTGACGCGGCGCAGACTCATGCCCGGCTATTAACAGGCGCGGCTTGTGCGAGCATAATTGCGTCCTCTCATGTGTGAAAGCTATCAATCAGGCGGCCGTAATGGCGCGCTATTATAAGTGAATTAAAATGCAACAGTGATCGATACGCCATCGACTGTCTTATTACAGCCGGCCCGTGATGATGAATCACTCATTTCGTTCTCTGGCGGTTTCGTTTACTTTGACATCTCGTGTTTATGGTGAAATTCTTTCAGTTGTGGATTTGATGGCATCTACTGGCGAGATGAAAGATTGCAGTCATTTAATAAACGCTAAAAGAAGCTGTTTTGTCGTATTTGAGGTTTGTTTTCTGGCAGTTTATCTTTCTTTGCACATTTCTGCCTGTAAAATCCTCATTTTTGGCACCTTGGCAAGTCTCTATTGTTACTAATATGCAAGATTATTAGTGCGAAAACAGAAAAACAGGAGTGTCGCTGGTAAAAACAAATTCTCTTCCTCTGTGCTGAACCGAGTGCCGACCTGTTGTAATTCCAAACAGTTTCTGAGTCTTTTATCTGGAAAATCCTGCTGGCTTTATTACAAAGCGATCCTTTTAGCTGAGGCAGGCAGGAGACTCCTGAACGCCGCCGAGGATTCTGGGTAATGAGCGTGTGACTGAAAGTGAGCGAGGCGGGCGGATAATCTCCACCGCCGCCCAGTTAGCTGGCCAACGTTTGCTAACTGCTCATCAGAAACTCAGATGACGGTCGTGACTGAAGGTTGCAGCCACTCAGACGCACGCCTGCGCCGTCAATCACCGCTTGTAGTGGGATTCTGCTACAGTTCGCGCCCATAAATAATGCATTAGTGCGCTGCTGCGATATATGATTGATGACATTAGCTACAGATGTGAAAGGTTATTCACAGCTGAATAAATCGATAAATTCTGCCGCTGGAAAAGATAAAAAACGAAGGGCAAAGCGGGTGAACTCCTGTTTTTATGGTGGAATAAAAACTCTGCTGGAGATTATCTGCCCTCACCTTGTTATTCCTGCACGGCACATCTTCATTTTCTGGTTTCCGCCCCCCCTTTTTTTTGAAGTAGTGCCAAAAATTAGACGAAAAGAGCAAGTCTGTGACAACAATCTTCCTGTTCTTGATCCCTTTTCTGTTTGTGGGGCCATTGAGCGGCTCTTTCCTGGAAGCTTCTCGTGCCCTCGGCTCCACTCCAAACCGGTTTGTCCTCCCGCAGGATAAACCAGAGGCCCTGAGCGCACCTTGCAGCCGTCGCCCCACCCGAAAAAAACAGGACTAAAAAAGAACGGAGCTTAATCTTGTCCTAAACATGACAGAACAGGGGTTGAGGACACTTTTTGTCCCGTCTGTCGGCGTCTGAGAGCCCACAGGGGACCAATTAACGCGTTTTTGGTTTAGCATCTGTCAAAAACAACAAAGGTCTATTCGGCCTAAGCTCATCTGGGTGTTTTTGCCCCCGAATGGTAAAAACTGACTGAGGTAATTAAAAAGAAGATCTAAATCTTGTGTTTGGATTAATAGTAAAATATCCGAGCTCTCAGGACAGCCTTGGAGTAAAACCTCCGACGCTCCTCTTTTTCCTCTTTGGGATGAAACAGATGGTTTGTACAGTTTTTTTTCCTGGCCACAGCTGTCCAGGCAGACAGCTTCCGCCTTTCATCCCGCTCCCTTTTCTCCTGCTTTCTCAGCAAAACCAACGTCGAGGGATCGCCGAACTCTCCGACCCCGTCGTCTCAACCGTCGCTGTGCGACTGACACCGATTGGACCGTTTGCGCAAACTTCAAAGAAAACTCAGGAAAATCAGACAGTTTGTTGGGTTTCAATCCCAAAGCCTGGTGAAGAAATTTGATTAGTCTAAACAAGCGTTAGCTTGGGGTGCTGGTTTGTGCGGTGACACACATTTCACTTTTTTGACTGCCATCGTCCAGCTAGCGTTGTGCCAGGACGGCAGATGGAATAGCCACCCAGCAACCTCTGACCTTCAGCCTTCAGGGGAGAAGGTCATGGAGCGCACCCAGTGGTCTTCATCCTTTCAGATGCTGCCGTGTTTAAAACTAGAGAATTTATTCTCAAATGAAAGAAAAGCAGGAAAAGAGACGGCGGGATCACTGTTTCTGTCTGTAGCAACCCTCCAAAGACGACGTCGGGTCGAGAAGAGTCCCGCGATTGTTCCTCTGACGAGTTTTACAACGGCAGCACGGCTAATCAGCTGAGCACGTCGTGTTTGACAGCTTTTGTTCGTTTAATGACCAAACCCTCGTCCGGAAAGGAAAATGGTATTTTTGAAGAGCAAGCTAATTAATGTTGCTTATTAGAGGAGTGTTGGCACGGGAGAAACAATAGCCGGCAGGAGCGGGAAGGGGGGTTGGGTGGTAGGCAACGAGGCTTTCAGGCATTAGCCATGCATTCTTTTTTTTTTTTTTTGCTTCTGATGTTAGCACGTGAGACATTGATGGAGAACGGGTTTGTGGAAACATTCTGCGGTCTGGGATTGGTGGTTGAGGGGGGCGATGGCAGAGGAGGGAGAAGAAAACAACATCTTGACATGGTTGCTGAGAAAGCCTCGTGAGGCTCTAAATGGAGGAAAGAAAGAGAGAAAAAAGCCTCGTGCCCACGAAGACTTTTTGTCTCTAAGAAAAACTAGAAAGAAACGCGCAGGTAGCTAGCTGGGATGGATGGGGGAGCGGAGCTTTGAACACAGATAAAATAGATCTAACGCCGTGCACAAGATCTCAAATTAGTTGCCCACCAGCCTGCAGCGCATGCTCACAACGCACCCAAGCGCACACCTTGCTCTGTGAAGCGAGCATCAAATGCTTGGCGGATGTCGAACAGAACAGGAAGGAGAGAAAAGACAAGAAGGGTGCCTTAATGCGCCTCCACTGTTAGCATAGCGACTGACGGGTGCTGCTGGCCCCCCCACCCAGGTTTTAAAGCCTTTGCTGGAGAGACCGGCGCCGCTGATAGACTTAAAGGAGCACCATCTGTTCACGACAGCCACCTGGCGTCGTTTGCAGGGGGATCCAGCAGGACGGCGCTCTGCGTTGCTACGTAGCAGGGCTAACCACGTGTGCATCAGCTGCCATCAGGAGTGATTAATAATGAAATAATCACCTCCTCGAACAACCGCCAAAGCTGCAACTCTCTTGTCTAATTGCCATCAGTCGTGCTAGCAAGCCATCTCTCACGTTTCTTTCCCAACAGTGGTTGTTCTTTAAAAAAATAAGTGAAGAATGTGGGGAAAAATACCTTTGCGCAAAAAGCTTAAGCTCCCCCCGGAGGCTTTGGACACACACTGGAAAAAACCCACCATTAGCAAAATGCCCTGTTACCCAGAGGGCACGGCTAAACGAGAGAATGCACATTAAAAGCCGCTGCAAGAAGCAGCTAGTGTCGCCTGCAACAGTAGTGGAGGTCTGGAGTGCAGCGAGGAGTTCTTGACTTGTATCCTCTCGCCTCGGAGGGCAAACGCAAATACCCACCGCACACAATCGATAACCAGTCCAGTCATCAAAATAAGCACGCTAAATTAGGAATGACGTCCTTGGTTTCATACAAGTGTGATTTTTCTGAGACAGCAGAGCCCAGATGGAAGCTTGAAAGAGCTCTATTATCCATGAATAGCATTATCTGTGTCCTCGGAGAGATAAATAAACCAAGAAGCCTCTCAGAAGAAGCCACACACGACTGTTCCAAAGCCAGCAGCGCTTTGGAACGTGTCCGTGCCGGCCCTTTCACAGTTCCCACCAAGCCCGGATCTATTTTAGACTAGATTTGCCTAACTAGGCAGCCAGAGAGGCTTTCTTCCTGCCAGTGTCGTAGCGCTGAAGGAGCGCGGCTACCGTCTGAGGCTAACTCTGCCAGATATAGAACCACAATAGCTGCTGCACAGATTGGTGGAGAGAATCAAGGTCCCGTTCCGCCGCTGACAGTACCGGCGTGAACTCTTTGTGCTCCTTCCTTCTCCTTCTCCCTCTCCTCTCTGCTTCTGAAGCCTCTGAGCTTTCGGCGGCATAATGAGCCAATTGAAATTCCTCGCCGACACCTTTGTGTTTCTGTACACCCAACTTTTTTTTTTTTTTACTCCAAACGAGGTAGCTTCAAGGATCATTGTCCTGCATTTGGCTGGAGGTGTTTTGCAGATTAGATTTGTGGATGTAGTCAGAGGAACCTCCGTCTTCTGGCTCTGTGGCGCTGTGAATGACGGTGAGGTTGGAGGACGTTACCTCATGGGCGTGGCCAACTGACTCGCACAACAAGACGATTCATTAACAGCAGAAGTTACCTCTTAGCACAGGACTGTCTCATTTGTATCTTTTTTCTAGGTGCAGAAACTTTAAACTGAGTTTAGCATTAACTGAGGGACTACAGCAAGAGGCTAATTTACGTGTTGCTACGTCGGCTGCTGCTCTTATTTAGACGTCATTGAAAGCGTTGTCTTTAGCAGGCAGCACTAATCCACAGGGAAACACTGCGCTCCAACGCACGCAAAAGCCCCATCGAGATGCGATGCACGTTAAGGTTCCAGCAGCTTTTGTCCCCGGTGAGCAGTCCTGGTCTTATCCGGCACGGCGTACGCCAGCTAGCGCCGCTTCCCCACGGCTGCCCTCTGTGATGTTTGACAGATCCCTCCCTCTCCAGCTAGGCTCAGCGTAAACGTCCATCTGGCAGCTTCCCGTGGGTCCTTATTACTCTCGGCCAGCCAGAGGTTTTCAGTTTCTGCACAGGCGGCCAGCGCTGCAGATGCTGTCCCGGCTAACGTGGCTGTCCCCGGCTAACGTGCCGCCTTCTCGGCTGGGCCAGCTCACAAAGAGCAGCGTCAGCATGATTCTCTGATTCCGGATCAGATGATTGATATCTACTCTCGAACAGATGCGCGAAGCTGCGGGCGTCCTCAGAAGGTCCTGCTGTCAGTGCCGGAGCCCCGCCCACACGGATTCAACCACACTGTCGACCTCCGTTGCCTTCTGGGAGCCCGCTGAGGGTTTCCTAAAACACTAGACGATCTTTGTTGCTCTTTAGCTGCGCTAAAGCGTGGTTAAAACACCCAAAAGTGTAAATATCCCGCCAGCGACCATGTGGGCACGTCGCAGGAGCAGAAACGGACGCCATCGGCCCTCGCTCTGTTTGAGTCAACACTGCCGGCGTTTTCTTTGAGCAATCTGTGCTGTTTGACGCTCATTTGAATACAATTGCAATCAGGGATGTGGATTGAGGAGCACTAGTGAACAAACAACAGCATGCCCCCCCCGCCCCCCTTCCCGGCCGCATGCATTCACTGCACCGACACAATCACACTGGAAGAACAGCATGAAAGATGAGCCTCACCTAGCGCCCGCAGTCGGTCACATCTGGGGGAGGGAGGGAGGAAAAGAGAGAGGCAGAAATGTCAGCAAATTAGTGTAAAACCAGAACAGCCAAAAGACTGGAAGAATCCCTGATGCGGGGGCTTCATTTATGAATTTAGGAAGTTTAGGTAGCTAAAATTACCCCCCTAAGAAGGCAGCGTTTCAGACATCTCCCTGAGAACGGTGGATGAAGGACGCAGGACGATCCACGACGATGCCCCCAACCCTCTCCAGGGTCTCCCCCTTCTCTCCATTTGCCTTTCAGCTAATTTAGCGGTACTCAAACGACGCTCACCCAGTGCGCCAACCTTTACCACCTTTCCCCAAGCTTGTTAGCGGCTGCCCTCATTTCAGTTCCAAAGGCAGAATGAACCCGCCCCCCCCGGAGACCCCGACGCGGTTTCAGCGCAGCAAACAACAAAGCAGCGCGGTCAGAGGGATGCTTAGACTGTGTCACAGTTAGCAGGATGAAAACATCAAGAGCAGCAGTTTTGGGGCGTTACGGGGACGGCGGAGGAAATGACCAACGGCAACGTTAGCAGCGCCGATTTAGCACCCACAGCCTTAGACAGACTCAGCCACAGCAGCTACACCCCTGTGTTCATGGTGCAACTGGCAACTTTTATTCTCCCACGTCTGAGCTGAAATTTAGCCTGCGGTGCGGCGAGACGTGGCGGGACTTTTTAGCATGTAAAGGGAAATCTTTTAGCCCACAGAAGAGTAAATACAGCCGTTGTGTCTCTGGCTCTTTCATTACTATTCCGACACACATTCACACGAGCTGCTACCGAGCTCGGATGAGGACCTTGAAGCCTCATACTGGGAAAATTGGGCCCTGGGGAAGGCTCGGCAGCGACTGATGTCAGACTTCAAGAGCTGTCGGGAAACACCTGGGGTTGAGGCAGTGTTAGCATCGCCATTGTGTGCTAGAAAGGCACGGAGAAGCTCCACCTTTATTTTCGGAGTGCGGTCGAGATCATTGATTGTTTTCTTGGTCCTGGAGAGGAAACTCAGATCTGGATGGTCACGCCCTTTGGACGTAAGGTTTGGCTTTGAGTGGATTAGAGTAGACAGATTGGCAGCGATGGGTGGGACCTCAAGGGGGGGGGGGGGGGACCGGAGCGCTGGCGGCTTCAGTGAGTCCAGCCCGTCAAGCAGGAAAAAGACGGAAGGCTGGGATGCTTTTTTCACCCTCTCCTGCCCTCCTGTTCTAAGCAGATAAGCTGCTTCCAGGGTCTTAGTTATGCCACGTAGAACCTGAAACCCTGCGCAGAAAGTTTTTCAGCCAAAGACAAGCTGAGGAGCCCCTTCCTCACGCTGGTTTTTCTCTGGTTACAAAGAGGGATTTGGGGATATGTGGAGTGGTCAGCGCTGGGAGGAATTACAAAAAGCCTGGGCGACGCCACACGCCCAGGATGCTGCTACTTAGACGGGGTTTCTCCAGCACGCCGGGTATTTCTGACTGACTTCTGCTCCGGCACAAGTGGAATTTTGTTAGAAGAGGCCACGTAAAGAAGCCAACTAGCGAGTTGCGGATGCGTGCTAGCAACACAATGTGGAATGATAGGTGGTTTGGTTGATTTGGTTTTGATTGATTTGGTTTGGTGTAGATAAACTACACACAGCTATTAGCTATGATGATTATCAAAAGAATTAGCATCCCTGACAAGTGCTAATGTATGAGTTCGGCTGTACTTCATGTGCAGGGAAGTGGGGGTGCGGATTAAGGGATAAAAAGAGGAAATCTGAATACCCCAGGGTGACAACGTTGACAATAAAGCTCCGTTCCATCTGCAGAGATGAAGTGATCTGAGAGCTTCTGCTCAGAACAGATGTGTTTGTTCTAGCCGTGGCCCACCTCTCATCTCCAACACGCCTGATTCTCACAATCGGCTGTCGTTTCTGCTCCCTGCGCGAACAGGCAGATGTGACAAATTCCTGTTCTGATCCTCCGGAGACCCACTGGAATGTGCTGATCCGCCAGAGCGCCTTTAATGAGCTGGACTCTAAAAGGAAATTAGCCCCGCTAGCTGGTTTAGCCTTCTCTCAGCCACAGAATTAAGGTGGATGTAAACTCAGCCACCCCAGTTTTGTTTCATTTCGGCCACAAAAAAGGTAGAACTTGATGTCGCTCATCCACGATGGAGCCATTCCTTCATTTTTTAATTGTGCGCTGGGTGTTTTTGCAGCTAAACATTTAAGTGTGACCAAAACGCCACGTCTACCATGATGCTTCTGTCTGAAAATCTGGATTAAACTCAGGCATGATCCGTCCTTGGTGGGGCCTTTGCCACGCTCCGCATTTGCCCCTCCTAAGACTCCGCGGTTAGATGAGAAGGACATAGGTTTCTCCCCGGGGAGACTCTCGTCTGACACGGCCAGTGTTGACTTCCCTCGTTCATCACAGAACACAACCGGGACAACGCTGCTCTTTAAAGGGCGTCGGGGGAGCCGGCGTGTTCTGCCGCTGACAGCTGACTACACCTACTGAAAAGTTCAAATTAGCTTCTTTGCGTCCCTCGGATCTGTTAACTACAACTTGAACAGTTTTTTTCAGTAAAGCGTCTTAATGGTGCAGGAAAAAAAGCTCTGTCACGTTTTCTAAAACTCACAAACTGAAAATCCTCGGCTCCAAGCAGGCATGTTAGCATGTTAGCATGTTAGCATCTAAGATGGCCGCTGCTACTGGTGTTCACTAATTGGGATTTGGGAACAGTCCTTTAGACCTGTTTCCTCCCATGTCACCAGTTAACCTGTTCGCCAGTGTGAAATGGGAGCAGCTGTTTCTTTCAGCATTCCAGTTACAGAGAATGAGGGAAACGGATCCGGCTGGCTGAGCTCCAGTTAGCTGTGAAAAGGCCCGAAGGTGCGAAGGCAATGGCGCCGGCGCACCATCCGTGACACCGACTGGGTTTGCGTCCTCCCATCTGAGCCGATACAAACATTCCAGATTTTTAGCGGGGCGCTAACGGTAGCTACAGATGGCCGCGGCTCCCACAGCCTGCACCAGAGTTTGCACAAGCCAGACAAGAAGCCAGACTGGAGGAAAAAAAAGGAGAAAAGTCTGCGTTTTTGTTGATCTGAGGTGTGAAGACTTGCTGAATGACAGCCGGACGAGCGCTCAGGCTAACTCCAAACTTCGCCAGGCGGCTCTCGGGCTAGGCGCCGTCCAGGTTCAAAAGCAGATGTCGCGTCCTCCTCCTCTCTGAGGGTTTGCAGTGAAGTTGTGCTTCTTTCTGAGCGCCAGGCTTGTGCTATGCAACCATTAGCAGAGGTCACCAGGACGTTCAGCAGCTCATTTTTGGTGCCATTAGCCCCCCCACATGCCACCCCTCTCCCCACCTGTCTGGGAAACTCTTAAAATTCTGGGCATCTTGCAGCTGATTGGGCCTAATTAGCGATCAGCACCTCTGCGCCGTCTGGGGACACTTACGGCTTTTTAATTGTTTCCCTGCACCGACTCCCGGGGGCCGGGGTACCTGAGCCGGGTGGGGGGGGGGCAGGTGCGGTCATTACCACGGGACAGATGGGTCGGCAGAAGCGGTGCTCGCTCCTTCGTGCGCGCCGGCACGGCGTCCGCCATATGCAGGCTCGTCATTAAAGCCGACCTTTGACCTTCCGCGGGGCGTCTGTCGCTCTAATGGAATTAATTAGCCGTGTGCTGGCGCGTCGGCTGCGCTCTGCCCTCTGTTTGTGGATGTTATTGGATTGTGGGAAAAGTAATACTGGTGTTTTTGTGCGTGTGTGCGTGCGCGCTCGCCCATGCTGTGTGCGGAGTCCTGGTATCAGCTGTGTTTAAGTTTAGCGAGCACCTTTTAATATTGCCTCCTTTGAAAATTCATTACAGCGCTTCGACCTCTCCGCCATCTGCCGGAGCAACGGGGGGAGCCCGGGCTGCTCGGGAAGATGAAAAACTCCCCGGAAACAGGGCGGAGCACCGGTGGGATTCTGCCTTTTCAACCGTTAGTTTGATGAAAAAACCCTGGCGGAAAGGTTGGGAGCGAGTGAAGCTTGGGACAGCAGCTTGCTCTGGATAAAAACTAAAACCAGAAATGGTGTGTGTTATGCAACGGTGACGCAAATAAACTTTGGAGAGGAGATGAAAACGGCACCTCAGGGTTCTTGGCAAAAATACGGCAAAGAAAAAAAAAAGACCCTCGTCAGACGGAAGAAAAGGGCTGTTTTGACTGAGGAAACGCCCCCAGACTGGGACAGGGAACCAAAGATCGGTTCAAACCGGGATTTTTAACGTCACAGCTGCAGGGACGGTGGAACCCGGTCCTGCCTGTATAGAACTGTAAAGCTCTTTACCATTGCTGGCGTTCTCTCCCGACCCTGATGAGCTGCGTCGCCCATTGCAGCCGTCGCAGTTCGGCTGTTCCCAGCCTCTAATCTCATCCTGATCTGCTCTGGCTGCTGCCAATGTTATTGCTGTTAGCGTCGAAAAATGTGGAGCTCTGCATTATGCATGAGCGACGGCTTCCCGGAGGGCGGGCACGGGCACTTTGATGATGCGCGGACGCGTGCTGTCGGAGACGGACGTCTGAGAATGCGCTTGTCCTTCAGCGCATGTGAGAAAACGCAGCCGGGCGTGTGAGGAGCTAGCTGCTTCCCTGCTTCGTCTTGGCTGACAGTAATCAACACCTCAACACCTCTGCATGTTTTTTTTGTTTTTTTTTTTTAAATTTCAACCGCTAACTATCGAATTTACATGACTGGCGCCAAAGCAGCCGCGCATGTTTTCCTGATAGGTGTGAATGAGGGAGGGGAAGAGGTTGGCGCTAATGGACTGTAGTAGGCCTGGAATCCTGTTTTAACTTCCTTGCCTGATGCACGTTTAAAAGCAGTGTGACACTCTCTGCGTGTTTAGATCGACGTTCTTAGTGAGGTCGGGCGACGGCGTCTGAAAAAGTTCCGGATCAGAAAGTTGTGCAAATCCGCGTCTGGTTAAAAATAGAACAACCTCAATGGTTTTGGGCTGATTTCCGGGGACGGCTCTTCTCCCTCCGCCTCCCCCCTTTTCTTCTCCTCTTGGCTGACTTTGCGCGGTGCCGCGGGGCTCCCGGCGAGCCCGGGCCCTTTCTGGCAAGAACCCCGAGCCAGGATGTCATCGAGGACGCGGTGGCGGCGAATCCAAAAGCTCCGGCGGGGTTGCAGTGGGTAAACGAGAGGGTGGGAAGGTGGGGAGTGGGGGAGGTTGTGAGAATGGTGCGGCCATCTGTTCCACGCTGGGTTTTTTTCTTCTTTTTGCACTGGCGGTGGAGATGTTCCCCGGTGAGATGAGACGAGTCTGTGTGGATTTGTTTGTGTGAAATTGAGACAGGCAGCGCAGGAGGCAACAGTACGAGCGTTTACGCCTCATATGCGTCAAACTAGCCTAAACGACATGAGATTGTGTCTTTGGAAGTCACGATCAATCACGTTCACTCCATAATTGCCAGTAAATCTGGGTGTTTTTCCTGTGGGAGGGGAATCTTGCGGGACTATTGTGAAATATAGTCAAATATAGTCAAATATTTGTGAAATTGGTCGAGTTTTCAGCAATATTTCTGCTTTGCAAACGTAAAAATGTCATTTTCTCCCCCTCTGGGTTGACTCGTTGCTGCTCTGCTTCAACATGCATGAAGCTATAACCGCACCCCCCCCAGCTCCCCCCTTCCTCCACCTCCCCCAGCTCCAACTGCCTGTCTCCCTCATTTGTTCTTCCACTTAGATGTTTCTCCATCATTCTTGGCAATCGTCCCCCCGTTCATCACCTGTCCCGCGTTATTACTGCCTTTTCCTTGTTGCACACCTCATCTATCCAGATTAAAAAACTAAATCCAACGCTCAATCTCCTTCACCGGATGCGATTTACACTGAAATTCAGCATTTGTAGATAAAAGGCAGCTGGAAATAATCCCGGTTTTAGGAGTTCCTCTTCACCGCGTTTCTTGTCTCAGGGTCAGGAAATCTGGCTTTTATGGAATGTTAAATATGAAGAAGTTCTAGAAACTTTTTTTTCCCTTCAGTGTGATGGCTCAGGAGACGTTATTGGTTCAGCGTTTCGGGGGAAAAGGCCACTATCGACTGGGGCTAAAAATAGCCCCGACAGCTGTGCAGTGAAATAAGTGTCAACTGAGTTGCTAACAATGTGACTCCGCCCTCGAGAGCTAAGCTGGGTGTTTGTACTTTAAGGTAGCTGGAGCGAGTGTTTACGGTTGCAGGCTGGCAGGTTGACGCGCAGTCTGTTAGCTCAAAGAACCGCTGTTTGACCTTAAATGAAAATGACAGACGACTCCGAGCAAACGTTGGCATTTCCATCTGTGGATCTGGTGTTCCAGCCCGCTTGGTGCCAGGACATTTCACTGAAAACTCCTAAGTTGGAGGGAAAGTCAGCGGTTACGAGATCCATAGACGCGTCTTCTGGGAACCCCGAGCGGTCGATGCCAGTTGCATCAGACCGATGATTACAGCGGAAGAAATGTCAGGATCGCCCAAATCGATAAAAATTCTCCCAGCGTCAAAGAAATCTGTTCCTGACATCCGTCTTGAGGGGAAGATCAACCCGCTGTAGTCGTGTTTGCTGTGATTCCGACCTATTCCCTGATCTCTACCCAAACAACCCCTAGCGTCCTCTAAGCTAACAACAAGCTGCACGTTCAGCAATCTGCAGTGTAAATAAGGCTTCGGTCGGAGCTCGGCGGCGCTCCTCGGGGACCCGGCCCCACCTAATCATCTAATTAAAGCCATTGATTGCTTCTACATTCACACACGAGCAGCGGAGTATTGCACGGCTACCCACAGGACAGAAGCTGAGCTGAGGTCCACTCACTTCCTTTTTAACCGCACCTTCTCTTTCGGTTAATAGGAATGACGGCGGTGGGACTCGGGCCGTCCAGGTGGACTGGGAGAGCTGCTTTTGCTGGCCCCGGACGACGCCCCCTCCTCGCGCTCGCTGAGGCACTTTTTAGATCCTACTTTGGTAAGTGGAACCCACCCAAGAGAAACCACAGTTAATGAACACCGGTTCCTTCAAGAGCTCCGAGAGGTTCCGGTAGGCAAAACGTCAGCGGAGGCGACGCTCCAGCGCGCAGCCATGCTAACGTTAGCTAGTCTGATTGTTTAGTAGCGATATCATTTCCTTTTTCCTTTGCACGTTTTTGGTGTCTGTTATAGGTTCAAGTCTGAAAAAGAAAATTAAACCACAGTCGACACGCGAGCTTAACCAGGCTGCCGCTGGAGGGAGAGTGGTCAGGCAAACGTGGGCTCTCTCTCTCTCTTTCTCTGAGCCCAGGGCGAACAAAATGAAAGGTTTAGCCCCTGCATGACAACAAATGTTGGAAAAATATTGAGTGTTTATTACAAATGATCAAGCCAAAGAAAACGGGGCCCCAGAGGTGAAGGGAATTGGTCTACTATTGTGGGATGGCGTTGCCATGTTACTGCCAGGGGAATGGTGGTTTTGGAGGCAAAAGAGGCCCTGGATGGCTGTTTCAAGGCAGCAGGATAGAGATTAGCGTTGACCACAGTCGCTCCTGAGTTTCCAGGGGAACCGACAATAATCTGGAATTCATCACCACTCCTAATTTAGGATTCCTGCACCTTTTTGTTTTTCCGGATGACCAGGTCCCACCACCGCCAGCTCTAAACAATGGCCAATCACTCGTGCGCACCACATGATGGAGAGAGGCGGGAACACGCCATGTTTACAGGTCGAGTCAGACGCAAAGCTGCGTCCAGGTGTTCGCCACCTTCCAGGTGGTCATGTAATACTCTCGTCTAAACGGGATCATGGCAATCACAGAGCTGGCACGGACGACTTGTTGCCGCCACCAGCGTAGCACCCGGTTAATGCTGCCAACTTGGCAGCGACACGCCTGGAAAGCTGGCGAGTGAGACAGGTGGAGAGAACCGGAAAGATGGAAAATGTTGGGTTTTATTGTCTGATTTCTGAAAATCCGACTGATACGTTCTGGGGGTTTTTTTTGCGTGAATACAGACATTCTTTGGCTTGTCAGCATCAAAATAGGTCGATTTATTAGCCTGAAATAATTAGAGGAGAAATATGTTTGAGGGTTTTCTTTTAACTAACTTCTTTAAGAAAAAAAAGACAAATCTAATTATTTTCAACATGTTTTTTTTCTGTAAAATCAGCAGATTTCTGACAAAAAACACATTTCAAACCAGATCTTGGAAAGAAGAGTACAAAAATGGTTGAAATGGGAACTTAGAGACCACTAGCTTGATTGTGGTTGAAAATAAACCCAAATGCATTTGATAAACAACTTCAGCTGGATTTGTTCAATCCTCAGATGCAGAAATGGCCGTTCTTGGAGCTGCGCGCCGGTCTGGGCACCGTGTGCTTCATGGCGTAAGCAGCTCTGCTGGCGGGCGGCCACAGTCTAGTGCCGCGCTTTCCCTTGCCATCCTCCCATTTGACTGCACGGTAATTACCGTCTCAATGCAGTCGGGAAAAGCGGCTTTTGGTTGGTAGAATTGGGAGAAAATGTGGGAAACTAAGAGCGTGTGTGGCTTAGCAGCTTAATGAACGTGTCAGATGTATTTAAACAAAAGGATTAGCACATCTGTACACACCCGGCTGGATCACGCTTGTGCCCAAAGCCTCCAGATCTGAAGCGGCTCCGCGAGAAACAAATCATTTCGGAGATTTGAAGAGCGCGCACAAACTGCAATAAACAGGGCTAAATGCAAAGGGAGGAAGAACAGGAAGTTTTCCTTTGAGCGACATCACGGTGTTTAACTTTGTGTTTTCGTTCGTGTGTTCCGGTCCCGCCGCAGAGTCCTGGGGCGGCAGGGTGGCGCTACCATTTATCCTTCAGACAGGATCCAATTAAACTGACCAATGTCTGTTGAGTGATTTTTGGGGGTGTAAAGATGCCATTTCCACTTATTCCTCATTCTGCAGCCGTTACTCCTGCAGTCATTCCTAAGCAGAATGTCGATAGCTTATTAGCGAGCCAGGGAAACCGGGCCAGAATGGAAATCACCGCATTGACTCTGGGAGACAGGAAGCAGACAGGCAGGTTGCATTTCAGCCCCGATTTGACAAAAACACACATGCCACAACCGTGTCATTTCTGTTCGCTGGTCGCGTCTTCCGAGCTTTTCCTCTTTCCCATTTGTTGGTGCCACTCCGCTCTCCACCGGCATTGTACAAATGTTGCTCTTGTCGAAGGAACCACTCCGTATGTTTGCAATCGCTCCGGCTCCCTCGCCTGCACAGATCATTTAGCAGCCGCTCTCATACATTTCAATTAGGCCCACCTAGCGCAGCCGCAGCCGCGGCAAAGCAATATTGATTTCCTGATATCCTGCGAATGGGTCGGACCAAATTAAAGCTTGTCCTGGGGAATATGACAGATCAGAACCCGTTCACGGATGTTTGCTAGCAGGTGTAGACCCTGCTCATGACGTAGCCACATCTCGAGCTACTAATGCACTGGCTTGTCAACTAGGGCCAGCGTTTCAAGGCTACGCCCCCTAGCTTGCGTTTGCCAGAGGAGCTGCCCCCGTTTGGAGGCTTTTGGTTGCTCTCGGCCACCTCATCCTTCCTCCTGGCACTCCGCCAGGGTGGCAAAAAAGGATCAGTCAGACACCAGGATACAGCGCGGCTGCGTCTCAGAGGCCTCTCGGTGAGAAGAGTCGACACCAGCGTTTATGTCCTGAGAACGCCTTCAGTCATGTGTCCACCGCAGCCCGGATCTCCAGTAAAGACCCGCATCTGTCTTTGTCGTTTATTGCTATTTCTGGGTCTGGAGGACAGGCAGAGCGCACGCAGCCTCTGATAATTCTGCTAATTATCCTGATAAAGATGGGAGGCCTGTCAATTAGGCTGGCACTCGATTAAAAGTAATGGCTCCCCCCGCCGGGTCGGTGAGCCGGGGCAGGCAAACGGCATTAAAGTCCCCTCTCGCTGCAGGTTGACACCAGATGACTTATGCAAACCGGGCTTCTCTCTAACTCCGCCGAGCAGAAAGCCAGATGGAAAAATAAGGCAGGAAAACGGCCGGTGAAGCCGAGAAACGTGTCGTCTCTGCCAAGATGCCCTCGCTGGGCGGTTGTGCCGTGCCTCCCCGTGTAATGACAGCCTTAATGGAAAACAAAACTGCCTCTCCGGGGAGTGTGATGGTCAGGCCGCCCATTACGCAGCCACTCAATAGCGGCTGATTGACTCGCTCTCCTTCTGCGTTATGAGCCTGTTAAGCTGCTCCCCAGCGCTCTGGGCACTCTGCGGACGCCTCAGCTCGCCTCGGAATAAAGTGCTTCCCCTGATTTAGTAAAACGAAATGGTTGAGGACTTTATTTGTGATTAGCAGTGATATTAATCAGGGAACGGCAGAGGCGGTCGAAGGACGATAGGCGAGGGCTCCAACTTCTACCAGCAAAGACCTGAGCGCTCCGACCCTAGCGAGCCATGTTTCCGGACTTTTCCCAGAGCAGGAAGTGAAAGACAGCATGTTACACCCATGCAGATGAGACAGCCATTGGAGTTTTGACACTACGTCTGTTACCAGGTTAGCATCAGGTTGGCTAAGCCGCTGATTGTCCTGGACACCGCTGGGCCATTTTACTTCGCTCTGCTGGAATCCACTTGGTTTCTAGGTTTATTTTTCCGAACTGAAACGGACTCTCTCTCAGAACAGCGAGTTGTTATGGCAACTAGGCAACGTTGACACTTGTTGACAGCCTATAAGGTCACAGAGTCCCAGTGGGGGAGCAGAGAACTGGAACAGGGACGATAGATCAGCCAACAGTCGCGTCTGGACGGATCAATCCTGCCAACATGGGGGCACCAGGATTGATGGTGCTGCTCTTCAGGGCCAGATCCGGACCTGGAGTCACTGTCACGGTCAAGGACGATAGGAGGTCAACCGACTTAGTTTGGTTGTGGGAACGCAGCTTGGGTCCAGGATTTTCCAGGAATCTTTCCCAAAACATCTGTCTGGTTGGCTAAATCTGACCTGCAAGTCTGCGAGGAGGCTCGTCTGGCTCTCAGGTTGGATGTTTGTACGTGTTTCTTATATAGATGAACATAATCATCTGCTGTGGGTGTATCTGAAAACCGCAATAACGCAATAATAATCTCCAAATGTAATTTAGTGTAAAGTAAGAGCACTAGTTTGTGCCCCGAGATATAAAGTCGTAGGTCTGAGAGGGAGGTGCGTTGTTTCACCCCCCCAAACTCCCCCACTACAACTTCTTCCACCTGAGGGAGTCAGATGGCCTCCTGATGTGAAGCTCAGGAGCAGTAATGCGATAGAAAGGCAGCCTAGATTTCCCCAGCGAGAACGCCGCTGCTGAAACTTCATATTCTTCAGCGGCCACGAAGCTGAGGGAGGGGACAGCTGCAGGACACGAGGAGGAGTGGGGGACGAGGGGCAGATGGAGGAGAGGGGGAGGCGGCTGGGGCACCGGCTCAAACATGAGCAGATTCTGGCGTGGCCTAGCCCAGAACGGCTAACAACACCTCGTCATACCGGCGGGAGCAAAGTGCAGTTAGCGAGCTGGTCTAGGATGCGACGCCGTTCCAGGCTGCAGCGGCGCAACGTTTTTCATTATTGCTTCCATTTAATTATCATCCATTTAATTGTGCTGCAATTAGCCGGGAAACAAACAATCTTTTTGCGAGTGTCAAAAGGCAGACAAACGACGTCAGGCAGATGATACAGATGTGAAGGTATAATTAAACAAAATAATGCTATTGTTTTAAAGTATTTCATTATTAGGGCCCAGGAGCCCTTCCTGTCTGCAAACGATGGCGATTAGTGAGCATCTCAAAAAGGAATAATCCAGGAAACGGCACGAGAGGGGGTGAAAATGCAACTTTGGCCTGAAGGATGCATAGTAAAAAATAATTTCTGATGAACGCTTCAGCCTTTAGGCTAGCTGTTCATCTGCTAGCTTGCCTCTTTCCTGATATGTAGATATTAATATAAGTGTACCAGGAGCCACGGCAGCTTTAGGTCTCTTATCTGAGACAAAGAAACAAACGCACCAGAACGAGCCTGAGCTTGTTTCACAGCTTCCTCCATTGAATGGGTGTTGAGAGAGACGAGGACTGACTCATACTGGTGTTGGTGGGGGGGCCTAATGTGAGAGGTCTGATTATCCAACCAGAACCAAGCTGTGTGTGTGTGTGTGTGTGTGTGTGTGTGTGTGTGTGTGTGTGTGTGTGTGAATAAAGCACACCGTAGCTGTTGGTTGCCACCTTGAGAGGGATTTCATCTGAAAGAAAAGGGATGAATGCAGAATTTACGCTGCGAGTGGAGGTCAAGCATTGGAAGATCCCTGAAAGAGTCGATGATGCTTCTCCAGCTGCCTTTTAGTTTTTTATTATGGGCTCAAAAAAATCAGGGACGTTAGCAATAGTGAGCAAAGCGGCCATCATTATCGCCTCTGTGCTCGGTGCAGAGCTTTAGCCGTAGCTTGGGTGTCATTTATAGCCTTCATAATCCGTATTGACATGTCTGTACGTCCCTGCAAGGCCTCAGCAGAAACCTCACTCGTGTTTGTACTTGCAGAGCTCAAACATCTCATGAGTGTTGGTTAGCAAGGAAATAAATCCAACAGCCATCACTGCTACACACGCATGGATGCTAATCCCACACTGCATCTCTAAGCACAGTGGGAAGTTGTTGTGGCTCTTTAGCTCTGTGGTGCTAACTGATATCTCAGAAACTCTGTTGTTATTTGTAATAGGTGGAACGGAACGATTTACAACACCGTCCATCAGGTGGCAGTCGCGATGCAAGCGCGACTTTGTCGTTTATCTCGGTTTCTTGTTTTCTGCCTCGTGTCTTTCAGAGTTGTAAAAGTTGATGTTGCAAATCCCCAAAATAGAGCCCATCTTTGAACCAGGACAGACACACCGTATTGTGTTGACACCTAAAGTGAGACGGACCGAAACCCTCGCGGGCTTGTCTGGTAGAGTGTGATATAAAGCCGGGGAGCCAAAGGTTGTCTTGGCGGGCCTCTGCAGGAGGAATGAAGCGGCGCTGCTCCTAATTGGACCTCTGATCAGAGAGGGAGCCCACAGCTCCCAGCAACACTCTCATCCTGGGAATGCCAGGGCGTCGCTCCTGTCTTCCCTGATTAACGACCGCTCCCGCTGACCCCTCCCACAAGTGCTGGGAGGTGCCTCAGCTATGAGGACACGGGAAAAAGAAAGCTCCCATATTCTGGGTGTCTGAAAACAGCATCTCTGCTAATCAGTCAATTTCTAAAAAAGAGAAGCAGGGCCGATGCTAACAGCAACAATACGCGCGCGCCCGCCTTTTTCAGTCATTATCCAGCCACTCAGATGAAATATGAATGACCTGAAGTGCTCATATTGTTCGGCAATTGTGGGAAAGCACATGAGAGGCCTCACTTAGCCGACTCGGTTATTTAATCTCAGGCTCCAGTAATAAATCTGACTCTTTCACGCCGGTGCTGTCTGCGTGTGCGTCCCGGCGCCACGCGCAGCCGGAAGCGAGCGCAATTACGATCCCAGGATGGATCATCAAAGTGGTGAGTGCATTGTGGGTTTCAGTTCGGTCGAAAGGTTGCCAAGAGGAACAAGTTTTACCTGAAGTTGGCGAATGTCAGCGTCATGCTAACGTTTTTGGCCTGGTTGGCAACCTTGGGCGCTACAGCGGTGACGGAGTTTATGTGCAGGTCTGGACTCTCATCACCTGAGTTACAGTCACAGACCCGTATTGGTTCCTTGATTAGCCCATTAAAGTGCTCTTAGCGTTTACCGTGTCCCACTGGTGGGCTAGAAGCTAACATCCCTCATCCAAAACAGCATCTGCTGTCACCTCTGTCCCTCCTCCTCCCCCGGCCCTCCACGCCTCATCGCTAATTATCCAGGAGATGGATTACATCATGAGATCTAATAGAGAGAATCCTCTCGTCTCAGCCATCCTGCCCGTTGAGCTCCGGCCTCTCGTTAGCCCTGCCAGGAGGATTTTCCTCTAGACTCGTGGAAAGTGTGTGGACAGACAGATTTCACTCTGGAAAATTACAGTCCTTTATTTCCTGAAAGGCTCCAGAGTCACGGGAGGGATGAAGGGATGATTTCTTTGTCCACTAGCTACTTTGATATGAAAGTGGTGTCTTGAGTCTATTTTGTTTCTTTGGTTTTTTTTAACAATTCCACTTCTGTTGTCATAGTAACCAAGCACACGGGGTGGCACGTGTCAGGGGGAATCAACATTTTAAAAAAAAAAAACTGGCGGAACTCGTAAAAAAGTCCTTTTTTGCTTCCACTTTTGACGCCTCAGGGTTAAAATGACACGATGATAAGGCGCTGGCGCTTGTTTTACCGTCGGTGTTTAAACTAGCTGTCTGTTCAGTCATTAATTCATGGCATAACTCCTGTCTTAAAGGAAAGAAAACACTTTTAAAGGTAGGCGGTCAGAGCTAACGCCGCGTTGAGGCTACGTATGTGTATACGCACCGCCATCGTCTCTGCTGCCTCGTCTCTGCTGTCACCTGGCTGGATCCCGCAACCTCTGGCTCACGTTATCTGGCCACCGCTCTCTTTCTTTGTATTCCTGCTTTCATCACCCCTCCACTTTGCTCTCCTTCACTGCCTCCCCATCCTCTGGATCCAGCTAATCCCACCTTCCCTGGTCTCCCAGATGAGGTGCTCTGGCCCTGGCCCGGCTCTTCTATTCCCTTCTAATCTCCGCCCTCCTCCTTTCGCCTTCCGTCATCTGATTTGCACACCTCATGAACTGGAACGTCTTCACGGCTGGTGTTCCCCCTCCTCTCTCCTGAACCACCTTGAACACATCACGAGGGGGGAGGATAAGTAGCAACGGCATGCTCCAAATAATTATGATGCCCTTACTCAGCGCGGGTGCAGGCGTTTCAGAGCTACGGGAAGTTTATTAGCACAAAGAACATCTACTGAACATCGTTGCCATAGAGCAGAGGTGAGCAAACTTAGGCTCGGGGGTCACATGTGGCTCAGTGGACTCTTTATTCCGGCCCGCAGAGCCTTCACAAAAATGTATCCAAAAAAGTTAAATAAGAGGATGGATCTTAAGAGACTGTAACTGTCGGTAACGTTTGTATCGCTCCTCTCTATCCTCACGTTGTATCTCGTTGACTCTGGACTTTCCGTTAGCTCCAACTTTAGCCACTAAGTCACTGCTAAAGCATTTAGCAAAGACAGCCGTCCCCGGCAGGCTGATTGCAGGATGCCTGCCTGTGTTTTTATCACAGCGAGGTGGTGTGAGTCATTGTTCGCTCCGTGTAAGCCCCCGTTGGCCCCCGGCGGAGCCGCCGTGATAGGATGCGCCCGAGAACGCCTCCTGTATGGCCGTCCAAGGACCGGCCTAATTTGTAATTACCTTCTTCAGTGTTCTGGAAGACTGCGGTTTGTGCCCGTCCAGAATGCGGATTAAGAAATGTGCAGGCGCGTGCGTGCCCCACACGTGCTCCGGTGCTACCGCGCCGATGGGTTTCCACCGCCCAGCTCTCCATCGACTCAGGCAAGCAGTTGCTAATTCGGTTTTCATTGTTGAATTGGTAATCAAAGCTGCGCGTGTTACCTGCAATCCTGGACACGGAGACTTTAATTGAATAAATCAAATGCAGGGTCTGAAGCGAGCGCATGGCCAGCTTGGATCTGGCACTTTGCCTCTGGAAAAACCTCGCCGAGGTGTTCAACTGGAAACTCCTGCAGGAAGCGGCCTTTCCAGCATCTTCCATCGTTTTTCTTCTTTTATATCTTAGTTTTATAAAGCAACCTGGTGGCGCCCCATTCGGAAAGACTTTTGTGGGAACATTTTGGTCCGTGTTTAAAAAAATCTGCGAGCAGGAAAGTTCAGCCGGGCGCCGTCGCCCTAACCAGCGCCGGCTACCTCCCCTCTAATTGCAACTAGTTTAAGATGATGAACTTTTTTCCCGAGGGGAGAAAAGGGCACCCCACCAGCTCCGCAGCCCCTGGATGAGCATGTTTGCTGCCAGACAGCACAAAATAAGTCAGAAGGGAGAGAAAGCGGTGAACTTCCTGGAGGCTCTGACTTCCCAGATAACAAGCTGTATTCCACTTTTTCTGGCCTCGGTGCACATGGAAGTCCCGGCATGTACTGACCTAGCCTTGTTAGCGCTGGATACGATGGAGTTGGGGGAAAATAGTCGGTTCACAGGGCGCAGGCAGAGGAGAGCAGTGGTGGAGGGTTGCGTTGCTTCTCCTTAGCAAGTTTTTGTCAATCGCTCACCCAAAGACCTGACAGATGGGGAGGCTCATCCAGCTACGGTTAGCAACCCACCATGCTACTTTCTAACTGATCCAGGGTCAGTGGGACTCGTTTGGGTTGTGAGAAAGTGAGTTATTGACGCTTCTCAAACAGAAGAGATTCTTTCTGAAAGCCTCCAAGTTTTACATTGGTTGCTTCGGCGAAAAGAACGTTGACGGCAATTTGCAAACTCTGCACATAAAAGCCTCGAGCCAGGATTCAAACCCGGGACCCTCCAGGAGCTGCCCCGAAGCTGTGGAAAATGCGCGTGGCTAACTTTTCCTGTCTTTGCAGAGAAAACCCCCACTTCTGATAGGCCGATTGGAGCATTCAAATTTGACGCACGTTGTCTCCGTCTGCACATTAATGACCTAGTCACTTCATCATCCCTGAGAAGAAGCATGAATACCAATGCTATTAGCTAACCGTTAATAGTCCCACTTGAACATGATTCAGCTGGATGTTGGCTACTGGCGTTCCCAGAGCAGAAGCACCAGAGATGGGTGTCCCTGTTTCCTTTAACCCCTCCCCCATCACGTCGACTCTACGCCACACGCCGATGGTGGTAACAGTAATTTGCGCGAGACAATGGCGGGACGTGGGCGGGGCCCAGAGCGTCTTCACCTTCGACCAACTTCCTCTGATCCCACAATTACGTTGCGGTGGCCGGTGACTCCGGAGAGCCGCCGGGACAACCCCAGACAAGGCGAGGTTACGGCTGAAGGTAATTGCCAAAATCCACAGTGGAATGGCACGATCTCGCTCCGACACAGGTGGGAGGGAAAAGACAAAGAGCCTTATGAATATTTAAATTGCAATTTGCCTCGTTTTCTTCAACTGACCTTCTTTTTTTTTGGGTGGAGGGAGGTGGAGCGGAGAGAACCGGCAGAACACATCCAGGAGCTAAACAGGTTGAGACCTTGACAGTCAGACAAACCTGCTCCATGTTAGCCGTCGCCGCCGCGTCCTCGTTTAGCTGCTTTCAGTTTAAAACGTAACAGTGGTCAACAGATCGGATCGGTTAACGAGTCAAAGCAGATGACTGAAGGTTGATTCCGCCTCTGTGGCAGCATCCTGCTAATCTGTGTGAAATTCCAACATTAGCAATGCCGCGCTAAGAGCCGTGGATAAAGATCGGGGCCGGCGATAATCCGAGCGGGTCCGAATGACATCATCTCATTACGAGATAATTACGGTTGCAATCAGCTGATGAGCGAGAGAGATTAGAGCAAGAATGATGCTAATGCTGCGTGACAGGCTCCGGGAATGTTCCTGCTAGCATGAATCCTTCAGAAACTGATGTTTCCGTCCCCGAAATGTTGCTCTGATTTGTTTGTACGTGTAGACGTTAAAGGATCACAGCCCCACGCCTGACCCCTGTGGCCCTCGCTTATTAGCATATTAGCATGCCCCGCTCGGCAAGGAATAATAGAAAATATAGGTGGGAGAAATGAGCTTTATGTGGTTGTGCGCTCACACACTTATACCCTCACACACACACACACACGCGCGCACATAACATGCATTGTTCTTCACCTTAAGACGATTATTTACCTTGCGCAGCCGTCTTGCCAGAGCGTATTGGCGATAATCCCGGCGGGTGCTAAGATCTCCCTGTGTTGTTAACCCCACGCAGATCGGAATAATAAAGGCCTGGAAGTGCCGCAGGTGAAACTGTGAGATGCATCTGCACCCGCGGGCTCCGCGGCTACATTAGCCAGCGAGATCTGACACCGCTGCACCTTCCCCGACCGTCTGAAAGCGGTGTTAACAAGGCGTATAAATAATGGCTTCCTTCTTCGTCCTCGCAGTGATGACTCCTCATTAGACTGGTTGCGGATGCGTACGTGCACAGGTTGAGTGTTATTATCCCTATAATATATGCATATTGCCTTTGAAGGCTACTCAAAGCTTCTCGTGCACAGCTTCGTCCCTGTTTTCCATGAGATCATTGTTTAGCCGTGACGAGAATTAGCATTCAAAGCTCGCTGTTTTGATCATCGCAACGTTTGGGTATCTGCACCTTTGATGCGTCACATACTAATGGGGCTCATGCGCCCCGTCTGCAAGTTTCCAGTGAATTATCTGCCACAAGGCGCATCTGGGGAATAAAACCAGGCGTCGATGAAGACGACAGCCAGAGTCGGGCTTCGGAAGGTTTTCTCGGCCTTTAAAGAGACGGGCCGGTGCAGCGTTAGCGTCGAGGCCTAAAACCCAGTCGTGGAAGGAGGCAATCAGCTTAATTCATGATGCAGTTCTGGCTGAGATGATGAGGCGCCGCGGCGCTGTAAATGGACTCGCGGTCAAATGCAGGAGCCCTCATTGATCCGGGGAGTAATCGATGCGGCTGATCCCTCTCAGTTGATCCTGAGAGAGGTGCCAGGTGAAAAATGATCCATTAGAAGGACGCGCGGCGGAGCGCATTAAGTCATCGTCGGAGGCTTTGCTGTTGTGCAGCGTTTAACCCTTTAGCAGCAGGTAGCCGCCTCGCTAACACAGAAAATGTTAGCATCAAAAATGGCACCGCCACACGCTGCCATTGCGTAAGAACCATCTTCCTGAACTTATATGTTTAACACTGTAATAATTTCCTCAACAGTGCTGAAAGCATCAAAATAAATGCTAATTAATAACATTGCCGTTATCTATAATTAAAAATCCCTCAGCTTTTTGTCAATAATGAGAATAAAAGTGTATGTTTACGCACAAACGTCTGCTAAATGCATTGTCAATAAAAGCTCAAAATAACTCAATTCAAATATAGCTGTGATATAAATTGGTTTTATTGTTTCAGTGGGCAAAAAAAAAAAAAAAAAACACATCATGCTGGAAACCAGATAGATATTTAGACAAAAAAAACCAAGAAATTCAGCACAAAAAGGCTGCAAACACCTGAAAGCCAGAATGGAAACACGAGAAAACCTTAATTCTGTGTAACTGGAACCAAATTAGAAAGCTAATTTTAACGTACTTCCAAATGTCAGGATGTTTACGTGAATAATAGCGTCTATTTCCACATAATTGCCCCCACAAAGGCAGGTTTAGGCACTTTATTGCTGTGAATTGGTGCTGATGTGGTGACAAAAGCTTCTGTCGGCCGCATCTTCCGACACGCTCCCCCCGCTAACCCGATTTGGGAAGGACGTGAGCGCTCATTCGTCTCTGCGCTCCGGCGTAACTCGCCGTGACGCCCGCCTCAGCGTGGCATCACCTCTGAAGGACGTTTCCCCAACATTAATCTGAGATTACAGTGAAAAGGTTACAGTATGGAGGAGCGGGGATTACTACCCTGTCACACCCTGTCATGTGACTGTGGGTAGGTTGTGTTCCTAATCTATGAATATCTAACGACATATGTCGATGATAAACAAGGTTAAACACTCAAAACACTTCCGCCGTCGAGGTTTAGCACGTTAATCCGCTCATTTTAGAAGCTGGTGTGACAAACTGCTCTTGCAGGCCCTGATTGTGCTATTCTGCTAACGGAGCCATGTTCCTAGCCTGATGCTGGTTAGTTCAAAGATGAGGCGATAAATTCATTTCATGCGTTTTTTTAGCTACAAATGTGCTTGGTTTGGGGCCACGCGGAACCATTTATGCACACTGTGAAGACAACTCAAAGGAAACTGGGTCTTGGGTTGTGTTGCCTGTTAGCGCTGTTATTGCGCTGTGGCTAAAACACTCTTAAATTAGCTGTTCCCTGCTAGCTGGTCTCCTCCCACTGGCTTCTGAGCAGGAAGGAGGCTTCAAAACCAATTTCCACAAAAGACAAAGGAGTGCTCGCGGACCAATCGACGATCTGCGTAGCCGGAGGCGGCCGTGCCAGCGTTTCCCTTTTCCTCCTGCGCATACAAGCCTGGTATTTATAGTCTGTGTTCTCGGGGCTTTTTTTCTCTTCCTGCAAGTGAAATATTTAAATGTCATAAAATGCTAACGAGAAATGCTCCGGTGGCTTTACAACCGTGTAAGTGCACTACCGGTTCAAACACAGTGCAGGCGTCTTCCTTTACCGCCGTCCGCGGGCGGGCCCGGTACTGAAGTGTGCGCGGTTGTGGAGGCGTAGGAAGTAAGCTAGTGAACACGCTAGCTACCCTGTAATTACAATCAAATAAAACAAATGCAGGTCGCTGTATAATAATGCTGTGATTGACATTTAATCCTGATCTGACGCCAAACAGGGGCTGATCCCGCAGACAGGAGGTGCTGACTCAGCTCTTTCTCTGCTCGGCGGCTCCGGCTAACAACCTAACATGATGTCTCTCCCCCCCACCAGCGTCTGTTTTATCTGCTTGACCTGTCAGCGCCAGGCTGCTCCTGCGGTGACGCGGGAACGTTGTGAGTCAAATGGCCCCGGAGGCTCCAGCTCCCCCTGTGCTAACGCTCCGTGTTCTGTGGAATCAGCATGAAGGACGCGCTCCCCCAGACGGGGAGACGTCGGCGCGCGCGTGTGTGACGCAAGGTCAACGGGAAACGCTCCGCCGTACAGTATTAGCGCTCCGAGCGGATGCAGTTTATGCAAAGAGCCGGTTTGCCTGAATTATGCAACAGTTTTTACGGCCGTTTATACGGTCGACATCACGACTTCCGGCAAAAGACGGTGGGAGCGTACGGAAGGAAGCAGGCCTGGCTCAGAGAGCCACCTCTTCGATGCTAACGAGCAGCGTTAATAGCTGCAGAACGCCATCAGCGCTGTGTTAAACAAGCCACTTGTGCGCCGCATAAAAGCCCTCAATTTTATGATGAGACTTACAGGCAGTAATCATCTCAGACTCCTCGCCAAATCCGCTTCCTTCGCGAGCGCAGCCAGAGAGCGATTAATATTATTTTTTTGTTAATACTCCCGTAATTAAATGCACGGTAAGACTCCAAGCGATCGCGATTCTCGGCGGTTAATGGCTCCGCTGCTCAAACTGCCACCAGAATGACAATGGGACGCGTAGAGTCGCATCCCTGTGCTGCGGCGGCAGCGAGGAGAGTCGGGATGTCGCTGTTGCAAATGAAGAAGCATTAAAGCAACAACCAGGCGATAAAAGCCTTTCTGGTGAAGGCGACTGGATCGCTAGCTGCTAAACCGGTTCCGTTTCACACGTTGCAGACGTGTTTGGCAGTTCCCACAGGAGCTTGTGGATGTTGTTGGCGTTGTTGAGATGAGGTGGCATCGTCAGAGTGGGGACAGTGTGACATCGCGACCTGTTAGAGGGGCTAATATGCTAACAGCCTGCCATCGCAGCCAGTTTATTTCACTGGTGCTTAGCATGCAGTTTGTGGAGGAGCTAACAGAGTCGTAAAAATGATAAAAACATCTGTCATCGGGTGGAATTAGGTTTTCCAAATGGAAGTTTTATTTAATAAAGCTAAAGTTTGGAACGTTTTGGGAACGTTTTTCTCTCTCACAACCTTCTGTTCAAACGCGCAGCGGGAGATGCTTCTTTTAGATTATCGGCCTAATGTGCAAATCTGCCCGGCAGCACCTCCGACGCTCATTAAAACCTTTTATCTCGTCGGTTAAACAGGCATTCAAGCCAAGTGACAATGCAGCGCCGCGCGCTGACCTGCGCTTGGCTGGGTGCAGTCTCGTCTGTGACCCGTCTCTTGCTCACTCTCTCTCTCTTTCTCTCTCTGGCATGCAACGCGCTCCGCAACGCTGCGGCTGCCTTTGACCTTGTCGACCCCAGCCCGACGCGCAGCTATAGTCGGGTACAGAACGCGTGCGTACTTGCAAAATTCCATCCCAACTAGACCCAGCAAGTCGCCATATATCGGGCCGTGAAACGCTCTCTCCTCCTTTGCATGATCTAATATCTGAGGTGCGAGCAGCAGTCGCAGCGCATCACGATGAAACGCTTGCGTGGGCCGAGGCGAATGATTGCCGCGTTTGTCACCAGAACAGAGCTTAGCGTGCATCAGCGCTGCCAGTGGAGGTGCGTCTGCCGCTGAGTGGGAACAGAACGGGCCAGATTGTGTGGAGGGGGGGGGGGGAGGGGGTGCCGGCGCCGCATCCGAAGCCTCCTCTGATCCTCCAATGTGGTGCCGAGCTCGGCTCTTCCCCAACACCTGCTTGGCTCCCGTCGTTTAGGCCCAGTGCGCGCCGCCCCCGAGGACGGGCCAGAGAATGCAGCAGGTGGAGAAATGCAACCATGTCACCAGCTCACACGCACACCCCTGAAATATGATTGCAGTCGCTCTCCCGGCGTCATTAACTCGGCTTTATCGGCAGGGATCGTCGGAGGGACGCGCGGTCAACATCGCCAGTTGCGGAGACGCATTTGACTAATGAGGAATTCTGAAGGGAGGCATCCGTCAGACGCAGAACCAGCGCCTGACGTGCCGTCATCACCGCCGGCGGCGCCGAGCGATGAGCGAAGCGCGGCGATCTGACAGTCTAATTGGAGGCATATATCAGAGGAGCGCAACAATATGTGCATTGCGGGCCTGTAGGTGTTTCTGCCACCGCGTTAGTGCAGTGGGGGAATATGCGATCCCAGTGACTAATGCGTCCTTACACCCAGCCGAAAGGGGAGTCGGGAGTAGCCGCGCAGCACGTTTGGCAGCAGAGAAAGCAGAAGTGACGGTTGTTGGGGCGACGGCGCGTGAGACAAAGATGTCTGCAGCGGAGTGTTCGGGGTAGCGACGGGTGAATGAGGCCGTCACTCGCCGGGGCGGGGGCGCTGCAAGGCGCTGGTGTGCTCCCTGGCGCTCTGTACCTGCCAAATCCCAACCCTGAACAGCTGCTGGCCACTCCCAGCTGCACTCTCGCCATCTTCTACAGCGCGAGGTCGCCGCGAGGCCACCAAGCAGAAACTCAGGGGTGAAACCTGCAGTTTACACTTGCGCCTGCAGCTATTTGTTGCGTTTACCCGCTGAGCAAATAGATGTCGCAGCTTCGCTTCACCCGGGACGACCATCTTTAATTCCCAAACTGAAGGAAAAATGTCTCCGTTTAAGGGGATGATTTGTGTAAACGGAACTCCTCCGCGGGGGAACCCACCTCTGGAGGATTGCAAATTGCTGTTGATGAAATGCGACGGCGGGCTGCTCAAGTCTTTGAAGACGCTGGTCTTCCGTCAAACTGACGCTGAAATCCTGGGTAACCGTTTGGGGGGCCTAAAACAGCGCAGCTGCGCCTGAGGCTCCTCCTCATGTGGAGGGAAGGTCGACTCCACACGTCGACAGCAAAAACTCGAGATGCAACACTTCAGAATGCCAATGAAGTCATCGTCACAGATTAGAGTGTCTGCACACCAGAAGCTAGCTGTAAAATTTTTTAAAAAAAACCTTGGGATGGATCTGCTGGAGGAGCGGCTGCATTAGTGGCAGGTCCAGACTCAAGCCAGTTCACGCAGGGCCACTGCATTTGCGTCCAGCTGCGTCGTTAATAGCGGGACGTGCATACCTGAGCGCATGCTGCTGGCCGACAGCTCTTTGCTCGTGTTTGGAAGGTGATGGCGCCCTGAACCGTTCGAATGCACCAAAGACGAGCGCATTCCTGCATCCCAACAACCGTTTGCAGGATTGGCGGTGGCGCCTGTTGTTGGTTGACACGAGGCTGCGGCGAGGCAGATGGAGGATGTACTGAACTGACTGTTCCGCTGCTGTCGAGGAGGAAAGGCAGCATGCTGGCAAATGCACCAGAAAGCGGGGGGAGGCTTTGAATCAAAGCACCGCCGCTCCTCCATCCCTTTCATTTATTCCTCTTGAGCGCCATATTGCAGATTGACATTCGGGCCAGCGTCTAAAGAGGCGGCCGCAACACAGCTGTGCAACCCCCGCTTCGCCCGACCTGGGGAACGACCTGCAGCACCTGATGGAGATGAGACGGCTGCGGCTGACTGACACATTCATCTCCCCTCCGTCCGCCTGAGAGAGGGACGGTGGCCGACGCAGGTTTCTCATGCATGAAGAAGAGTGCGCTGCTTATTAGCGAGGAGACACACGACTGCGGGCGGCTGCAGGGGGGTGGCGTGCTCTGAGTCGGATGAAGGACGTTGTGGTGGCTTTAAAACCACTTGGCTAAACTGAACTTTACTAGCAAGGTCGCGGCGCCACACACACAGGTTAGCGCAACGGTATTACTGCTGTTTTCCAAAGCCTCGCATTAACTGCCTGACAAATTCCTTTTACACCCGATCGTCAACATTCAGCTCACCTCGAGAAGTAAAGCTGTTCTTTTCAGGCTTCATTATTTTATCTTTTTTATGTAACGCCGACTCCAGGACCCATCATCTTTAAGCGATCACTTTCAGCCTGTTTGTGCATTTTTCATGCACCAGCAGCATCTGCTGTTATTATCATGTCTCCATGGAGACCGCCCTGACCAAAAAAGGAAGTTGGAGGAGATGCTGATGCATCCAGGATGCTAACGGTTTCTCTTTAGCATTAGCAGAGTGTTTCTGGAGACGTCGCCGTTGGCTCGGATCGTTGGACCTTTGTTGTACATATCTGAGCTCCTGCTGGTGCTCGCTAGGCTACATTAGCAACACAGAAACGTGGTCATTCCTGGGTAAAAATGAGTCTCTGTGCATGCGTGGCGTGTGTACATGTGCGAATGGAAACGTGCAATCGGGTCAAGGATAATAAAGCCTCCGAGGGCTGTAATTCACCTGTGGATTGCTTTCCTGTCAGGAGGAGTTATGAGTTTGTGGCGTGAGGAAGAACGTCGTGGTTTTGGGGACGTTTCCAGGCGGCTCATGATTGTTGGTGTCAAAGAAGAAAAAAAGCTTCGATTCTCTCAAGGACACAGATGTTGAAAAACTGCCGCGAATGTCAGGAGGCTCTGACGTGAAATACAAGGCAATGGTGTGTGTGTGTGTGTGTGTGTGTGTGTGTGTGTGTGTGTGTGTGTGTGTGTGTGTGTGTGTGTGTGTGTGTGTGTGTGAGAGTAGGTGCGTGTGGCACAACCAGTCACATTGGTTTTTCTGCACTTGCTCCATATTTCAGTCAGACCAGCCCTAAAACCTTTGATTATGAACAGACGGATCGATACCTGACCTTTGACCTCCAGCCCCGGGCGCCGTTTCAGCTTTACGACCTTTCAGGCAGCCTTAGGAGCACTTTGAGCGTAAGGATGTGAAAGTTGAAGGAGCAGCTGGAGGAGACGCTTCCTCTCATTAGCCTCGCGGGAGGCTTCTCGGTCAGTGTTGTGTTTGTGATGCAGAAGCTGATGCGATTTCAATTTAGCATCTAGTTGTGCAGCCACCGCGGCGAGGAGGCAAACATTTGAGACTTCCCGTGTTCGGAACAAAATAAATTCAATCTGTGTGGTTAGACTTGGAAAGACAAACAGAATAAAAGATCACAACCTGCTCTTTCACGGGCACCCTGCGCGCCGCGGCGCTCGCTTGAGGAGTTGTTTGTCTCACACTGGGTCGCGCCGTTCCAGAAGTAATCGTGCCCAGCGTGCGTAAAGCTTCACGGTCAGCGAGAAGGCAGAGGAACGTTGCACCGCTATGCACCGCCGAGCTCGCCAAGGCCGTGGAGGCACGTGCAGACACTCATGGCTTAGCACGCCTGCAGCCACGCACATATTAGCATGTCTTAGCGACACTGCGCTGTGCAGACTCAATGCGTCACCTGTTGTTGACACAAGTTGTAATAACAGACGTGCATTGCTAACGGCTGAGTTAGCATCCAGCGACGCTACATCGGAAGGTTGTTTCTAAAGAAACGCCGCTAGAAATATCTGAACATGATCAAATATCTGAATTTTGCTTTTCTGGGAGCCCAGTCCAACATCGATCAGCGCCGCCGCTGTCAGAACGCAGCCAAACGTTTCATCTGTCTCAATCATCTTCAGCCCCTCACGAAGCAGCCAGAAACAAACATCAGCCATCAGCCACTGTCAGGCTAAAGGGAGGCAAAGCCAAGCTTCAAGCGCCGCGTTAGCTAACGTGGTCTGTTTTAGAAACCCAAAACAAAAGGAGAAAAAAGGGATGAGCGCATGACTCACGACCAGTCAGCTAACGCTCATCTACTAGCATTAGCCGCAGTCACCAAACTGTGAAGACATTGAAAAGCAAACAGCGAAATGGTGACGCACCTCAACAGAAAGGTCACGTCAGCTCAACCCCCCCAAGTTTTCCTGCTAATTTTACCCTCTTTCCAAATGCTGGGTGAAGCTAATGGTTAACCAGAGTCGCAATTTCTCCGACAGGCTGGCAAATATTCCGCGTCTGAGCGAGACGGCTCCCAAACATTTTAATCAGGGCTATAATTGATAAGGAGGAGCGTCTGTGAGAGTTAATGAACCCGAAAGGGCCCTTTGAAGTGAGCTGTGACATTCAAATTGGCGCTCGCGCACGTCTGCAGCAGATAGCCACACGCGCAGAGCTAGCGGTGGCGTCGCCCGGCCGTCATCCGTCACCTTTGATGTCAGACGGCTGACAGACGGGCCGATAACCCTGGATCTGGACCGATGCGCGGGAACGTCAATAGCCAAACAAATAGAGCTGCCTGGGGCTGTCGGTTCACCGCCCACCCTGAAAGCGTTGTTTTTAGCATATTTTCTTGATTATAAGTGAGATAATTCCTCAGATGTGCTGCTTTTATCATCCACCAGGTCTCAGCGCCGCAGCCTGACACCGCAGGGAATAAGCAGGCGCTGTGCGTCATCCTAGGAATAATGCCGGGGATTTGAACCTCTGCCCGGCTGTAATGACCTGGAGTAGCACTAGCTGCATAAGCTAACAGGCAGCTGCTGTCAGCGGCCCTGCTGCGTCCTGTCGAGGCTTCTTGGCCTCGCGGTGAGCGCCCTTCATCATTCCCATCGGAATGACGAAGATCCAGGCAAGACGCCAACTCTCGGAACTCTACATCCTCAAATTAGCCTGAATGCATAAAAGGATAACCGCGGAAATATCAACAGTGAGATCTGCCCCCCTGATGTTCCCAAGGCGATCCCTGGACAGAAGTTAGCTTGGAATCGTTAGCTTTAGCATCGGTTTGCCTGTTTGTTCATTTAGTATTTTCTTCTTTCACAAATAGATGTGAAACTCTGGTTTTTGTTTGGACTACAGAGAAAAGTTTGCTTTGCTTTCATGTTTTGAATTTTTTTGTGTGTAATTCTGTGAAAGCCTCTGTCTGACCTGCAAGCACGGAAGCAGCGGTGCAGCAGCGCCGGAGAGGCTGCTAGCAAGCCTCACAGATACATTCATTCATCCGTAAAACCTGCTGCAATTTGTCAAGTGTCAAATTACACGGCAGCGAGAGAAACCTTTCTGAGAAGCTGCGAGAGACCCGAACGATCTTTTCAAGTCAATTTAAAGAAGAGAAGAAATATGTGCAGACAGGAGCAGCGCTAAATTAATTTGTCTGTTCCTGTGGATCGGCTGCGCCGTCGATGGAAGCGTGGAAACAAAAGCAGCCGTGGAGTCATAAATAAACCCAGCAGCTGCAGCCGCCGTCCTGCTTCGACCCGTGATTGATGCTTTTTGTGCGTAATCGTAGAAATTGGCTCTTAAAATCCTCTCTCGTTGGGTCTGAATTAGCACGTTTAGCTGCGTGCTAACTTGTAAGAGGAGAAGAAGTGAAACCTGAGGGATGGAAAAGCTCCCAACAGGCTTTTTTTTCCCCCTTACGGAGTTCTTTATGACGCTTCCTGGCTAAAGTTGGGATTATTTGTGAGTCGGCAGCTCATCAGACCTGCGCGCAGGAGGATTTCTGCTGCCAATTAGGATCAGTCGCTGGCAAGAGAAGCGCTGGACGCTCGCAATTCCTGCTTCCTTTCCCATCTTTGCTCCACATTTTCCTACCGTCCACCACAACGGCGCATTTCCTGCACCGCCAGCACTAACGTGTCATGTAAAGACCGCCGGTCTCTGTTTCCTCATGGGCTTGACCCGCAGCGGTTCGGAAAGCCAGAGGTCAGCAGACACGTTCTCCCCGCTGTGTTGGCTCCGGGGTCACGTGACCTGGGCGCCGCTGCCCTCTTTATTCAGAACTTCACCGTTATGGTGCTTTAACTGGGAATCGTCACGGCGACGGCTTCCCTCCTCCGTGACGAGGGGAGAGCTCTAATGGCCGACCGTCCGAGCTCCATCCTTGGAGACGCGGGATTCCGTCCAGTGGGTTTCGGCTGCAGACCAGTTCAATTAAAAGGCGGTAAAAGCATCAGCTTTGATGTGTGTGTGTTTGGCTCACGGTGCAACAGCGGCAGAACAGAGCTTGTTACTTGGGCAGCTCCGTGGTTCTGCAGTGTTGCGCCGCTGCGGGCCGTTATTTCCACCCCCCGCTGTCCTCCGTACGAGCCGCGGCTGGAAAGCCAATTTGCCCGAGCCTTCTGATGTTTATCATTAGCTGATGAGAGCGCAGAACGGCTCCTAAAGCGCCACTCACGCGGTTCCGTTTGCTAACGCTTCCTTCAACCCACAACAGGGAAAATATAGTTCCCCCTTTAGGGCTCTGGTGGACAAAGTTGTCTCAGAGTTGGTTGAAAAGGTTTTGAAATGTATCTGCTGATGACCTGCTGACTTCATGCTAATGTTATTAGCTCGTGGCTACGAATGGAAACATTCGCTTTGGTTTTCCATCAAATCTGACCAAAGAGAAGAAAATAGTTTTGAAAGAGGAAAACCTAGCTGGGAAGAATGATTTATTCACAACTCCTAGTGCTAGCCTGGAAGTAGCGGGCTAGCTCTGCTAACGAGGAACCAGGGGAGTGGGGAGGGAGGGAGTCCTGTGCAGATAAATGCCAGATGCAAAGAACGCAGGCGTAAGAAAAGTAGTGCCGGACCTCTCACTCAAGCCTCAGACAGATCCAATATCCCCGAGCGATCGACAGGGGAGCCGGCATAAATAAAAACGCCGGAGTGGAAATGGATTCTTACGGGGGTGAGGAGGGGCGCAAAAGAGAGGGGGTGATGGAGCAGCGTTCCTCGCTCGCCCATCACCCGTCCTCGCCGTGTCACCACGCAGCCGAAGCCGTTCCAGATTCCACTCCAATTGTCTTGCGAGTCATTACATCGGGCCCGACACCGGGGCCCATTTTCCTGCTGACACGGCCCTGCTGTCACCACCGCATTTCATTGACATTCACACACACCCCCTCCTGTGGGATACGGGCCGTTACGCGTGTGTGTGTGTGCAGAATGCCTGACAGGGCTCATTACGGCTCTTTAGCAGCGACTCACCGGAGCCTGTACGCCAATCCTGGACTTAATTGAACAATTTGAACAGATTTGCGGCGGTGTCGCCGGGCGATGGAGCGCCGCCGGTCTGCAGGAATACTGACCCGCGGCCGCTGCACGCGCCCACAATTAATCCATTATACATCAACTTCCTCCACGGACGACGAGCGGAATACCAAAGCGGGGGCGCGGCGCCTCCAGTGCTGCGCAGGGGCGGATTGATCTGAAGGAGGGGTGGGGGTGGGGGCCCTAATGAGCCCAGATGGGGACAAATGTGGTCGGGAGCGTTAAATGATGGATGGTTCGGAGACAGACGGCCCGGTTGGATCAGAGCGACAGAAACGTTGTCGGCGCTAGCCCGGATGCTACTGCAGATTAGCTCTGCTGCACCACCATCCCAAACACAGACCGCTGCCATGGTAACCATGCACAGAAGGGTTGGATGCCCGACGAGCTGTCTCGGGTGTCGGTCCAGGCGTTGGGGGGGGGGCGGGGTTGTGGCGGATAAGAGGACGGGGGAGAGGCGTCTCCGGCCCTCGCCGTGTCAGCTGTGTCAGTAGTGCGGCCAAACCAGGTGCGCCCGGGGGCCCCCTCCCCTCCTCCCCCCTACATCAAAGCGAGTGGATGCTTTAATGCTGCGTGAGGAGCCAGCAGTGAGGCCGCAGAGATGCTAACTTTGTTCTCTTCTTCCAGCCTCGTCATCCTCCCTCCGGTGCTGCCGCTCTCCGACTCAGACTGGCATGGGGCCGCACGTCTCACCCCAAGAAGAAAACCATCCGCCGTGGTCCGAACAGGTTAGTCCCTCCGTCTTTTTAAAGGTTAGCCAGTGGGTCAGACGGTTCCGGGCGGCCTCAGGGGGCGCCGGGAGGTCACCTGACTGAGGGAGGCGCCGAGGCAATGGGCCAGGAAGGCACCAGCTGGGAAGATGAGAACAGTGTGTGTGCGTGTGTGTGCGCGTGCAGGTTGCTAACAGGAATGTAATATGTTTAACGACCCGCCGCGGCGAGCTGGGTCGGCTCGCTTTGCACTGAAAAGGCGTCAGAACTCTGTTTGTGGTCTTTTTGTGTGTCATCGGACTCGTGCTGTGTGTGTGTGTGCGTGCGTGCGTGCGTGTATGAGAGAGACCCGTTAGCATTAGCAGCAGCACTAGGTAAAACACATGCACATGTCTGGTTGTCTTTAAATCTGCTGTTGAACTTTCACCTTTTGAGTTGCATCTTTTTTTTCGTAACAGCTGAACGAAAAACTTTTCCGCCACAATTACAACACAGACGATCAGTGTTACCAAGGCGACCGTCCGCTCCATTTTTTTCTGAACAAACCTTAAAAAAACTTTCTGAGCTTTACAAATCCTCTAGAATCTTGCAATGAAAGTTCTTGAGGCGATGAAGCTCTCCCAGTTAGCTTAGCAACAGTGATGACAGGTAACTAGCGGTAACAAAGACGCCGCCTTCAGGGATTGCTGCGCTTGTGAAAACCGATCTTCCCTTTTTCCCTGACAAGCCTCAAAAGGACGTGTCGGAGATCGTCGCGTCGCTCTCGCCTTGTCGTTAATTAAATTTAGACACCTTCATAATTAAGCAGCTGCTTCAATGAAATCTGCGCTCAAAGTGGAGAAGAGCGGCGATGGCGGCGGTGATGATAATGAGGCAGAAAATGGCAAAATTCTCTTCTGATGGGGGCGCTTCTCCTCAGCAACCACCTAGCAAAATACTGCTAGCAGCTTTCCCCGTTTTTGGAGTGCAAAAGGTGACACCTCTTCCTCGCCTGTTTTTGGGCTAACTTGCTAACAGGACAGTCGCCGTAGCAACAACAAAACAGCTACGAGTGACTCGTATTGGAGATGGGCTCCAGATGTTTGCGCACTGGTCTTAATGTCCTGCGTCGGAAGTCCGCTGTCCGCATCAGCGCAATGCTAAATTATGCAACAAAGCTGAGCCGGTGCATTAGCGCTAACACCTGTGCTTCATTAGCTTCGCTCGTTATGCAGATTCCATTTATTTCATCAGGAAAACACCAGACGTCAGCGCCGAGGCGCCCCTCCCTCATTAGTTATCATTAGTCGATAGGAAACCAGATAAATCCCAGATTCCTGCGTCTGGTTGCACGCTGCTGAGGCAGATGCATTCTGGGTAAAGTTTCTTACGCAGATCCTGAAAATCCTCCAGTTCTTTCCTTCAGAATCGCTGACTGGAAATCAAACCTAAGCCGTCGTTACTTCCAGTTGAACGCGTTGAACGCGCTGGGGGGGGGCGTAGATGTACAACCTTGCATTTTTTGCCTCCTCTACCTATTTCTGGCTGATCCTCACTGCATCCTCGCCGTCACGTCTTCCTAATCCTGCGAGGGGATTGTCGGGAGTCCCTGGCATAATGCAGGCGGATATTTGCCGCTAAGGGAGGAGGCGGCGGCGACGGCTGCTCTCCTCGTGTACATCGTCACCTCTAAGGTAACGGCAGCGGCGCGGTGAAGAGGTGACGTCGGGGGGACACGTGTCCCCGCCTCCCTGAAGATCGCCGTCCCTCCAGGAAGACCTTTCAGAGCCGGAACGCAATGAACCAAAGGCCAGGCGGCGGTTCCTCCAAGAAAGGTTCCACCCGGAGGAATTCCCGGGAGGAGTTGGCGGAGCGCCGCAATATGAATCCGCTCAGAAAATGAGAGTTGACCCGTGACCGGAGCCGTGAGGGTGGGGGGGGCAGGGAGAGGAGAGGAAGGAGAGGAGAAAGAAGAGGAGAGGAACTCTTGGAACAAGTTTGTCTCCAGGGTTTGGGGCTAATCCTGAGGTGGAAAACTAACGAAACCACCACAGATTCATCCGCTACGTTAGATTTGGCTAATGCCATCACCAAGGGGCCCGGGAGGGGGTTTCCGCCCTGCGGCACTCGTCGGAGCGGTGAAGTGTCCTTTACGGTCCGTTACGGTGATGCTTCTGATCGATTCCGGAGCGGATGTGAAAGCTAAAACGAAGACGCTCCTGGCGGGAACAGAAGTGCTGCCTGTGGGCAGTTTCAGCACCTTGGACAGAGACCGTCCCTCGTCCGGGAACCAAGCCATCCCTCCGGGATCTCACGTGCCGCAGCCTCATCTGTGTTTTTACCGGTTTCAATTGCCCTGCTAGCACATTAGCTTTAGCTCTAACTTGCAGGAACATGCAGGAACGTCCTGAACCGTTGCATAAGGGATGCGGAAACTTGAAACCTTCGTTTTGAGGAACTTAGCAAACAAACTGATTATGGTGGCAGAATTTTGGCCTCAGAGAGGCTAACGTGCATAGAAACCTGTCAACTGTGTGCATGCGCTGGTGCAGGCTAGGCTAGGTGACTTTGTCTGTCTGGCAGAAACCTGATTTTGTGGATTTTTGGAAGGTGGGGAGCGCTAACGAGGGTAGTGAAAGCTAATGGCAGTGGAGCTAGTAAAGCTGCAGACGAAGGTGTAGAATGCTAATTAAGAGTGGAGGGCTGACACTTGTGCTGGGTTTTTAGATTGAATCAGCTTTGAAATTAGCCAGGTTCAGGCAGCAGACTACGTTTTTGCTAATGAGGGAGAGTGATTAGTGAAAATTAGAGGTTGAAACCCTTCCTGGAGCATTTTTTTTTCCTTTTCTTTTACGCACTTAGCATCCAGATGTTAGCTCTCTGAGTTTAACTACAAAGCATAGATTAGCATGAGCTCAACAACCGATAATAACTGTCCACAGCCCGTTTTTGATTGTGCCTTTTGACTCGCTAAAAGCCATAATTCCGCATGTACGCTAACGCTCTCAGGGTTGGGGCACCGTTGGTGAATCCATGCAGGCTAATTATTCAGCAGATGGAGATGGAGTCCGGCAGAAGCTCCAGCAAATCAAAGTCAAGCGCTGTGACTGTAAAAGCGAACGGACACTTGAGCCGCAATAAAAACACCAAGATCACGTCGCTCTGGGCCAAAAAAGCCAATAAAAGTGGCTTAAAAATGTTGAATTTTTATTCTGGAGTAATGAGCGCTGTAATACGGCTGATGAAACCAGAAGCCCTGAGGGGGCGGAGCTCTAAAGCAGCCACATGAGCCTTTGATTACAGCGCCACCGGCCTTTTTTCCCTACATGCAATAAGCTAAAATGCCACTGAAATCAGGGTTGGTATTCACCTGACGCTGCGGCGCTGACAGACCTGGGAATGAAACTCAGCGGGGGGTCATCCCTCTGTTTCAGACAAAGGCGGAGGCGATGGCGTTGCATCCCGCACACCGGAGAGCGGAATTAGCCGCGGAAGGAGATGTTTTGTTGGTATTATTACGCTCGCATTACGCGGATTGCTGGATCTTCCCTGCTGGGCTGGGGGAACGAGGGAAAGGAGGAGGGGAACCTGGCAGAAAATGGGCTGAATGACAGATCCTCCGTTCACGCAGGAGAATCGGCTCGGAAGACGTGTCCGAACGCGCTTTAAAGAAATTCATCATCTCCCCAAAACGCTGACGATTAAACCTCTCCTGTGGTGCGAAAACGGGCGGAAATAAAAGACAAAGTAAAATGCAGCGACACTTGAAATAGTCGGTGGCAGCAGCGTCGCGATGCTGGAATATTAATTGCGGTTGTGCAGTCGGAGCCCGAGTTGCTGCTCTGATGCTTCATATTATTTTCTCCCTCATTTTCTCGCTCAGCTGTTTGTCGGGTTTTTCCGATGTTTTCACACAGCCTTGTCTTTTAGTAGCTTTAAAAGCTGTTAATTTGGCTTATGCTAGGGCCGCCTAGCCCGCTAAGCTAACAGTAGATGATGGGTGATTTGGGACGCCGATTCCGGGCAGGATCAATCACGTCATTTCGGGTCTTAATCGGAGGTGTCACAGCATTTCCGCGGGGACAACCTGGCGCCTAATTAGACGGATCCGAGTCCCAACGCTCGATACACTAGCAGTTCCCTCGTCAGTGATCTAGTTCATCCAGTCAGGTTGTAGCTGATGTAACCGCGAAGCCACAGGCTAATGTTGTCTGGCATTCACTTCACACCAATGTGGCGTGATTCCATCGTAGCGTGCTTGGCTAGCATACCAGTTTTAATGCTCTTTGCTAAATAAGCCACACCCACCCGACAACAGGCTAATGAAGCAAATGTGGAGTCCTAACGCAGCTGAAGGCACCGGAGTAGCTTCAAGAATCAGCTCGGCGTCCTCCCGGAGTCCCTTCATTTCTGAGAAACCGAATAGAAAAAAAACGCCTTTATGGCTGCACGTCTCGCAGTAACGGACAGACAATCATTTCTTAGATTCTACCTTCGTGGCCGGGATGAACGCTAATCGCTTCTCAAGATGAAAAAGATTCCGCGCAAGTTTAAAGACGGTGAGTCACCGCTCACAAGGCTCAGCCTGCTGAACATTAGCGCTCGCTCTGGCAGGTCTGACGCCATGTTGCCGTCTGTAAAACGCCTGTTGGGCACTTTGCTCGAACCGCTGACAGATGTGCCCAGAAGGTCGGCGAGTGCAGACGCGGAGCCTCTTCCCCAACTGAGATGCTGACCTGAGGGTCAGAACTTTTTCAGCCGCGTTTATCCACGGCCGCCGCTCCTGCGCGCCACAGGGGTGGCGACCGAGGCCGCCGGAGCTGAATTACAGCACTTTGAGCACAAGCGCGCAGCGAGGGAGGCGTGTCAAGAGACGGCGCTAGGAGGGAGAGAGAAAAAAATCAATGCTAATAACAATCGAGTGCTGCCACACACACAGTGTGCACGCCAAAGGCCGCGGCGTGCTGCACAGGGTGCAGCCACACCTTCAGCTCTTGGTCTGTGTCACACCCGCGCCTCTGTCCTACCAACGACAGGGCTCTCCCTCTGATTGACGGCCAACTGGAGAAGCCACAGTGACTACCGTCTTCTTGGTGGGGGCGGCGGTCTGGGCGCACTGCTAACTCGATTTATTTCCGTATTTTTGCTTCCTCACGGACTGAGCGATCAGCCAGACTCGGAAAAGGGGATTCGTCCAGCAGGTGGTACGAAATAATCTAAAGTTTAAATCTCTGGGTTTAGAAACACGGCTCACGTTTGAGCACAAGCTAACTGAGATGAACCAGCTACGCGCAGCTGACATCAAACCCCTGTTTGGAATATTTGATCCGCCTCTTTGCGGAATCACTCTGTGTCAGTGCGTGGCCTCGCCGCCGCTAATGGGATCCAGACGCATCCGCACGCGAAGCACCTGCGCGTCATTATGACATTAGGCAGCAGCTGCACTGAAATCCAGGTGCTAAAGGTGTAAAATTCACAAAACAGCAGAGCCAAAAATGCTACAGCTACAGTAGCGGCCGGGCTGCTAGCAGTCAGGGCCGCCTCTGAGCCGTGAGGTTGAATTGAAGCAGCTTTAGTTGTTGAAGAGTCAAATGATATCACAGTGAGGGGCTACGGAGATGCTAAAGGCCGCCTCAGCCAGGCAGCAGCTCTCAGCTGCACCTTTTCTGTTTTGGCTAGGAGAGGTAGGAGGGAGCACAAAGGCTCCGCCACCCGAGCGCGTCGCATCGTCTGCAACTCGGATCAAAAGCATTATTTTATTGCACTTAGCTGAGGCGTTAGCGTCGCTGCAGGTTGTGAGGGTCTCTCTGCGCTGCTACCAGAGCCATTAAAACTTTTAGCTCTAGCTGCTTTGATTTGGCATCTTAAAAGACTTTTGTTTTTTTGGTTTACGGGACATGAAAGAAGTTTGAGAGGAGAGAAGACGTACGGGCAGTAATAACGGCAGAATTATTCATATCTGCGTCTCCTTTGTTCCCTCTAGAGCATCTCCCATCAGTCTTTACTCTCTCTGACTCCGCCCCCTCCTCCAGATTTCAGGTCACCCGGTGGCTCTAACTTTTGTATTTATGCACACTCGAATCTCCTAATTGCTGCTGCGCATAATATTTACATTTTACCGCTAAAAGTCTCCTGTTGTCCGTTCTGACAGGACGGCTAATTAGCAAGAGGGAGCGCTAAAAAACCACTTCTGTGTCAAGTCACTTCTGAGCGCTCAGCAAGGGCTAGCTGTAGCGGTTAGCTTGCCTTGCGTCTGTCATACAAAGCCGACAGTCACCCCTGAAAAGATGAAGACTCTTCAGCTCCTATAATTGCAGCATTAGCAATAATGAGCGTATTAGCTTCAGATTGTCGATGATCTCTTGTCCCGGTGCTCATAATAGCCCCCCCCCCGCCTTCTCCTGCATGTATGATTGCGCCACTGAACATGCTAGTCACAGCACATCGAAAAAGTCGTCTTCCGTCGAACAAACGGACGCGAAACCAGCCCGAGTAACTTGGGCGAGACCTGGTCACCTGATGCGCCGGCTTCATTAAATCTGAGTCAGACGCTGAAATAATTAAGTGACCCAGACAATCTGTGATGACCACAATGGGCCGTGCTTAGCGTAGCTTAGCTTTTTTTTATGGTATTATTATAATACGCCTTCTTCTTTTGGGGACAGTTTGTCTCGGTGCTGATGTAAAAAAGTGCTGGGGGGACTGGTTTGGCCCCCAGTGTCCAAAGAGGCCGCTAATGGAAGCGTTGGTCTCCAGTCAACGGCTTTTGGTGATGCTAGTGCATCAACGAGTGCCAGAATTGCTTTCAGGACCCCGATCAGGGGCCCTTTGACCGCGCCCCCTTCTCCTGCTGCTCGGACATTTCTAAAACTTTACTGGCTAGTGAAGGTGAGGACGGGGCTTCATGTTTGACATGGGTAGCCAACGTTAAAGCTAGACACTGATTTTTTTCCCCCATATTTGGACTTTAGCACAGCCGAAGCTGGAAACCAGCAGAACCAGAACCCAGCTGAGCTCGGTGCTGGTTTCTTCCCAGCTAGACTATGTTTAGAGCCCCGAACGGAAGCAACCGGAGCTCGCGACACATTAGCGTCTCTTAATGTGACCGTTAAATGAGCATGAGGAAAATTATCCAAGCGCGTGGGAGCAAACGTGCTCAACAATTCCGTTTAACGATGTAATTTTCAATTACAAGCCTGGAAAAAAAAGGCCGTACGTTGCAATAAGTAGAAACTGTATTCCACGTCTCCCCGGAGCAGTTAGATCATCCCGGACTGTTCCATCTTTTTTTTTTTTTTACATTGGGAAAACAGTCCCAGCAAATTGGTGATAATTAGCCGGCTCTGACGAGGTGAATTTAATCTGGGCGGACAGGAATTACGTTCGGAGGCAAAAACACACTCTTAGACAATGTAATCCATATTCACATCCTTACAAATCCCTCAGCGCGCTAATTCAGCTCAGAGCCGCCACAAGATTAATGGCAGGCGGGGGCCAGATGTGATACAGCAGCAGAAAAGCGCGTCCCGCCGGCCGGAAGCACAAAGGCTCATTTGCGCGCCACCCAGCGGGCGGCACCACAGTGGTCTGTAGCCGCCGTTGCTCTAATTAGCCAGAGGAGCGAACGTGGGGGCGGGGCAGCGCTGGCCAGGATATGATAGTAATTTACTCTGCTGCAATCTGTTAGCAGATATGCTAGTTGCTAGTTGGTGAGTTTATGCAGATTTATTCCCAAATTGGATCTCCTGTCACCTTTTTTTGTTTGATTTTTTTATTTCAGTTTTTGAAATATCAAGGGAGATGTGGGGCTAGAGATGCTAACAAAGTTGCTAACCCATTCAGACGCCTGTGCGAGGCTCAGCAGCGTGGTCTTCCGTAGCCTTGTGCTGTCTTTGCCAAGAAAAATTTGCCTCTGTCTGCCAGTGTTTTACCGCAGAAACGCTACACATAGCTGTTCGCTAACACGGCCGCGGCAGCGATTTGCCGTGCACGGCAGGAAAATTGTGTCAGATGTACAAAAGGAGCTAAAAGCTCCACCAGAATCCAGACTAGCTTCCTGTGAGTCAGCCACTCGACTTTGTGAGATAAACACAAAATGTCCCTTTAAGGGGGGAAAAAAGATGACACACGATGGTGACGTTCAGCGGCGCAAAAACAATCCTGCATCCCGTCCTCCAACTCATCGTTGGGGGGGGCTTGCATCCACATCAGCGGATAAAAGAAAGAGAAAAAGATCTGCCGCAAAGCTGTAAAACTCAATTCATCTGGTGGCGGCCGCCGCTAGCAGCGTGTAATCACAATGACACACTGGTGTAATCCATTTAAAACACTTTGGCTGGGGCGCGGGCCGCTCCGGTTCCCTCCGCACGCTCGCGTCGCCGTCTCCCTTTCAGATCCGATTCGCCGGCTGCCTGCAATTAGCCTTCAAGTGGCGACAGGCGCCTGGGCCACCTGCAGGCGAGCGTGGGTGCCTTACGTGACTGGCAGGACGGCGAGATGGGGCGGTGGGCGTAATAAGCTAGCAAATAAAAGCACAACGCGGCGAGAGACGCTTGACGATCCAGCATGTCGGCGTGTTGACGGGTGTGTTATCCGTCACCGCACACCGATGCCCTGGAGGGGCGGAGCCTCTAGGGAGGAAATTCGCCATTGTCCCCAAACCTCGCGCCCATTAAGGCGGTGCTAAGGGTCAGGAGGACGAGACGGGTGGGAACACTAGAAGTATCTTTTACGGCCCGTCAGCTATCGGCGGCGCGGCTAGCCGTAATGCTCCGTTTGCTCTTATCTGGCAGGCGATAATGTAAACTCCTCTCTGCCGGCGTATCACCTTCCCCGAGCCAACGGTTCAGTCTCCGCTTCCTCGCCCACTTCTCTCCCGGCAGCAGATGCCATTACTCTCCAGCCCCCTCCTCCTCCTCTTCCTCCCGACCTCCTCCTCTACTTCTCCTCCTCCTCCTCTGTCCCGGGGCCTCGGCTCTCCGTCGCTCCTCCATCTCAGACGGGGAGATTGATCCGTCTGCAGGACGCCTCTGACCTTTGCTATGATCCAATAACAGACACGGGGCCCTAACCGGATTAGACGGGGCGGAGGGCGGGGCCGCGTTAGGAAGAAGATGAGGTGTTTCCTCCTCCTCTCGTAGCGGCTCCGCCTATTTATTCCGTGGCGGTTTGGGCTTTTCTGTCCATCTCCTGCCGGACAGGGAGAGGGAAAGATGTGTTTCCAGATTGCACTTTGCTGCTTGGGCCAGGTTTAATTTTCACCTGCCACCCGTCTGCGGCGGCCCTCGTCTCCGGGGAGCGCCGTCGGTGGGCTCGGACCGCTGCCCGTCAGGAGGGAGCAATGCCTTTTTTATGTTTGCCTCTCCTCCTTCCACCGGTTACATAAATCCGCCGCGAATGCTGCATTCGCGCCACCCTGAGCCGTTTGTCCAGTTTTGCAGTTGCAGGAAAAAATCGGAGCAGCTGTTTTTCACTTCCTGGGTGCAGATCGACGTCCCAGAGAGCCTGAAAGAGAATTCTGAACGACCTCGTTTACAGGGAGCCGCACAGCAGGGGCCAAACTCAGCACATATACCCTCAATTTTTAATGAAAACGTACATCCGAGCCCCAGAAATGTACCGTTTCAGCTAGCAACAAAGCTGGTACCGCGCTGACGCTAACGCTCAGGATTTGAATTAATGCTAGCTCGATCTCCAGAGGTGGAGCTGATCTGGTTTTGCAAAGACGGTTGTGGTTTTTGATTTGGCTTAACGATCTGGTCTGTTTTAGGTCGGCGGGCTAATTGGCCCTTTTTGTAATTAACGACGCGCAGTCTGGCCTCTCTTTCACCCTCTACCTGCTTTAGTGTCGTAAAAACCAGCGTGGCGTCAGGCCTGAGTGAATTTTACTGGCAGCCACGAGGAAGGAAAGACAGAAATGACAAGGCAGACGGAGGAGAGAATAGGTTTTGACAGATCTCAGCTGTCTTTTGTTGGAACGTACTGAAGCGAAAAACAAAAAGAGGAAGAGGAGGATGAGAGGCTGCAGTGAGCTTCAAAGTGGGCGACGGCGCTGCAACAGTGTGAAAACACGTCAGCGCGCGGGTAAACAGCGAGAGCCCCGATCGGCGGACGAATGCGCCACCTCCGAACCGAGGTGGTGTTTCCGCTCAAAAACGAGGTAACGCGGAGAGATGTGTCACTCAGCCCTCCTCGCCTGTCACGCATAAACCCTCCCCAGTACGGCTCTGCGCTGGGAACTCATCCCTCCCAAAACCCTCATTGATATTCTCCCATGATGCCGAGGGATCTGCAGAGTGCCTGCAGCCAAACTTAGCGCAGCACAGAGCTGGGCGGGAGACGGGTGGGTGTTTACGCGTACGCTCCGTTGGGGGGGCTTGCCGAATGTTTGTGGGATTACAGGAAGCAACGGTAGTTCCGGCTCGGTTTAAAACCCAATTAGGTCTTTCCGCTTGCTGCTCGGGCTGGCAGTTGTTGGTTGGTAGTCAAAAACTCTGGAGCCTGGTGGAAGCAGAGGAACGAGGGAGGTTTGGGGACGGAGCGGAGGACGCCTGTCTCAGGTCTCCCTGCCGCGGAGCCTTGGCGTCTGTCTGGGGTTTGATTTATTCATTCCGAGAGCCGATCAAAAACGTGTCGTCTTTCGCTCTGATCAATGACAACGAGGCCTCTGGGCGCGCAGCTGCGCCGCGTGCTAACAGCAAAGTAATCTCTGAAGCTTTAAGGGAACCGAGAAAAATCCCCGTTAAAGTTTTCGGAATATTCTCGGAGGCATCAGAGGAAGTGTAGGTCGGCTCTCCGGCTGGAGTGAAAGTCTGAGGAATCATGATGAATAAATGATTGGGTGGATAGCAGACGTAGCTGTTTGCTCTCGTCCTCTGCCGGGAACGACCCAATGTGAACCCTGTCGCGTTCGTCTTTTAAGGACCAGCCTTTTCAGATTCTCTCCATCACTGCTGAAAAGGCAAATTGAGCCCGTCGAGCTGGAGCGCCGCGCTCCTCCTTCGCCTCTCTTTGATTCCTCCACCGGTTCGCCGCGCTGGAAGTCTTTCTCTTGTTAGTAGAGCAGAGGAGCGCTCCTCCTCTCCTCCGTCTCCCGGGGCCGAAGCTCCACACGCCAGTGTTTGTTCAAAGCTTCAGAAAAGCCGGTCCGGACCTGAGCGGAGCGGTTCCGAGGGGCCCAGGAGGAGGCCGGAGGATCCGCCTGAGGTTTGCTGGGACACGTCCAGTCAGTCCATCAGTGTCCCCAGGGACTTTAGTCACATGAGCAGAAGAAGGAAGAAGCGCCAGGGGGGGAGTCCTGCTGGTTCCTTCCCTGGACTCCGCCCACATCCGTCATCATGCGTCCAGTCCAGGACATCCAGACGCGGTCAGTCCTGCCAGCTGGGGTCATGTGACACTGGGAGGAGGAGCTTCGCTTGGCGGCGGATGTGACTCAAATGTCACGCCGGCGTCCCCAAACGTTGCAGAATCTGGTCCGGTGGTTCCGTCAGAACTGGAAAGGACCACAGATATGGAGGCAGCAAACCCCCCCCCCCCCAGATCAAAGGGCCTGAAACCGAAGCAGCCTTGCCCTCATTCCAGGTGTGTGTGTACACACACACACACACACACACGGGTGATTGATTTTATCTGATTCCCGAACCTGCACCGTTCTCGGAATGAGATGGTGTTTTTGTGCGGCTGGTGAGAGGAAAAGATGAGAACTTTGGCTGGAAATGCATCAGCCTGCATAAAATTAAGGCCGCCTCAGCAAAGAGCATTAAGATGTGGATAAATAAATAAAACATTGCCACCACGAGAGCAGAGCCAATGTGACAGCAGGCTTTTTCTTTATTAATTTATTTTTTTTCCCGCTCCCACGTTGGCAGGCGGAGACATTTTATTTTGGGATGAATCGCATTTTCCCGGGGAGGGAAAAGAACCTGCGTCAGGTGTATCTAATTATCTGACAGCGCGTCATCATTATAAAGCGACCCGAGGCAGCCGGCGGCTCGCCTCGGCCGGCCTCGCCGCGTTCCGCCGGAGCTGCTGCTGACAGCCGGGACGCACTTTTCCCCTCTGCTAATCCCGCAGAATTCCGTTAACGGCGCCCCAGGAACCCGGCAGCTTCTCGGCCCAGAGAAGCCGGCCGGGCCGCTCCGACCTTTGCCCTGGACCCGTGTTCACGGCCGCCACGGGTCGGCGAGGACGTCCTCCCCGCCGCTCGCTGCCTAAATCCCATCTGGCGGTGATTGATGGCGGCCTGGCGACCCGCCGGGGGCGACTCCCACCTGCATCTGATCCTTTAGACGGGTCAGTGTGTCAGGCGCCACGCAAAGCTGGTGTGAGCGTGCACAGCGGCGCCTGACGCTGCAGGTTGAGGCGAAAATCTCAGATTGACCTTTTCTCTCACCTGGAGGCTCGTGGACCAGATTAGCAAACCCCTGGTAATCCGGGAGGAGTTGTGGTCCAGGTGGAAGCTGCTCACCCAACGCAGGTCGGAGCGACGCACGGCCTGGCTGCACGCACGTGCACAAGCCCAAAGGCACTGCATCGCCTGTAGGTCACTCTATCTGCTCGCCGGCGAGACATCGCCGCTAATTGGTGACGCCTGAGTGTCAGGCTGACAAACACGAGGAAAGAGGTGGAATGCATTGCGTGTGTGCGTGCGTGTGTGTGCGTGCGTGCGTGTTGGGGGGTGTCAATCACCAGTCAGATCAGTCATCAAAACCTGTCAGCAAACGGCAGCTGCACGATGAGTCACATCCCACCTGACGTCCCATCACCTGAGGCAGGAGCGCGCGCGCGTACGCGCGCCAACAGAAAATTGGGACCAAACTTTTCCCCGCACGTCCCGCGTGAAAGCTGCGCGTGGCCGCGCATCGGTGGGGGTTCAGCGGGAGGGTCAGAGCGCCTCTGGAGGTGTGGGTGGGGTGTCGGGGCCAGCGGGTCCGACCCGGGGCTGGGAGAAGCATCCCGCTAACGCCAAGCAACGCTTCTCTGCCACCGCGCGGCTCCCAGGACGTGCCAAAGCACGCGCCCCCTCCGCGGGCACCGACTCACACCCTGGCACGACCGCGCAACTTGGAGCAAACGCCAGAAAAAGCTCCTTATTTTCACACGTCGCGGAATAAGCGGAGAGGAAGAAAAGTCTACTTACTATGAGCGCAGGCGGCGGAGCGCAAAAAAGCCCAGTAACTGCAATCAAAATAGAGGAATTCACAGTCAGAGCAAGCCTTTCATCCGCAGACACAATCGGCTTTGTGCGTGAAAAGGATCCACTTATCGGGACGTCCACTTACCGGAGCGGTCGGGATAAATTCCTTAGGAAATTCCAGAGGAGTCTCTCCTTCCGTCCCTCCAAGTCAGAAAACAGCGACGCTTCTCTTATTCCAAAAACAGGCCCCAGCTCCAACTGAAAGAGAAGACAGCCACAAGAAATTCCATTAGAACCGCGGGTCCCCCGTGAAACCTCCAGCACCAACGGGGAAAAAGTGTTGAAATAAGACGAGCGCGCAGAAAAGAGGCGAAAAAACCGCATCTTTCAGCGGGAGGAAGAGCCAGACGCTACCTGCTCTCTTCGCCACCGGCGCCAAAGACACCGAGAGCGGCACCAAACTGAGAGAGCAGCTTTTTTTCCTGAGAAAACGCAGCCTCGGCACTGCTGTCAGGCTGTGGCAGGACGCGGACGCACGCACACGCACGGAGGAGGAGAGAGGAGGGATGCTGCGCTCCGGGCTGCAGTCCGCGCTCCGGCCGCTTGGCGGCCAGACTGGAGCGCGCTTCCCTCAGAGTTGTCCCAGATTAGCCTGAAATAATGAGATTATCCTGATTGATTTTGCGGTATTGTTCTGTTCATCTCATAACTGTCGACTTTCTGCTTTAAATATTCCAGATCTGATTGAACAACAACTCGGGATCAGGTTTAATCCGACAGATTATTGACTGCCCCCAGCTCGGAGATTAAAAATAACTTGATGAATTTGCGTCATCACACGAGCTCAGCAGAAACGTTGTCCATTAAAATGCACCAGTAATCCCAGATTACACGCCAGTCTGTGGGGGTCCAGGGTAAATTGCACTGGTTTCGGCAATTCATTTCCGGGGTGGTCGATCGGGGCGGGCTTCCAGGCTGATGAATGACTTGTTGCGGGTGGTGTGATAATTAGCGGCGTTAGCGGCTAGCTGGGGTGGAGTCTGGCGGGCAAACGCAGAGCGGTGTTTACAGGCTGCTGATCAGAAACAGCCGGAACAAGAGGGGCAAGCCTTGACCCCTGAACTCTGACACTAGTTCTGGGTCGGGACGTTGAACTTCCTCATCGGAATATCCAGTCTGCGGCGGGAACCTGCGGTGTGTTGTGCAAGCTGATGATTTATTGTTCATGTATTAATCATAACGGTGGCGTTAAGTAATTGTGCGGCATGAATATTACATCAGGCTTCGTTGGAGCTGGTCTGGGGTCCCAGACGCTGGGACGGGGCGACCACAACGGTTTCCAGGACTTTTGTCCTGTTTTTGGAGTTTGACCGAGGTCGTCCAGACAACCATAAGGGAGACGGATGGCAGTTTGGAAGTTCCCGGAAGGGCTGAGCGGGTGAACCGGTGAACGGGTAGCGGCTCGGCTCTAGAACCGGCTCCTCTCCTCCCTTTTCCTTCCTCTCAGGTGGGATTTAACCTTGCGGCTGCTCCAAACTGCTTTAATTACACCAGCTGCTGAAAGATCTACCTGCTCCCAGGCACAAAATAAATGCCCGCAGCCTGAAACCTGGAAAACTCTGACTGGGCCCACCGGGAGCCAGCTGAAGCAGTGGTGCTAGCGAGCCTCGTAAGCTAACTTGGGTTTGCCCGAGGGAGCAAAGGGCCTGTTTTTAGCAGCTCTCTGGCTTCCAAGTAGCTGGAGAATGACATCACTCTGTCCTTGTTTGGCCTCCCCTTCCTCTGAAATGGATTTGTTCTGTCTGGCACGGACGCAAGGTTCAGGCAGGAGATCGGAATGTCCGATCTCGCACGCAAGATCCCTCTACGACTCCATCACTAGCAGTCAGACTCGGAATCTCGGGAGGCCTGCAGGCTCCCCAGGCCCTTCGCGGTCTGGCAGAAGACGGCGGCCCTCATTTATCAACCGATGATCTTATGGAAGGTTCCTGTGTGACTCATTAAGCGCTCACACGGTCCTGGCCGCCACTGTTGTTTACGGAAGACGATGAATATATGTTTTTCAGAAACGTGTTACTGATTCAGGGAGCGCTACACACATGCTAATGCTAACCCCACAGCCGTGTCCCACTCATTGCTGTGTTCACCCGTTAGCTTTGTCAGTGTAACCTTTGCCAAGGTCGCGCTCTCGATGCCGAAAGAGTTGCGCTCTGAAAGCACTCCTGACCTTTTGCCGCCGCGTCGCGTGCATTTCATTATCTTTCCGGTCTTTCCCGAGCTCGCTCGTTACACCTTTCTGGCCTCCTTACATCGATCTGGGTTCTGTCGTTTCCTTCCTCAGAAACGAGCATCAACGCAGGCTAGCCGTAGCCCACGTTAGCCGCCCAGCGGGGTCCAAAAGCGCCGCCGTCATCACGATTCCAATATCTGCGTCATTCTCTGAGGATGAGCGAAACGGGACCTGTTTATTGCGCCGGCACGGCGTGAGTTCCAGCCAGAATGTATAGCTGGCGTCCTCCCAAGTACAGCAACATAAATAAAATTGAGTGGGCGCGCTGGGCTCTTTATAACTGATATTCAGAAGCCGGCTGATATTTATGAGTCACAGGATTATTCTGGGATGTTGGAATTACTCGATGGCGGCGCTCCCGCCCGTCATGAGAGGTGAGCGGCTCTTTAGTGCCTCTTGTGATCGCCGCTGGATTATGGGATAAAGAAGATTTGCATTTTTTCTTTTGTCCCGGGAATCGGACCATTTTTAATACGCCACTTAGCGACGAGCTCTGTGGGAAATAGAGTAGCTGCGAAGGCTTTCATCTTCAAAGCTCCAGGTAGGAGCACACGCCGGAGTTGCCTCAGGTGGGAAACGCAGGCGATCGATTGGCAACAACAGCCGAAAAGCCTCCGTGTTTTTCCCTTTTATGGGGGAAAAACATGTTTAGTCCGACAGAAAGGAGGACGGCTGGGTTGGGGCGGATGAGCACCGATGTCGGCGCGCTTGTCACAAACGATTAAATCTGAGCCCCTCCACCCGTCCAACGTGATGGTTCCCCTGAGCGTCAGAGTCAACGTGATGAAAAAGAGCGGTGGAAAGCAGCAGGTTTTCAAGGTTCCGCAGGTCATCGACCCTCCCAGGAACTTGGAGGTACGTCAGTGAGGGTCGCACACCTGTTTGGGAAGCTAGCTTTGATTGCTAACTGTGCGTTCTTTAGCTAGACTGACACTAGAACATCCTTCAGATTGTTGGGGGTTCTCGCTGTTGCCAAATAAACAACAGTTGATAGCTAGCATTGGGTTAGCATTCCAAGCTAAAGCGGGGCTTGTGTTCCACAGAGTCCGCCCTGAGATCCCCAACCGACCCCTCACTTGGAGTTTGTAAATGAGATGGAAAGTGGAACAAAGTTTCGGCGGAAGCCTGCTCGAACGTTCTCCAATTAACCACTCGCCGTCTTTGTTGCTGTCACACGATGGCGGTTTATCTTCGAGGCCGCTTCCCGTCGTCATTAAGGCTCCTCGGCGAGCGCAGCTCAGATGAGCTCATCGTTTGGATGTGACAGAGAAGAAAAAAAAAAAAAAGAGGAAAAGGTCTTTGGTGATTTTCTCTGATTCCGAAGTGGGTGAAGGAAACAATCTGGACCTCAGCAGCAGTGGTGAGGAAGACCAGCGCTGATTTAACAAGCGCTTTGATCTGATGTGGAATTTAGCCTGGCTGTTGTGTGTAGCTCCGCCCACGCGGCGCCACAGATCCAAGTTCTTTTTCGAAAACAGAAAAAGGTGAAAGACTGAAGGAAAAAAAAAGGGAAATGTGTCTAAGTGGAGCTTTCAAAGAGATTTAAAGGATGCCAGTTCCGCGTTGCTGCTCCGCCGCAGCCGCCGATGTTCTTCATCTGTTCCTAAATGAGCCTGGATTCAATTTGTAGGCAGAAACCTGCAGAATCCCAGATCAGGCGCAGTCGGCAAGGAACGCATTCATCAGCCGCTAAATAACGTTGATGTTGTCATCTGGTGCTTATCCGGGTTGCCAGTTAGCACTGCGCCGCAGACGCTAACGTGTGGCCTACTCAAGGTGAAAGGCCTCATTGTGATTAGCGCCACCCTTAGCAACACGGTGTTAGTGTGGCTGTGATTGTTGGGGATACGTTGATGACAAATTAGCGTGGTCGGAGCGGCGTGTGCCTCAGAGGTGGCCCGCCCCGGCTGGAGGCGCTCTTATTAATCGCCTGTCGGACGCGGTCCTCTTGTGCGGTGGTGGCAGATGGTCCGTAAACGACGGTGAAGCATCTCCTTTTCCCACCGCTGGTGTGCCTCTTTCCACCCCCTTCAAAATAAAAGCATCTGCTTGCGGCTGTTGAAAGTATGGCTAGTCCAAACTTCCCCCTCCTGTTGAAAAATAAAAGAAAAGAAAATATGGAGGATCTATTTCCAGCTTCCCAGCATCCTGTTGATGGGAGGCAGCATCAGGTGCAGTGAAATACTGGTACAATATGCTGATAACGCCGGTCGGGGAGGCCGAATCGATTCAGAGAAGAAGAGAGAGAAACAGGATCCAGAGCTGAATTTGTGTATCAATAAAACAAGTTTGGAGGCTGAATAATTCAGCAGAGAAACGAGCGGAGGAGCGTTAGCTTCCGGGGTTACATTCACACGTCCGGCTGTCTAGTAAATCCGGAGCCGTGAGGCTGGTTAGCATCCTTGCCTCCAGGTGCCTTTCTGACTGATTCCCCTACGGGAATGCCAGCATTCCTTTTGAAGACCTGTAAAGGTCAGCAACGCGGCGCTCTCGCTCCACCGAGAAGCGAGAGCGCGCGGTGCGAACCAGCGGCACCGGTGTCGGACAAATTTGATTGACGCGCCGTCTCTGGCTTTAAGGTGGTGCGGGGGATCGGCTTTAATAAAAGGAGCTTATTGCTTTTCGTAATACGCTTTATTATTCCTGGAAGGCGGGAGAGGGAAGCCCGAGGTTGCTGCATTTACCGGCTGGTTTTTTAATGTGCGGTCAGCCTAGCAGACAACCGCACAAGCACACAACCGCCGGCGAATGCGGAAAGTTTACTTCCTGAAAGGGTCAGTTTAGAGGAAGTTCTCACAGGAAGATGCGAATTGAGATTAAAGGCGGGTTCAAATGCGACTGAGGAATGCTGCCGTTTCCTCCAGCTGGTTCAGGTTGGCCGAAAACGGAACCTTTGACCTGATTGTGATGCTCTTTTCTCGAGCCAGACAGGCAGACGGAAAGCAACTAAATATCTTCCTCACATGTTTTCTTCCTACGAAAGCGCCCCGAGGCAGCAGCAATTACACGTGGCGGATATTAGCCGGGTTGCGGTTATTACTCAGGGACGGTCGGGGGGGAACAGCTGGAGGCGGACCAGCCAAACGCTGTAAAAACCAGCTCCTGGGTAAGGTATCGACTTTCCAGCTTTTCTCTGCCAGTTCACGTTCCGGTTAGCCGGCCAATCGTCCGCTAGCGCTAAAATCCTCGATCATTTCACGCCTTTTTAAAACCAGTCTCTTTTATTCTCTAGTGCTGATGGCTGATGGCGCCGCAGCTGCTCCCCCGATCCCAAACCACTAGAAACACAGACTAAATAAACACAGCTAGCGCGGCGTAAAAACTTCTGACGCGATGCTAATACTCGGCGTAAATATTCACTCTGAGATTACGCCCGTTTTTGAAGTTCTTGTGAAGAGTCGAGGCGTTTCGCTCCAACCGCCGTTTGTCTCCCTCCAAACATTTACTCTGCCGGGCCGACGTTCTGATGTGTGAACTGAATTATAGATTTCTAATTTCGTCTCCACTGGAGGCCAGCGGATAGCATGGATATTTTATCACAAACCACAAAAGTAAATAAAAACAATAGCCTCGGGGCCCGGCGGAAGATCGCACTCTGAGCCGATAAATGGAGGGAATTTCTGACAGAAACAAAGTTTTGGTCTTTTCCTCCGGGGGCGCCCCAAAAATAAGCCAGCACAAGTAAAATACAAATATTAGGTCGTCTGTAAGAACTGCTCCCGACAGCTTTTACCAGAGCAACGTCTGACCGGAGACGCAGTCCAGGCGGCGTCGGTGCCGAGGCGTGAATAATGGCCTTGGCGGCTCTCCCCGGGGGAGGTCAGCTTAAGGCAGCCAATCAGGCGGGTCTTTGTTTTACCCAAGCCGGAGGCCTTCGGGGAGAAGGTTTCCTCGCCGTTTACCAGCTGCTTTGCTCCCTTATTTGCCTTCCCAAAGTCGCTTCCATGGGTTGTTAGCGAAGCGGCGCCTCAGTATCGGCCTTAATTAGAGCAGTGTATGAAAACATGCATTAGCATGCTAATATTTGTAGATGATATGGCTGGTTGTGCATAATTACGGATCTGCTTCAGAAGGAGACGAGAGAGGGAAGAAAGAGGGCGAAGTGAGAAAAATGACAAATAGAAGAAAGCATCCAGATGCGTCCGTGAGTGGCGTCTAATGAGAGCGCGCTTTGCTCCCACTTCCGAGTGTGCTGCATTAGTAAATATTTTAATTTAATCAGGCCAGCGCTTGTTCACAGGGAGTGGTCGGATTTTGGCTCCCAGTGCCTGTGTGGGTTTGCTCCATCTTCTCCACTTTCCTCCCACCATCCAGGAAGCTGCGCGTGTTTAGCACGCAGCTATCGTCTTACCTAACCCAAGAAATCCTCGGAACGTGTGTGAGCTTCGGCTCTTCAGCCGACGTAAATAGTTCCTCGGATTCTCAGCTTCCGACATCCAGTTCCTGCCTCCTACGATGTCGGTGCAGGTGCATCGTCCAGTGTTTCCAGTCGGAAGAGTGGTGTGGGAGGATCAGATCCCACCAGCCAGCACGGCGGAGGACTTGTGTGTCCGTCGCTGCAGGAAAGAATCTCAGTTATTCCGTCGCGGAGGTGTATTTTTAGGTGTGCTAGCACGTTTGGGAGTAGGCGCGGTGGACAACATTAGCTTGCGGCGAGCGGCGAGGAACTCAGCGGCCACTTCTCGCCCCGGCTCATCCGTTATTGATGCCTTGTCCAAGTTGTTTGAGGTTTGTCCAGACTGAAAGTTTCCTCCAGCTTCAGCCAGAAAAGGCCGGACGCTCTGTGACTGACAAGCTAGCTCCCGGCTCTGTTAGCATCTGGCTTAGCGCGCCGCTGTCCTCGTCGTTTTTGACCCTGTTTAACAGGAACATCAGCTGGTTTTGATGCATTTGTAATAAACCAAATAGTCACTTTCTTAAGCACAAGATTATGCAGCTAATGCTCCCTGAGGAAGAATTTGCGCGTGGGCATTAGCATAAGTTAGATAAAAGTAGCTATTTGCCAATTTGCAGGTGCTGTAAAAGTTGCTCTCCGGCTCATTTACAGTCATCACATGAGTTACGCTGCAGCGAGTGGTGCCGCTACTAAAATGCTAACGCCAGAAAATGGCCATGATGAATTCTCAGGAGCTATTCCGACATGCTAATCAGCTTTATTTGGGAGGCAATTAGGCCGGTGATACTGTGACAGAGAGGATAGATCAGGGGTGGGCAATTATTTTGCCTGAAGGGCCACATTGTTTTAGATCTTGATGAAGGGGCCGGCCAATTGAGGATTGGAGGTTAACTAAAAATTGTGCTTGATAGATTATTAACATGTTAGACTATTAACATGGACTAGAACATGTTAGCATGCTAGGTGAATAGAGGGTTAAACTTCTTTCCAACCAGTCAAGCTGACAACTTTCTTAATTTGGTTTGTGAAAACTTGTTGTAAAGGCTCTGCGGGCCGGATTAAACAGCTCATCGGGCCACATGTGGCCCCCGGGCCTTAGTTTGCCCACCTCTGGGATAGATGAACTGGTTGCCGTGGGACAGCGTCACTGGTAAGGACAGACTTTAAACTGGTGCACCCGGACCTGTCTTAGCTGCAGCTTGAAGAGAAAGCGCGCTAAGTCGACTTCTATCTATGTGTTATGCAACAAAGTTGCATGATAATGAGTTCTTTTTGTAGCTTCCTCTGGGAATTATAGAAATAAACTCGCATGGAGACAAAAACAGGAGCGCTCGAGGTCACCGTCCCTGCGCGCTCCTGCCAAAACAACACGCTTTCCAACATCGTTAGCGTCTTTTTTGTTGCTCAGCTGTGGAGGAACCTTTGCCGTGATGGTGGAAACCGCCAAAGTCAGACGCCTCCACCTCTCTTCTCTACCGGCACATGAACGGCTTGATTTTCCTGCTTCCCGATATTATTGATGAAGTAATCCACTGCGAAGCACAGCTCTCCTCCTCCGGCAGCTCTCCGAATCCCACGTCTTAATAGATCCCTTCGGGAATAGCACGCGCTGAACTGTGAGACAAAATGTCAGGCCGCGATTGGCCCGTGTAAACGAGAGGAGCAAGTGTGCTCGGGTGAACGTCCCAGCGAGTTAGAGGAGGTGGGAGGCGGAGAACGGCCGGTGAAGGAGTGGGAGCGGGAGTGAGAACAGGAGATTCCAGGAGTTGATGAGGCCCGTACACACAGAGCGAAGCCCTGACCTCGGAGCGGCTAGCTGGGACCTCTCTGACGGCACCGCCATGTCGCATTGCTAACCCACCTCCCTGGTTCCGTCCTTCATTCAGACACTTTGGAAAACCTGGAAATGTTAGTCGCTAACCTGAGGGCAGCTGGATTTAGCCCAATCTCAGCGGAGAAACCTTGAAAAACATTTTCCTTCCTGTAGTTTCCTAATTTACGCAGGTTGGTCGCCATGGTAACATGTTGCTGTCAGAAAAGCAAATACCTAAAGGGTTAGGTGCTAAATTAGCATTTCTTTCTTCCTGGTGCTGATATTTAAACCTGTGCTTCTCCTGAAAAGTTCCATCATGACTTTTTCCCTTTGCAGACTTGTCCTTATACTCATAAGCAGCTCTAAAACTACCCGTTTATGACTTCCAACCCTGCGTGAAAGCCACACCTTCCCTAGGATTTTGCGTTCTCCAAGCTTCCCCACAGAACCTGGATCCTTGAGCGCCCCCGAACGCATCTGGATTCAGAAATCAGCCAACATTTACCCCACGACTGCAGCTGGAAACCACGTTACCGCCCACCGGGGAACCTAAAAGGGATCGAGTTTATCTTCTCCAATCCGGTTCTGTGGATTTAAGCCCCTCCCACTCCCGTTTCCTTTATGCAAAGATGCTTTTGGGTCTCACGCTTCTTTGTCTGGCGATTCTGAGCTTTGAATCCAAGGAAAATCTTCCAGAAACACAGAATGAGCCCAGAAAAGCTTGAATCCCCTGTGAGATGAGAAGAATAGCTAAAGCTAATGCAAATATGGGGAATTGTCACGTATCACTCCAGGTTTTTAGTCTAAATGTTTTGCACGTGCTGGAACCCCAGACTGACCCGATCCACGGCCGTGTTTTGACCTTCGGACGAACCGGACTCCGGACTTCCTTTAGATGAAAAACAGGCGAAAACCTGTTTTTTTTGGGGCGGGGGGGTTCTGGCTGTAAAAGATGCATCGCCGCGGCGCTAACCCCCTGACAAAATCAGCACTTTTAAAAATTTAACTGCTCCTGTTTCAACTAATCAGGGCTGGCACGACACGGCACAAATGCATCGTCTTCTAGCGCTGTGGAGACGCGTTGTCTGGCTGGGAGAGTTTTCCTTTTTTTTCAGTGAGGTCAGGAAACGTTTTTCCTGCTACAATCATCGGGCTATGCTAACGGTTGTTCAAGCCAGGGTAACATCATAGATACTAACAGATGAAGGACGAGGGCAGGTATTAGCGCTGGAAATTAGCCTTAGCACTGTTATCATTTTGCACAGTTATCAGTTCTTCTTCTTTTTCTTAGACCTGCAGAAACGTTTCTGTTTATTTTGGTGTAAATTCATTAGCGTGTCGTAGGGTGGCGTTGGCCTTGCGGTGCAAATGACAGAGTTGGGGTCTGCAGCTCGTGCCCGCGTTATAAATATAGATTAGAAAAAGAGTTTTCCCCGGGAGAGCCATGCGCACGCTCATTAATGCACAAAAACAACAACATCCTGCATGTCCTACATAAACACACCGGGGAAACGGCAGAAACAAAAAAAGTTCAGCAAACGAGTTTTTAATTTCAGGAAAAAAAGGTTTTTTATTTATCTTTTTCTCCCACTGAGAATCAAACGTCTAGTGAAAGGCTCCGTGTGTGTGTGTGTGTCTGTGTTTTCCTCAGCGTGAGGTGACAATTTCGGCAAAATTATGGCGGCGCCACAGTGTCACAATCCGCTGCCGCACCAAAAGGGGATGCGACCAGCAGACAGTCGGTGCCACTCAGCAGCAGCCTCCCGTGCAGATTCTGATGCGTTGCTGCGGCTGCGGCATGTCGGGTTGAGCAGGAGACGGCGCCTTTCTTCCTCCCTCGTTGTCAGTCATCACATCAAAGTACCGATCACAGGTCGCTGGGAAACGGAAAAAAACGCAAAAAAAGGTTGAGATGTCAGATGACAGAGGAGGAGTGACCGTGTGGGTTTCGGTGAACTCTGAGGTGGCTAGCAGGCAAGCGCGGTCGCAGGTCGAGAGCTAATCTCGTCAACGATCAAAGTGAAAACGGATTGATGCTGTCACAGATCAGATGTCAGGAGCGAGCCCGCATCACACCGGCGCCGACCTGCGGCCGTCGGGACCGAGGAAGGAGAAGCTGTGAAAGCGAACAAATGTTAGCGCTGCTAAAAATACTTTAGCAGGTTTTTATGGTGGAACCACAAACCGTGAAATGCTAACTTTAGCTAAACTGCGGGATGTCACAGCCTTCTGCAGGCGGCATTCCGGACACTCCGCCTTCCTTCCTCTTTCTTTCCTCCCCTCCTCCCGCACGACCGAATAATCACCCCGACCGTGTCCAGACCAGGACTGGTGCGGTCACGCTCGGGGGTCGTTAGGCCCCGCTGGAAAGTTAATCTCGCACCAATTAGTTCCAGCTCAGAAGGTCGTGATGGCTACCGTGCTATGAAATGCTGGTATCCTGTAGACACACACACACACACACACACACACACACACACACACACACACATCCACACGCTCACTCCAAGGTTTTCCGTATCGATCCAGCCATCCTTCTCCTGCTCATCCCTAATGTCTGTCGGTATTACCGAGGTTCTTACACGGCTCCCGTAATTGTTGCGTCAATCTGATGTCAGTCTTCTGGCTGCGTCCCCGTTCAGCTCTCAACTGTTTACATGGTGGGGTGGTGCCGATCTTGCGCCCGTTGCCGTTGATGCAGAAGCACGCTGGCTGGCTTGTTTGTGAGTCTCTTTGTCAACGCCGCCATTTAGCGGCGTCTTCTTCTGTTGCTTTTCCTTGTTTTCCACCTCCTCGTGCTCGTCTCCGCTGCGACGTTCACACGGCTGCGTGACATGGCCGCAGGGCCTGTAAACAGCCGCGCATGACGTGCGACAGAAAGTAGTTGGAGAGCCGCTGAAGTTTGAAGACACTTTCGCCCCAGTTTAGCTCTGGCGTCTTTGTTCCAGAGAGCGTGCATGGCGTTCAGGTGCCCTTTTCAGGAAGTTGCAGCTGATGTGCTAACGATTCTGTGTTTCTTGTGTTCGCTATCGTCATCGGTGGCTGATGGGATAGTACGGAGAGCACTTCAGACCCAAGGACAAAATAAGAAAGGCGTTTATTTCCCAGGAGGCTTTCGGCTGTTTTCGCTCGCCCTGGCACCTTCACCTGCTTGCTTTTAGCATCGCGGCTAACACTACTCTGCAAGGCTTCCGCGGAACGGAGCTGCGACTCCCGGAAGAGCCGCCCGCTTGGATTTCAACTCTCACCTTTAGATAATTGCTGTTTTTGTTTATTTCCTGCTTTATTACTGCAGATGAAAGCGACGCGGCGCCTCTGACACACGCAGGATTCTCCGACTGTCAGGCGGGATTCGATCCTCCACTCGCTGACGCTGTCATTCTGTTAAAAATGCATCAGGAGCTGCTCCACTTTCAGTCACTACAGGGATATAGTGCGTAAGAAGAATACACGAGTACACGATTAAAACTTTTAAAAGTCTTTAGCGCCGCGTCTGTCACCAGCAAAGTGCAGGCGGAACACGGATGAGTCAGAAATTTAAAATACCACATTTTTAATTCGCAACTTTGCCTCCTTCTGTGAAGAGTTAGCAGGTGGGGAACCAGAGCAGGAGGGCGGTAAAAGTCTTTCTGATCTCTGGCGCCGGATTTTCATTATCCCTCCATCCCAGTCTGACCAGTCCACACGTCCTTGGTCCCAGTCGTAACCATAACCATCATCTCCGGACTCTAGCACGATGCTAACAAACGGCTCATCGTTCATCAGCACCCTTATCGATCCAGCCATACGCAGGAGATCGGCCCGGCGCCAGGAAGCACTGCGTCGGACGACAAATCAAGAGTTTAGCGAGAGGTGCGCTAGTAAATCATGGGGAATCACAACGCTAGCTGTGAGGCATTCCGAAGGCGATGATGGCCCCCACTAGTCTCAGCTTCATAAAAGCTACCATCACAGGTTTAACCTCGCAACAGAAAAATGCAGCTGTTGGTTTTGCAACAAAAATCTCGCTCTGATCTGACCTCAGGGTTCCTGCCGAGTAGAACCTCCTGTTAGTAAACACAGCTAGCAGCTAATGCTAACCTGTGGAGACATTAGCCTTCTCCTCCGCCAGGCTCACCAGCCAATCGCCAGCCAGAATTGTTAGCGTGCTCTTCTGCATCGGGGAGCTTCTACAGTGGGAACAAATAAAGTATAATTCGTGTTTCTGTCTCGGTTGAGGACGACGGGAATAATCGTCTTTCATGTTATTCTGAAGCGGCGTCTGAAGTCGTACTCATGGGCTCCAAATGAGGATCCACTTTTTGTTCCTAATTGGGTTGAGTTCCCTTTGAACCCTTCGCTGCGCTGCAGGCGGAACCTTCTCTGGATATTTTCAAATTAAAAGAGACGCGCAACAAAGCGCAAACGCACACCTACGCACGCTTCCGTACGCACAGGCGCCAACACAGGCAGCACGCGCCTGTCTGAGGAGTTTGACTTTTTGTTGTCAGACTTTGCAGACACGTCAACATGACAGGCGTCTCCGTGGCGTAGCGCCACCGCAGCTCCACATGCCCTCTCTTCCTCCCCCGTGTCGCTAACGTTGGGGTCGGGATATCCACGTGCGCCTTTGCGCACTTACCTGGAGAAACTGGAAATGGCGGCGAGGGACACGCAAGCGGAACCGAAGCGCACGGGGCCACTCCTGGCGTGATGAAGTGAGGAGGGAAGTGGAGCAAGTCCCTCCCGTTGCACGCGAGCATCGAGAGCGATGTGCAGGTGTGCTGCAGAGTGCCAACTGCCAGCCTTCGTCGGCCGCAGCAGCGTTGTCGCCTCTCAAGGTCTTCAAAAACAGGTTATTGATTTCGCCGTCGCTGTTGCGTGCAGGCATGTACGTGGCGATCTCCGAGGGTGCTGATGAGTGAAGGCCGTCCACACCTTTTCCCGAGGTTGACCTTGGCGGTTGCGCTTCCTCGCACGCGTCATTTTCTCAGCTCTCGGCACGCTTAACGAGCTGTAATTAAGACCACAACCCTCCCGGGGACCCGGGGGTCCATGGACAGTAAACAAGGAGCCGGACCCACATGGGTCTCCGTCAGGCAGGTCCTTCAGGAGATAAAAGCGGCCAAATAGGGCCACTCTGCTGCCCCCCCGGGCGTGTGCACACACGTGCCCGTCCAAGGTTGTTCCTTAGCACTCCCACCCGTCTGAAACAGGGCGGAGCAGAAGCTGCCGTCCATCCATCATGACGCTCGTGCCCGTCCAGTTGTTTCACCACAGATAATCAAGACAGATTCAGCCGCATTTTTTTCTGCTCTGGTAGCAACGAGTCCACAATATGTCAACGATAAAAGGATGAAAATGAAATCAAACGTCCCTGATGCCAGTTGTCCCGTCTCCCCTTGTTTTAGGTTGTCCGGGACCGACCACCCGTCCGTCGCAGCGGGAACCACATGACACGTCCTGCTAGCATGTCTCAGGTATGTACGTAGCAGCTAACACCGAAACATCCTGGTCAACATAAGACTTTGGAGACAGTAGGCAATATTAGCTTAGCATCAGCTCATTTTAGCTTCTGCTCGTGCATCATGAGGACTAACGACGTGAGGCTTTGACTTACACCACAAAAACGCAAGTTTCTTCCACTTTACTGCAGCATTTTCATCTTCCAGCTGCCTCCCACACGTAATTACAGCCGATCACGCGACGTGTGTGACGCGCTGTATTGTTACCAGGCTGTCAGAGGCTGGTGTTAGGATAAAACCCTCCAAAATGTGCTGTTGCTCCGCCGAAAACGACCCCGTCGACGCGCAGCGCTTCAGCTGCAGCTTGTAAACTGGCAGGGTGGTTATTGGCAGACGCGTTTGCTAGTGTACTGTCGGAAACAGAATGTGCACGTCGCTGGAGGACAGGAGGACTTCTGGGAACGACTCCGACTGTCACGTTGAACGCTGCAGACAGGCGGAATTAAGCATGTTCAAACAGAGCTAATTCAATAATAGACTGCTCCCCTAAAGCAAAAATTTAGGGGGACAAAAAAGGTAGCTAATCGTTTGGCGTGACTAATTGTTGAGCCGGTATTCCTTGGCGTGAACACCGCAGGCTCTGGATTATCTATTGGGATGTAATTGCATGTTTCAACAACCTAAACGGCTGCATAAAAGGAGCGATTCTGGCTTTAACATGGGGAAAATGGGCTCTCCGGAAGCCAAATGTCTCATCCGGCGAGACGGGCGATCAGCCACCTTCCATCCTCGTCTCATTTGTCTCCAGCCTGCTCTCCTACATGTCAGGTCATCAGCCTGTTTGTCCCCCACCCTCTTGCAGAACAGCGCTGGAGAAATGCAGCCCCGTTTGCGATTTACAGCCCAGAAAATGGAAATTTGAGGCTGCGCGCTGCCTTTAACTGCCGTCTTCTTCCGCCAAAAATAAAAAACGGGCCTCTTTTTCTAACCGGCGCCGCTGATGTGAAGGAAGTTGGTTTGATTGTTGACATTTGCAGGGACAGTTTAGCGTAACGATGGTTTTTAGCATCTCGAACGGTGAATTTTGCCGCCTGCGTCTCCTAAGAATACATTAAACCGTCAAAACCACATAAAACCTGCAGCCACGGCGGACGCATGCATTTATAATCCCTCATTATCGCCGTTAAAACGTTATCGTCTGCAAATCCGCCTTCGGGCTTGTGCTGCCGTTAGCATTTTTCGACTTCTCCTCCGGGACTTTGGGGCGTCGTCACCATGTTGGGACGTTCTTTGGAGACCTCGGAATCAACGTCTGAACCGGCTCAAGACGCAGAAGCAGCAGATCCAAAGTGGGACTGTCAGATTATTCCGAGGACGTGCAGGCGAACACTAAAACACGGTGCCATGGAAACGCCATCAGAGAAGACAGAAAAAGATACTTTTCTCTCCTCCGCTCCTCCAAATAGTGGAGGAATAAATAGATCAGCAGCAGGAAAGAACTTCAGAGGAGGAGAAAAGGCAGAGCGGAGGTGAGCAGAGCCCAGACCGACACCCCCGATCCACCACATCCATCCGTGGGGCCAATCAAGATGGAGCGGCGCTAGCATTCCGGGGAAGCAGATCAACGCCAAGGTCAGCGGAGAAGCCGTGACACCACCGGGGGAAGAAATCCATTTCTGTTGCGGAGGAGAGGTGTAATATTTGATTTCTCGGCCACAGGTCAGGTGTCGCCCCCCTGAGGTTTGGAAACCAGCGTCGTGGAGGCCGTTTTGCTTCTCCTCCTTAAAAAAAAACAAAAAACATCCTGCTATCCTGTTTACAGAAGCTAATTTTCCTGTTGGCTCCATAAAATTTGTTAAGTGAAGCAGGAAGATAAACTGACTTCCCTGACCTGAATTTTTTTCTCCACGTTGCCATAACAACCAGTTGAAGAGGGTGTACTTGTGAAGAAAAAGAAAGTGATGGAACGCTTGATTTATGGATGTATGTCGGCTACGCGTAGACCCCGAGACGGGTGGCCCAGAGAGCGTTGATCTCCCGTTGACCCTCAGCTCCGGGCAGATGGAAGCTAACTGAAGCTAAGCACTAGCCCGTCAGGTGCAAAAGGCCGTTCAGATGAAGCGTTGAAGCACCGCAGATGCCAAAGAACCGGGTTGTTGAGCTGGAGCTTCTCTCCGCGGATCAGCTTTGACAAACATTCAAAATTTAATATGTTTATATTTAGCTGCTGCGTGAGTGAATAATGCAAACCTCCTCTTTTCCCTACACGCGGAAACAACGGCAGGGCGTCGGCAGTGATGGAAAATGGATTCAACTTGCTCCACCAGGAGAAAAATAAAAAACTTTTGGGCATTTGGTAAATGCCACCGCCGAAATCCATCACAAACAGCACGCAAATCCACAAAGATGTCAGCCAACCAGAGGGGGAATCCGGAGGAATAGCTTCCGATTCATTCCGTCAGCGGCTGAATCTGCTTGTAAAGATTTATGGAGTTGCAATCAGCATAAACATGAGGGCGATCGATAAGGGTGGCGTGGCTGAGCGCGGCTAATCGGTTTATCCGCACTTCAAAACCAGGAAGAGCAAATATTGTGTTTTAGCAGGGAACCACGCAGAGCTAAAGCAGCTGATAACCCTCCTCTCGGACCCGCCGGGGCCTCTGAACCGTCTCCTGACTGGCACCGCGCCGTCTACTCGCCAGGTGCAGGAGTCCCCCGTCGGAGTCCCCCGACCCGCCACCGTGAACGCCAGGGGTCAGCGCCACGGCCTCAAAGGTCAGCCCAAGGGTGTGTGTGTGTGTGTGTGTGTGTGTACATGTACATGCTGTGCACTGATGGGACGGGGACCGCAGGAGCTCTGTTGTTCTACTGTGGGTCTCTGATTAATGAGCCCACTGAGCTGAATTTGGTTCAGATACATCTGTGTGTGTGTGTGTGTGTGTGTGGGTGAATAATAGAAAATGAAACTCTTGATCATGAACTGCGGTATAGAGGTACGTTTTCAGATCAGAGCCAGTCAGCAGAAACAGCCGCCTAACAGCTACGCGGCTAGAAGTAATAATCTAAAGAAAAAAGTTCTCCGGGAGCCAAAATCCGGCTCTGATGTTTTCCACTATGACGAGTCCTTATTGAATTATTGCAGAGCAGCACTCAGACAGGACGGGAGGCTTTAGCCACAAACTCGGCTGCTTTTGCTGACTCAGGGAACCACATTAGCGTACGGCCGCGGCTGCCGGGCTGCAGCGGCGGATCTTTACTCAGCGAACAGATGTCGGTAAAACAGACTTTCAAATTGTCCCGGAGGAGGCGCTTGTTTCTGAGGCGGAATCAGAGCTTGTCAGACGGGCTGATTGCTTATCCGTCAAGACAGCAACAGACGCTAACTGGTTGCTGATGCCGCTCCTTCACCCCATCCCGGTCGGGCCTTCATCATCCAACCTGTGCCTGTCTCCGCTGATGGATTTGCCTCCTTCCTCTCCTGCGGGCTTGAGCCCAGTTAGCATGTGTGACAGGACCAGGGGGGAGGGCCAGCTAGCGTGCATCTCCCACTTCCCGCTTCATTTTATTTATGACCACCTTGAAATCTCCTTCTGAAGTTGGTTTAAATCCAGATCCTGAGATGATGGAACTGGTTTGGCGCTCGTTGGTCACAGTCCAAAAACCCCCCCTCCAAGTTCTTATCGCGGAGCGACCAACCCAGAACCGGATCGATGCAAGCAGCCAGGGCGGCCACGTCAAATCTAATTAAGATTGCCAGCGTAGCACAATAGTAGCAATCTGCTCCAGGCGGGTTCAGCATCAGCCCGGACCACCACCAGCTTTTTCTTCTTCTATTGTTTGGGGCATAGAGGCGCCGCCAGAGGGATCTCCGCCGCCACGAGGCCATTATCTGGCTACGGTCCGGGACAATCGCACCGCCTCGATCTCATTTCTCACAAAGAAGCCTCTTCGGTTATGGCCGGAGGATCTTTTAATGCTCCCTTGTACCGATGGCATGAAAGGGGGCGTTTTCAAAGCAGCCAGCAAACAGGTTGGCCTTCAGGGCTGAAAGGGAACAAAGAGCCTTTATGTGGCCAGGACGAACCTGGGAAAGCGGGATGTAGCCGGTTAGCCTGATTACATCCAAATGAAGCAGTCGGCCAAGGGAGCAGAAGTTGCAGAAGTTTGCAAAGATCTCCAGGGCTGGTTTTTTAAGGATTGTTGGATCCCCGCCACTGACATTTCATTACGGACGTTCCTTCTCTTAGCCTGCGCTGCGTCTGCCACGCGCAACCTTTAACCACCGATAAGGCCCCAATTTGTCGGCGTCCTGCTTCAGAAGATAATCATCACGGAGGAGCGCGGCATTTACAAACCTGGCAGCACCGGGGAGATGAAACGAAGCGGAACCCAATGGAATCTTTGTTGACAGAGTGAAAAGTGAACGCGTCACTGAAAACAGACCAGTTTAACCGTAGGAAACAACAACAACGGCCTGCTCATTAGTTAGCGATGCTGCGTCGCGGCACGTCGCCTCTCCTCTCCGCAGGCAAGCTTGTTTTTATGGCATCGGAATATAACCTTGAAGAATGCGAGCAAGGCAGCTGTGCTGAGGTGATTAATTCCTTTCTGAATGATTCTGGCCAAACGCACGCGCAGCAAAGGGAAGATTAATTTTGTCAATTTATGTATTCCGCAGCTTTCACCGCGCAAAGATGAATGCTTGTTTGGACAAACGGGGCCGAGATCTGAGGTTACTCCGGAAAGAGGAGTTTGCTGCTAGCAGTGAGTGTCTCTGCAGCGCGCCGCTTTCACCAGCAGGGGCGCGGGTGGACCCGAGGCGTCTGAAGCCTGACCCAGAACCGATAAGTCATCAATAATCATCTCCAAACACAGCCGACCACGTTGGCCACAGCTCCCAGTCGCTGAGCCATGAAAAATTTTGCCCGAGATTCATTTTTCGGACCGATTCCAGGAAATGCTGGCGCCTGCGCAGCTCCCTGGGCCACGCAAACCTCCGGGTTTTATTTATTTATTTATTTTTAGGCCTTACAGAAACACGGTTCTGGGGACTTCATCATTTTCTCGCTGTCTTCTGGGTCCGTTCTATAAAAAGGTGGCGGCGTCTTCGGGTCCCAGCGGTACCTATTACAGCAGCCTGGTAGTCATTAATCACGGACGAGTAAGCATTCCGACGCAGCGTCTGCCCCGAGCTTCCAGGAGCTGTTCATTAACAGTTTCCAGCACCTGCCCCCACCTCTGCATCACTCCCACCTGGACTCGCTGGAATTGGACCTTTTCTTGCTGACATACCTGCTTTTTCAGTTTCCGCCCTGCCAGGCACGCTCCCCACTCGGCTCTCCCAGTGCCGGGATGGTCTCCGGCTAACCTCTGCCGAGGTGCGCCAGGCAGTTTTTATTTGTCATTAATGAGGCTCTGCAATGGAAGCCTCTCAGCGTTAGCGCCCGAATCGCCCGCTTGACAGTCTGCGGTGCGTAATTGGGGTCGTAATCAGATCTGCGTGTGGCACACAGGTAGATTAGGACAACAGGAGGCTTTGAAGGCTTTTCCACACCTCTAAAGGCAGTGGTGGGTTCTTAAGGGCCCGCTTGCTAATGATGTAACGAACCAGGAAAGCCCTTTGAAAGCTCTCGCTGTTTGATTTGCCTCCACGTAGAAAAACAATCCGTCAAACGTCACACGAGGTAGCGGCCGGTGGGGAAATTCTAGCCGTTATTAATCGTCTCCGAGATCTCCCAGTGGCTTCTCATTACAGCTATTGACTTTTTCCTTCTGCTCCCGTATGCACTTTCTGCTTTTTTTGGCCATTTATTCGCAGAGCCCCAACAGTCAGTGAAGCCACCGCAGTCGAGGATTCTGGAGCACAAATTAGCATCTGCACGCAAAACCACAGATAAGATGTTTAAGATGTTTGCTTTTGTGTCGTTTGGAGCTTTGCAATGTTCTCAGGACCGACCAGATCAGGGTCGGATTTTTATTTGGTGTAAAAAGTGGGTGATTCCGTTGCGTGAGCCAAACAAAGCAGTTGGGTTTGCCGCTGTGGCAGAAGAGAGCCGGACGGTTGATTTACCTTCAACCAGAAGCAACCTCCCAGTCAGTCAGGAGGAGGAGGAGCAAAGTGCCGATGAAGCAGATTAGCAGGGCGATCCTTCATCCTCCTCAGCTTTCCCTCCTGTCCTGGGGGCCATTAACCCTCAGCGTTACCTCTCCATCAGCCTCAGCTTAAACAGCTTACTGACCATTTTTGGGGGGAGCAGAAGGCGTCCCAACAACATCACCGAGCGGAGTTAATGGCGCCAAATTGCCCATAACTTACCGTGAAAAAAGTTAGCACAGTCGTCGGTTGTTCCAACTTTTTACATGAGGAAGGAATCAAATGTAAATGCCCCTGTGGACTCACACAGAATGGCAGCGCCATTACTCATATTCCAGGATCAAATTAATAGGCCGGGCCGGACCAGACTGTGGGGGTGTGAGTAATGCCGGGTCTTGGCCGCCGGTCAGCTCCGGAACAGAAGCTAATGGCACTTGCCAATTCCACGATAAATATCAAATAGTCTGCCCGCGCCTTTTGGAAACGGAGCCCTCGGACGTCGCCATCAGGCTGATGAATTGTTAAAAGCAGGCGCCAACAGCTGGTGGCCTTTTCCAAGATAATCCCACTCTGGTTGAGATTTTTTTTTTTTTTGAAAGTGGGGTTCTCACTCCAGGGCTTTTTTTACTCATCTGCAACAAACTCAAACAGAGAGAAGACAGTCACACTAGGAGGTGGAGCAACGGAACGTTTCTGGACGAGTCCTGGGACCGTCTGTCTCCCTGCTGGTTCAGGGGTGGCGGCCTGCTTCCTGGTTCCTGAATCTGCCTCGGTCGGCTGAGGCGACTCCTTCCTGGTATTGGTTTGCCCCAGAGGCGCCGGGACCTGGCCTTGATTGCTGTTGGTTTGAGGAGTCAGACCGCTACAAAATGGAGGAGACTTTCGAGACCGGAGGACACCGCTCCTCAGCCATGAATCGAGAGGTTTTTGGGATCGTTGGAATATTTTCCTGCCCAGTTGTGACCCTGAATTTTTATGTTACTGGATCGTTTGTAGGGCAGCGCGCCGATGGCGGCCAATTAGACTCCCGATCGTTACGGCTTCTTTGTTCTGCAAGAGAGAGACGGTAATTTATGCTCCCCGCATGTTGGAGGCAGCGCTCCAAACACGCTTTCCCTGCTTGGATCATGCATCTGTGGTTTCACTGCCTGAAACTGCCCAGAAGTCCTGTTTCTCCAGATCCTCTTCTGGATGGCGCCCAGCGTCTTCTCCTGCGTTATTAACGACCAGGGTCGCATCCTCGCGCACGTCAACCCTTCTTTTACCTGAATTCACTTAAAAAAAACAAAAACGGCACCAGGGTTTCAATTTGCCTTTTATCTCCTCTCAGAGAAATGGAGCAGATCAAAGCATGCTTTGAAGTGGTCGTTATTTCTGAAACTCACTCTGTTAATTACATATTTCCTATAGTTGAATGTTGATTTAAAAAAAATATTTTTATTCCTAACCCGCCAGTTTGTTCTCTCCATTATCTGATGCTGTCAACAAAGCCGGATCGACCCCTGAAGCCGCTAACTGGACTAGCTTATCGTTAAATCCCCAGACGACTGAGATGATTGAATCTAAGCTGTCTGCGTTACCTGACGACTAGCCACCTCGCTACTTGTCCAGAAGAATAATAAATAAAAACAAAAACGGCCGAAAGCGCCATGCGTGGAATGGCTCAGCAGCGAGCTGGAGAACGCAGCATACGTGCACCAGCAGGCGATGGAGGCGCCTTGTCGGGGACCAATTTACACGGTGACACCATCAAGATGGAGCCTGAGAGGCGCTACATCTGGGGGCAGGGGGGCGACTCACGCCGAGCAGCCTGAAATGATGTGCACATGCATTTGACTATTACCATCAGGTTCAAGCCGCTCCAGGAACACAGATTGGATGGGGAAATGTCAGACCGACGGCAGCGGCGTTCCCCGTCAGCTCGCCATCCTACCTATTTTCTGGAACGTCAGAGCTTTCCTTTAAGGTTTTCCCGCTCTGTTCCTGATTCAACAGCCGATTTAACATTCGACCCAGTTTCCTGGAGCTCCTCCACTGGGACGCAACCCAGAAGTGTCACGCTGCAGAACCGGAATAATAATGCCCGGCGCCATGGAAATGAAAGCAGACAGCCTGTTTACGAGGCGCAAAATCACACGCCGGCGTGGCTTTCTGGGGTGAGGGCGTTCACACGGGCGTGAATTTGCAAGTCCAGTCTAACCAGTACATAACACATGTCGTTATGGGAACTAATGATGCTAACTCTGCCTCTCAGATGCTAGTTAGATATGGAGATTAGTCCTATAAGATAATGTATGTGTTACTGGGCTGTGGAATAACACACAAGTATCAATAGTTAATGCACAAACAACCTGATTTCGTTCCCTGACTTGCTTTCCTAGCGCCAACAGCTCATCTGGAGCTTTCATGTTTTCACTTGTTAGAGAAAATATCACCCACACGACTCAGGATTTAGCCAATAAACAGGATAAATTTCAGAGTTTCACGTTGTTTTCCAAGCTTGTCGTCTTACACTAGCCCAATCATTGTTGAGTTCTGCTAGGTTATGCCCCGACGGATGTACAGACGTTAGCTTGGCTTGTTGTTGCAGTTGTGCTGCTAAAAAGATTTGGCACTGAAAAAATATACAACTACAAAACAGTCAAATAATGAAATATATTAGCTTTTAACTGGTGCACGTGCTTGTATCTGTTATCTGGGACATGCTGCTGTTATTGACTTGCTCTAGTTGTTTCTTTAGTTTGTTTCTCTCTCCAAAGCATATTTCCGCCATCCAAGCTAGCGTTGGGGCAGTAATTAGCCCAGATTAATGAGGAGGCCTCTTCAAAATGAGGCGTATGAATAATAAAGGTGTACTTATATAAACACAGCATGTTATCATATTTATTAAGGCCACGAAGGCAATTTGTGCCAGTGAATATTGATTCGGCGAGCTGTATTCCTGCGTTGACAGTAATGCAGCAGCATGACGACAAATGCGCTGCCAAATGTCATCGGCAGCGCTTTCTGCATCATTTAATTCCTCAGAACGTCTACATGCGCTTAAACGTTGCCGTCATGCTGCCGCCCCCCTTCGATGCCCACCCAGATTACCTGTAGAAGCGCAATCAACCATTCGGGGGCGTATTTGCACATTTATTAGGACACGTTAGCTTTCCCTGCTGGCAAAAACATAATCATGCACCAAAAACAATGGTTTTGTTCCTGTCATCTCTGCAGGTAGCCCAGCTTTAGCTTCTGAGTGACAGGGAAAATAAGCCTGTTGTCTTTCTTTTTTCTCTGCTCAGAGGGGCGGGGACTAAAAGGTCGCTTTGCGCCGTGTTAAATTTAGCGTGACAGGATTAAAGTTAATTCCCACATTAAACAAAAATGTGCTGATTTGAGAGCAACAGACACAACAACGAAAAAGTGGAGTAAAAAGTGGAACAAACTTTTTCACAGAATCCGGGCCAGAGCGTTTCCCCTCTGCCAAGGCTGATTTCATATGATTCCCTTTTTTTTTCCTTTTTTTTAGCGTCAGAAGCACAGTACATACTTTTCTCTTTAATTGGAGCTTTTAAGTGGGCAGGAAGGAGCCGAGATAGAACCCAGAGCTTCATCCAGTGTTGGGAGAAGGCGTCACACCCTGGAGGTGGAAATCAAAGCTCTTCAGGTATCACTGATTGTTTCCAGCAGGCATTAGCAGAGACGGTTCATCTGTCTGCCACCGCGGCCCCACGGGGCCCTGGCAATCCGGGTCCAGCTTCCATTTGATCTATAGAGAACACGGCGTGGATGTCAACTCCGGGAACAGATATTTCCCCGGGGAAGCCGCCAGTGGGGACGGCAGAACGCAAGAGGCTAAAAATACAGTGTTTGCGTTTGCCAAAGAGGCGATTATAGGTGGAACGTCAGCACTGAGAGGCTTTGAAATGCTAAATCATTGTCTGCTTTGCTCTTAAATCAGGATCATTAGCGTCATTTTAGCAGCGGATCACCCATACGTCTCGTTTGATGTGTCCGTGAGGCGACGAGAGCCCATCCCGGAGGTGATTATTCGCTCAGAAACGTGCATGACGATGTGGCCTGATTGCGTGACGATGGCTAGGACGCTTAGCGGTATTGATAATCCCATCAGCGACTAGAATGTGAACAAAAATAACTGCAAACGCCTCTGTTATTTTCCTCATTACAGCTGCAGTTTTCAGCCAAATTACCTTCGGTTGGAGGCTCGTTGGATAAAAGTGGACTTTTTTCATCAGAATGCTGTCCGATTTTCCCCTTTTTTCCCCAGTTGTTCCATCTCCTCTTGATTAAGAGCGGCTCCAGACACGAGAGAGCAAACACACTTATCAGGCAGAGATCAGGGAAAGAAAAATGTCCTCAGACCGGCCTCGCGGAAGGAGGGGACGAGGACACGTGCGCAGCGGGACATGATGGCAGATAATAAACTGAACCCTTCGGGCGGGTGGAGGCGCTGAGCACCGCCGGGTGGCCCACGGGTGGCTTGTAACAAATGCGACCGGTTTTAGCTTTCTGGAAAAGCAGGAAATGAAGTGTTTGGAGTATGTTGGGCTATTTTTGCGAGCATCCAGGTAAGACACGCTAGCATAGCAGTGCCTAGCTGTCAGGATACGACATTTATGCTAGGCCACAGCACTGGAGCGCTTCACTGACTGCAGCCTGCATGTTTGCTTGATGATTTATTCATTCTGCTTTGATGTTGCAGTGACGGATCGACCAGAGGAGCAGCTCAAAACGGAAGCCGAAGCTCCAACTGTGAATTCCAAGAAGGAAGCAGGAGCCAAAGCAGCAGCGAACGGTAAATCACTGGACTCTGACGGTGAAATACGGTGACCACAGAAGTGTTAACAGAAGCCGTTCCTCGTGTTTAGCGGCAGCAAACTGGGCCCGGCCGAGCAGTTTTGCGGATCCTCCTCCAAACTCCAAAGGTTGAGGTAGGACTGCGAACGACACCTCGGGCGCGAAACCCGAGTTCACAGATCTAAGAATAAACCCAACTGTTGCCTGGGCGCCGGCGCGAGCCAAGGTGCTCCGGATTGTTGCTAATGAAGTGTTGAAGGCGAACGTCCCACTGGCTGCTGCCACCTTCTTCCGGTGCAGCAGCAGCAGCAGCACTGTCACGTGGAAGCCGCGCACGTGCTCTCCTAGAAAACAATCACGGCACCCTGCCGCGAAGGGTTACCTGAAAATGAGGCGCTAATATCCCCCCCGCCAAGTCCAGCCCGTCAGCGCGGCGTGACGGACAGCACCACCAATAGATCCTGTCCGCGATGCGCCGTATTGACAATCCCCTGGAATTACATCCCTGCGTGGCGCCTGGCTAACTGCAGTGCCCTTTCTTCCTGCTCAATGATAATAACCACAAACAAAACAATTATGCTTCGCCTCGCCCAACTTCTTTACCTCCGTCGTCACACAGAGAGCGAGAGAGAGAGACGCCTCACGTGTGCTCAGCTCCAGGTGATGTGAACCCCAGGAAACAGCAGCAGCACACAGCATCATTTCCTAGCACGCTAACAGACGCTAATTCACGTTAACAGCATCTTGAGCCGTCTGGAAGCTCACACCCTATCACCTCAGATGAAGGTGGAGGGAAACGTGATCGGACGGAGGACGGAGCCGTCCAACCCCCAACCCGCCTCGCCGCCCCTGGAGACGCATTAAGACGGAATCGTGAGTTAGCTGAGATTTAGCGTGACCTTTGACCCTTCCGTTCTAATCTTCCAGCCCTCTGAAGAAGCAGTGGAACTCCAGACATTAAAGGCAAGGATCGGAACGTCGGGCGGAGATCCCAGTGGATAATTTATGATCCGGCTCGGCTGCTACAGACCGATATCAAACGGTCGACGCGCGGAACAGCTCCACGCTAAACTGCCGGGATTGGCTGGAATTTGACCGGCGTCAGCCGGAAAACACATGTTGTGAAGTTTTCCAGCCTTATCCAATCGGGGGCGAGGATGAGAATCTATAATTCATCATAGATTTGATCAATCAAAAGTTTCCCAGCCAGGTCTTTGATCTGCTGAACTATCACCTCTCAGGTTGCCGGCATCACGCGCTTTGATCTTTCATGCAGTCGGGCTAAAACAGAAACCCGACGGTGTTTTTGATCTTTGCCATAAAAGCTCCCCGGGAACTGTTAGCGCTCCGCCTTGGATGCGGCGCTCCAGAGCGGATTAGACCAAAGTAACGTTTGATATTTTGATGCTTTATTGACCGTGAAACAAAAAGCTAAATATTGACCTCATCAAATATTTAGGTGCTCTGGCGCGATCCCTCCGAGGACTGGTCTAACAGTCGCCCCTGAGCAGGAACGCTAGCAGTGCAGCAGCGATTTAGGCCAGAGCGACAAAAATCTGATTTTTAAGAGCAATGTGAACGCTAATCTGAGAGATGCCCAACAAGCTAATCTTATTGCCTCAGGAGGAGGACATGGGAAAGTGCATCCATCCTCCTCAGATGATGTCGTCTTCACTTCCCCATATTTTCTTCCATCTTAAATAAGATCTGTTTGTATTTCAGCTATTAGCATAATCCCAGACTGGCAGATTTGCCTCTGCCTCCATCACGACCGGCTTCTTTGTCGTCTTCCACGCATTCGAGCGCAGCTGCTGACTTGACACGCAGCAGGTCAGGCAGGTGTTGATTACTGCAGCCGGGCTGCTTAATTAACGTGCTGACACGCGGGAATCCGATTAGCTCATTCCAGGGAAACGGAGTCCCCTGCAGATCAGGAGCGACATTTAAAAACAGCATCAGCGCAGATGCAGAACTGGGTCGTACAGATGCTAGCGCCACAGTGCAAACACAAGCTAACACCGCTGGGGGAACGAGGCTTGTTCCAGAGCAAGTTATTTAATTCCAGGTTGCTCAGCAGAAGCCTCGCCGCTAACGACGTTATACAATTGCTTCTCTCTCCTGGGCGACAAATTAAGTCGCGCGTTGAACTTTGAGCAACAACAAACATGAAAAAAAAAGACTAAAACCTGGGATGCGGCGGCAAAGCTAACAACCTGCAGCCAGGAGCACGTTGGACTGTTACAACATTGCAGGTGATGCAGAGCAAGGTCACTTCGCAGTCGGCTAGCACGTTAGCGGCCTTCACATCAACACCTCCTCTGTTAACTCTTGTTTTTAATGAGCTCTGAATGAGAAACCCCACCCTAACCCCGTGAGCGCACCGATCCCAGCGTGAGCTCCTCCCTCCTCCGCGGAGACGCAGCTGGTGTTTGCGAATTCACACCCATCCCAGCTCAGAGTGGCCGTTCGCTTGTTTACCCTCCTTCTTCTCGACCCCATTTGAATATGCAGGAGAAGGAAGAGGCCGCCAGCTCCCGGAGAGGTGCAGCCCGAGCGAAGAAACACAGAGTCGTCAGCCAGCTTTGATCTGGCTGGGAGTGTTCTGAAAAGGAGGCGACGGCGTTTTAAGTTCTTTGATCACGGCTCCGCCCACAGAGCGGGAACCCTCAACTGGGTCCCTGTCGGCGGTTCAGGTGTTTGGCCTTTGGTGACCTGTGGATGGACACGGGAGGAGACCATTGATCCTTTCTTTCTCTGCCCCTCCAGATTGCAGCCAGATTCTTTATCCATTATTGGGGAGAATGCACGATGACATCACCGGTGCATTAAAGGCCTTTTTGGCCACCAGCGTTTGGCTTCAAATCCCTGCTAATATTTTATTTTAAAGCAAACGCTGTTGCGCAATGCGGTGACTCAAGCAGAAATCCGGCCCAGAAGGAGACGCATCCTGGTCGTGTTTGAATTTGAAAGGCTAAAACAATCAAGGGCTATTTTTACCGCCCAGTGTTTGCGCTCCTGCAATATGGCGTGTTTGGTTTCAGCTGCCGGGAGACGAGCGAGCAGAGCCCGCATTTGCATCCCGGACACCAAATCCAGCGAGGAAGGGATCTGGAGCTGCCCGTTTCTGGGGATATTAGTGGATTGTTCCCCCGACCAACCCGGGGCGACGTGGACCCCAGCCCCGCCCACGCTCAGCACTTGGTCGCAAAACAACCTGGGCGTCTTGAAGCGGCACTGAAATGGTTCCACGCCGCTTTTGGAGTCCTTGAACCGGCCTCTCGTCTGCCTCTTCCCAGCAGGAACGCCGACCCAACCCTCTTGAATAAATGATGGCACGTTTCCTGCAGCCGCTGCTGCGGTCTGCTCCCAACCAGGACCGGTTGGCGCGTGTTTAGACGCTAACCGCCGCTCGTCCACGTCTGACATTCGAGCCCGTCTGTCCTTGCTTGACACGGCCCGAGGAGTCAAGTCGTTCTCTCCCGCCCCAAATCTCCGGTTTTCCTTTCAACGCTGTCTGGCTTTTTGAAGATAACTGCACCTTAAAGGGAATTAGCACCTCCATCAGTTAACATCAAAGTCCGAGACGCTGGAACGCCTTTTTCTGTCAGAAGCTGGTGGAAACTCACATTTCCGATCGGCGTTATCCGTTGCGTCTTTGTTCTTTTGGGTAAACGTGCCTGGAATGCTTCAAAGGAATGTTAATAGCGCCGGCGTGAAGATGTCAGGAGACTCCAGCTTTTTTATTGCTCTGTCTCCCGCTGCTCCAGGACTGCCTGGATTTCCCTCCCCGCCGGTGAAACGGTTGACCTTGACGGGTTTGGAGTCGGTAACGTGGGAACCGCGGCAGAGCACCTTACCACCGGTGGGAAACCCAAGCGTTCCTCCGCTTCAGCAGCCTGCGCGGTGGTTCGAGGCTCAGATACGAACAGCTGGAGGTTGTGATGAAGAGTGATGAAGAGTTCTAAAGCGGAGCTTCAACAGGACAGATCAAACCTTCCGACTGGTAATTGTGGAAAAAGAAAGGGAAGACCAGCCTCCTGCGGAGGACCCTGAATTCACGACACACTCGCTCTTTCGAAATCAGCAACCTTGTCCGAACCGTCGCCGTCCGGCGTGATTGATGTCCCTCCAGACGCAGCGACAATCCCCAGGGTAGCCTTCGCGTCCTCCAGCCAGCCCGGCCCGCCTCTGGCGTGCGAGGAGCGCTCCGTGCGCGTTAGGGCAAACCAGATTCATCTGCAGGGAGCCGCCGGTGATGGATGATTCCGGCACCTATCTCCAACCACAGTGATCTGGCTTGGCTTCAGCCACAGCCACGCTGGTGCGCGTGTGTGGGTGCGAGCGCGTGACAGTGATCTTAACGTCCTCTGCAGCCACGAGGAAGGACGAGGAGCGGCGGGCGTGCAGCGTCCACGCTCACGGCAGATCCAGTCGTTTCCCTGTTGTTTGGATCGCCGGGCGAGTGACAAGCCGGGAGCCCACTCCATCCAGGCTTTGTTCAGGAACGGCTGAGATTGCCAGCTTTCCCGTCAACGCCCACCGGATTCCTCAGCCGTGGCAGTCATCAGCAGGCGAGGAACGCCGCCCCTGCCTCAGTGAGACAGCTTTGAGCGCTCTTCTTCTCCTCCTGAAACGCCATCTTCCATCATGTCCTGGGTCCTCGGTCCTCCTTAGGCCACCGAACACCAAGGCTGCACTGCTTTGTCATCATTGTGGCGACGGGGCAGATGGATCCCGGCTCATCATGGCGGGGGTTTTGATTACCCCCTGATGCATGCGCCGAAAGCCGTCCTGCGGCGAAGCCTCGCTCAAGACCCGGGATTAAATTGGGAACGAGAAAGTCAAAATCCCGTTTGGATGATTTTCACTCCGGGTCAGGTTAGAAACGGTGTCAGTTGACCCCTGAATAAAGCGGGGGGCGTCCAAGGCAGCGCCAGCCCGGATCGCATCCACGTTGGCAAAACAGGGTTATGTAACCCGCCGACGGTCCCGAATCATAACAACGCGCAGAGACGCAGGAAACAGCGTCACGTAAAGAGGGGTTGCAGTCAAAGTCCCCTCAAGGGGAGCTAATGCGCATTCATAACACAGCGCTAACAAATCCAGCTAACGGACGCGCAACGCCATCTGACCTACATTCAACTTCCGCCTCCAATCAGCCGTTAGTGTTTTTGTAAAAGTAGCCTCTCTCGGTTTCCCGACGGCGGCCTTGTGTTATTTTGTAGCTCCCAGTGGAGCCCACACATACACACACACACACACACACACATAACTCGTGACGGTGAAGCTGGAGGGAAAAGCAGAAAACTGATGTCATGTTTCTGACGACTCCGTGCGAAGGGTTCCACCTGCTGCTCGTCTGCGGGAACTGCAGGCGGCCCCGACGAGCCGCTTGATTCACCCGGAGATCGATGCTCATCTGCCTATTATGGGGTGTCCGGAAAGTGCACCGAGCTGCTGGTTTCTGTCTGTCCAATCAATCGAGTTGCAAGTTTGTTCATTAATGCTGAGGATGAATGAAGTCCCCAGAAGAACTATCCAAGGAATCGGTATCTATAAACCAGGGGAGGGCAAACTTTTTGATTGGTGGGCCACAATGGGTTCTAACTATATTGACAAAGGGGCCGGAGCAGGAGCAGATGGATGGAGTGCTTTGGTACCCCACCTCACTGGAGAAAAAATACTCATCTTGGGATATGGAGAAAACATGTGATTTAATTTCAAATGAAAATGAAGAAAAGCATGACAACAAAATATCTGACTTTGGGATGAGTCTGAAAACACTGAAAATCAAATGAATAAAATGTGCCTTTTTTTAATCACTGCCATTTAATTTTGTCAAGTTCGGCGGGCCGGATTAAAACGTTTAAAACGGCCGCATGTGGCCCCACAGCTGTGCGGTGTCTGCGGCATCTGTGCTCTCATCGCATGCTATTGAATAAAAATCCAAAGCACAAGCTTTGTCTCTCAGCTGAAGTTTCAAGTTAGCTGACATGTCCTCGATTATCCGCGCCACTGGATTTCTCGATAAGCTCACGTTGTTGAAATCCTGCACTTTTTCCGGGCACATTATTTCTGTGACTTTGATGAGGTGGTGCTTAATGAAGTCACCGTCTGACAACGGTTTGCCGTGCTGGGCAATAAGTTTAGCGACTTCATAGCTTGCTGCTGTGGCGTTTTCCTGTACTTTGTTAGCGCGTAAAAAAAAAACTGCTAGTTGCCGTTTGCTTGAATTTTTGTGTTCGTGCGGTCCCAGTGTACGATGCGTAGCTCTGATGCTTGGTCTCATAGTGGCGACGAACATTATACTCTTTCATCACACCAACATCTTTATTGCAAATCAAACAGACACACTTGCCGTTGATTTCTTTGAAGAAATATTCATTTTCCCACCATGTTTGAAATCTTCTACACTACTTGGGTTTCTTCGGTGCTGCTGCCATTTCTGCTGACTAAAAGTTAAAAGTTTTTCTTCGCTGACTGTAATTTTGTTTCGCGGATAAGCACCGTTTCCATGGCTGGCTTCATCTAGTGTTGAAACTGAGAAGTGCAACAGAGTTGAGCACAAGCTTCTTGTGTGGGCCACATTCAAATTTTTTTTCAGAATTTGCTGCGGGCCAATAAAAACTGCCTCGCGGGCCGCAGTTTGGACACCCCTGCTATAAACAGCCAGGCAACAGCCTGTTTCATAAGCTTGTTCAGGTCTGGAAGCATCATTTCTCCCGGACAAACTGAGACGTATCTACTGTCCGCTCCCCTGGAAGCCATCCTCGGCAATCTCCTCCCTCCTTCATCATCCTAAATGCACTTAAATGGTTTGGCTGGAGTAGCTCGGGGGGGGGGCAGCAACCGCACCTCTGTCACAGAGGGAATATGCGATCTTTGATGCTTTCTCTGGCATGAAATGTATTTACAAATACCTTTGTGGGAGCAAATAAAAGGTTTAATATTTAATTAAGCCTCGGGGCATCTCCCGGTAATGGGTTGCCGCGGCGATCAATGAGATGTGATGGAGGAGCGTTCCCAGACTGCCCGGATTCATGTTTGTGGAGCGGAAGGGCCTCCTGACGTCACGCGATTACCATGAATGATGGATGGAGATTGGCGATGAAAAATGCATGCGTCCGCTCTTTGCGCCCAGGCGCCATGAAACTTTGATGATCTCGCCGGCGCAACCGGGCCGGATCAGGGCCGGAGACCCCTCGTGCAGGTGGAGCATGCAACAATCAACGCCACCCCGGAGGCCCAAGCTAGCTGTCGGCTGTCCACTGACGGTACCGTAGTCGTGCAGGTGACAAGCTAACGCTAATTATGCCAGGAAAGGCATAATTTTTCTTTCTCAAATTAATTAGTAGCTACAGTTCTGTCACAATGCTAACAGGGTGGTGCTGAAACAACCCCCCCAACATGCATCCTGCATCTTCAGCAGATAGCACAGAGGCGCTAACAGCATATTTTGTCATCGTATCTCTGTCTTCTGTGCAACCACAAAGGTGCTTCCACTCCTAATCCTGCATGACTGGGCTAACCGCATGCTACACGACTGCTGACCACAAGTCTCTCTGGGCTATATGAGCACGTCAACCTCAGCAGCCGGAGTCCGCCCCTCCATCACGGAGAACCACTGGGTTCGCATCCCAAGTCAGCCTGGGCATTCCGGAGGCGCAGCCGAGCCGCAACGGATGCTGCAAGCCCAGATGTTGGCGCACGCCATCAAGGCCTCTGCTGAAGTCTATATTTGTCTCAGGGAGCAGTTTGAGCGACAGCGTCTAGCAGCGTGACACACCGAAGCCAGAATCAGAGGATTTAGCGACTAAACCTCACTGTTGTGTAAATTAGCACACCTGCTCCGCGGGGCTGAGGCCTTCAGCGCTGCACTATCAAAATTTACAAAGCTTTAACAGCAGCTGTCAAAGCTGGGCGACAGCCGTCACCATGACAACGCCAGTCTCGCTTTTTTCCCCTCCGCCGTGGGAAGAGTGAAACTTTCCGCTTTGTTTCAGTGTCGCTAACCTGCCGCCGTGCCCGGGTCCAACTGCCTCAAACGCCACCCAATTGTCCGCTTCCACACGTGTCCGAGTGTTTTTCTGTGTGTTGAATGAAGAGAAGATAGAGAGAGAGAGTCCTGAGGCCGGTGCTAGCTGCTAGCTAACTTGTTAGCTTCTTCCCACCCTTCAGGGCTTGTTTGCTTTTGTCGGAGGTTTTTAAAGAGGACGCCACCTGTGTGTTTCAGGCGGAGGCGTCCGACTCACCTCTGGAGTCATATATTAGCCCTTTATTATGTCATGTGACCGAGTGTGTTTCATTTGTTATGCGTGCAGGGCTGACAAAAGTGGAACTGTTCTTGCTAATTTAATGCCTATTGAGACAGAAAATTGGATCCACTTCAGGGAGCCGCGATGAAGCGTCGCGATGCCCGAGTCGCCATTTCCTGCCTCGGATTAATTAAAGGGGAATTTCTGCGAGAGCTGGGAAAGTCGCCCGTCTCCCGGCTCTCTGGAATTGGAACGGTTGTTCTCCGGAAGGGTGAGGCGAGGTGGGGTGGGGTGAGGTGAGGTGTCTCCCCCAGAGGCTGAATATTCAAAGAGAAATGTTCAAAAGGTGTGATCCAGATCCGAGCCCCAACCAGCTGTGATGACATCAACAGTTCTCTTCACAAAAGAGTTGAGGCAAAAATATGCCGGTGGTTGTCATGGCAACTGCCACTTCTGCCGACGACACGTGAGCGTTTGTCCCCGGAGGAGGAAAGTTTTCCGGTGTTCTGGACTGTCCATCTTCCAGACCGGGGCCATCTTTGCCTTCCTCTCACCCTCCTCTTTCTGACTGTAGCATGATGCTAACGGCGGTTTACCAACCTCCACCGCTGTCAACCATCTGCCCCTCTCTGATGTAAAGCAAATACCAAAAATGCCGCCTGTTCCACGGTTTCGTGCAGGCGAGCAGCCCCGGAGCGCCCGTGGCAGCGGCGCTGTGTTTTACTGCGCTGTTGCCACCTCTGCTCCTTAAATGATAGCTCTCTAAATCAGCCCAAGTGCGTCAGTATTGGAAAAGCAGCAGATTTAGGAGGCCAGGTACTTCGCTAAGCAGACAGGATCCCGATACCGGTGGAGGCCGTCGTTCACCGCAGTAAATCCAGCTATTCATCAGACCTGTCGCTCTGAGGCTGAACAGCCCACCGGTAAACTTGTCTGAGTGCGGAAGTGCTTGTTGTCTGTTTCTGAAAGTCTCGTCTTCCCGCTGAAGCTTCTGTCCTCAGCTGAAACCTGCAGCTGCAGCTGGAGAGAAGCTGTGGAGAACCTGTGGGACCCTCGGTCTCCATCGCAAAACACGTGAGTGTCAGGGACTCTGTTTGGTGCCGTTGCATGTTCTCCGTGTGTCTGCACGGTCCAAAACGTGCATGAGAGAGTCTGAAAAGTGTGTGTTTCCAGGTGGACTGCTGACCGCTGAGACTCCAGGAACCCCCCACAACCCTGAAAAGGGAGATGAGAGCTGGGAGACCGGTGGATAGATGGATGGGGAAAAGGAAAGAAGATGAAAGTGCAGGTTAGAAAGGTAAGCTCGTGGATCCAGACGTCACCCTCGGGTGGAGGTTATTGCGTGTGGTGTTGCTGCCATCTGCTGGCGAGGATTGTGTTATTACACCTGCAGGTTAAAGATGTTTTTGATTTAAGATGAGAAGAATTTTAAAAACCTGCACTGAAAATAGGGAGGGCTGTTGTTGATGTGGAGCTGTGGAGCACACACACACACACACACACACACACACACACACACACACACACACACAGCACACATGCATGCACGCACGCACAGCCTCTTTAACCCCTCCAGAGGTTCGATCACGAGTCTACTTCGTTCTGTCAGCAGACACACACACACACACACACACACACAGTTTCAATCCTGGGTCACGCAGCAGGAACCATGCATGGTTCACCTGTTTATTCTGATAAAACTGCACAGAACAGTTTTGGTTCTGTGTGTAAACACTCGGTAAATATTTCATAGGTCCAGTTTAGCTGCCAGAGCGAGAAAGCGTCCTGGATTGTGGGCTGGACTCGAGTTTTGTACACACGTGTGATCTTTTATAGACCAACTGCTGTGGAAAAATGTGGAAAGTAAACAGAATTTTGTTCACAGGAAGCAAAAAAATGTATGACTGGTCATAAAAATCATAGAAGCTCCTGAAGTCCTGAAGCAGACAGAACCAGGAATCAGGCCAAGGAGGAAAGGACCCAGGGTGTTGGAAAAATATCAAAGAGCCTCTGCAAAACCTGCAGCAGCAAGTGTAAACTTGTTTAAATGTTTAAAAATGCAGGTGTTTGGAGGCTAAATTAGCCGCGCTGATGTGAACCTTCGCAATTAAACCGGCGAGTTTCACTTATTTCACCAAAGAGAAGCAGAAGAAACGAGCGGAATGACTGGATACGGCGGAGAAAGAGCGGAGGAGCGCCAGCCCGAGCAGAGAAGGGTCATATGAGCGGCTCCCATCGCTCCTGGGCTCCCAGTGGCTCCCACTGAGCCTCCTTTTCATTTTTTCGGACGCAGGGAGGGATTAACATTAAGCCTCGGTCACATCATCTCACATGATCCCTGCACAAGGTTTTTTCCACGTGCACGCATCTACGTGCACACGCCCTGGCACGGTAGCGGGCCAGGGAGGGGGTCGGGCGAGAGGTCAGCCGAGCAGCCATCACGGGATCACCGTACCCGCAGCAGCGTAGCCACCTAGCATCACTCTTTCATTGTTAATTAGGATTTTTTTGGATTTACTGGTGAACTGGATCAAATTCTCCTCCCGGCGCAGACTTCAGGCCCCGTTCCGGCGTATTCTTGCTAAGAAGAAGCTTCTTCCAACCTCAATCTTTCTTCCACCTGCGCATTTTCTGCGTGTGGGTGGAGCTAACCCTCCACCGAAGGCGTGGAAAGTTCCTGCTTGGCGAGAATGTTCTCCATGAGACTGAGCTTAGCGCTAGCTTTGCGTAATCCCTCACCGGCCCGACCTCGATATGAAAGCGCGCACGCGGGCGAGAATTACGGTCGCCATCACGGAGCGCATGTGACTCGGTTCAGGTTCTTTTTCTGCCCACCGGCGCCGGAGATAACGCACAGTTCCTGCGGCGACAGGCCACATTTGGACCGACGTTTCCACCAAGCGGACATCGATGAAAGGGACCGTGGGGGGGCGTGGCTATCCCATGTTAGCCTTTCTCGCTTTAGCTTCTTCTGGGTTCCCAGTTCCTGCTGGGAGAACTGGTTCCGGACTCCCTTTACCCGAGTTCCCTCATGTTTGCAAGAAGCTTTAAAAAGGTCCAGCAGAAATTTTGGGATGTTTTGTCGACAGTCAACCTGTGTGGGCGTGGCCAGGGCTTGCCAACCAGCAGCCTTCTCCACAAGAGCAATAAACACACACACACACACACACACACACACACACACACACACACGCACACACACACACACACACTAAGAAGACCAATTTTATAACTGACACAAATGTGCACTGCAAACATTCCCCCGACATTCAGCACACAGGAAGGAGACTTGTGCTCCGTGCATGTGCGTCTCACACGCTCCGGACAGCAGCAGAAGCCCCGGGGCGGAGCCGGAGAAGGGTCACGTGACCGGGCAGCTCGAACCTGTGAAAGATGTCTTTGTTAGACTGAAATTAAAGCTCGGTTTTACACCGCCTTCAAACCGATTTGAGGCCCATTAAAGGCGTTAAAGTGCGAGTTTTGCGTTACGTCCGTGTCCAGCTGCTGGTGTGCGCCTGTAATTAGCGCCAATTGCGCGCGTTTGCACGTCGGGCTGCTCGGGTTCGGCGCAGACAACCTTCTTTTACTTCCACTCCAGTAGCGAATGTGAGGGCGTCACGCGGGAGTCAGAAAATCCGGGCAGTCATGCGCTAATCTGCTATTTAAGGGCGACGCCTGGTCCATTCTGGCGCATCTGCGGCGCAAACGCACGGCAGCGGCAGCAGGAGACGCTCCGGCCGGCGGACCAGAGCGCTCTTCCATCCGGATAACCCTTCCTCACAAGTCGCCAGCTGAATCTGCAGCCCCGTTCGTGCGTAAAAGTTGCCCGGACTCGCGTTTGGATCATGTTGGCGCGCTGCGTTTTCCTGCTGCTGAGCGCGGCGGTCGTGCGCGCTCAGTTCCCGAGACAGTGCGTGACTCCGGAGGGTCTCCGCAGCGGCCAGTGCTGCCCGGCGCCCCCCGGCTTCCCCAATGACCCGTGCGGCGCCAGCGCGGGCCGCGGACAGTGCGTCTCCCTCGCGGTGGACGCGCGGCCGCACGGCCCGCAGTACCCGCACGACGGGCGGGACGACCGCGAGCGCTGGCCCGCGCGCTTCTTCAACCGCAGCTGCCAGTGCAACGGAAACTTCAGCGGCTTCGACTGCGGCCGCTGCCGCCACGGATGGACGGGAGCCAACTGCGACCAGCGCGTCAGCGTCGGTGAGTGGCGGGGTCAGAGGTCAGGAGGGGCTGCGGGCGGGAAACGGAGCCTTTAGGACAACTTTGACGGCCCAAAGCTCAGGTTTGACGTCAGCTGGTGTCGGTCGGTGGTTTCAGTCTCTCTATCTTTGGTGCCTTTTGACCAACCAAGTGTCCCAAAGTGCCCGTTCTCTCTTTCTCCTGAAGGAACGCGTGATTGCACCAGCTAATCCCCCTCTCTCTTCTCCCGTGATCCCCCAGTTCGGAGGAACGTGATGCAGCTCAGCGCCGAGGAGAAGCGTGCCTTCGTGAGCGCGCTGGACCAGGCCAAGCGCACGGTGCACCCGGACCTGGTGATCGCCACGCGGCGCTACGCCGAGATCTTCGGGCCGGACGGGAACACGGCGCAGTTCCAGAACGTCACCATCTACAACTACTTCGTGTGGTCGCACTACTTCTCCGTCAGCAAGACCTTCCTGGGGGCGGGGCAAGGCAGCTTCGGCGGCGTGGACTTCTCCCACGAGGGTCCTGGCTTCGTCACCTGGCACCGCTACCACCTGCTGCAGCTGGAGCGCGACATGCAGGTGAGTGGAGGCGGGAAAGGCAGGACCTTCCAGCTCGGAGCTGCTTGCTCCAGCTAACGCCGTCTGAAAGGTGAGACCCAGCTTTTCAGCTCGGCGCTAACGCTAACTCCGTCTCCGGCACCAGGACATGCTCCGGGACCCGTCCTTCGCTCTGCCCTACTGGAACTTCGCCATCGGCGGAAGCACATGTGACATCTGCACGGACGACCTGATGGGCGCCAGGAGCGCCTTCGACGCCAACGGCATCAGCGCCAACTCCATCTTCTCGCAGTGGCGGGTGGTGTGCGAGAGCGTGGAGGACTACGACACGCTGGGGACCATCTGCAACAGTGAGGCGGGGCCGTCCTGACGGGGGCTAGGGTTAGCGCGCTCTCACTCCGCTTTGCCTCCTCAGGCACTGAGACCTCCCCCATCAGGAGGAACCCAGCGGGCAACGTCAACAGGCCGATGGTGCAGCGCCTGCCGGAGCCCCAGGACGTGGCCGACTGCCTGCAGGTCAACACCTTCGACACGCCGCCCTTCTACTCCACCTCCTCCGAGAGCTTCAGGAACACCATTGAAGGTGAAACCTCCTCCTCCGTCTGCTCCCGGTGCTCCTGCGTTCCCCGATGACGGAGTCCTGCTTCTCCAGGCTACAGCGCTCCCAAAGGCAACTACGACCCCATAGTGAGGAGCCTCCACAACCTGGCGCATCTGTTCCTGAACGGGACGGGAGGACAGACCCACCTCTCCCCCAACGACCCCATCTTCGTCCTGCTGCACACCTACACCGACGCCATCTTCGACGAGTGGCTGAGGAGACACAACCCAGGTGGGCGAACAGCAAAGCCGGCGTTTGGAAACAAAGCGCCGAGCTAACGCTAGCGTCTCGTCGACAGGAAGTGCCGTGTACCCGGAAGAAAACGCCCCCATCGGACACAACCGAGGCTACAACATGGTGCCGTTCTGGCCGCCGGTGACCAACGCCGAGATGTTTGTGCCCGCCCCCGACAACCTGGGCTACTCCTACGAGGCCGAATGGCCAGGTAACGAGGCCCCGCCTCCACCATTTGTCAGCTGAATTGACTCTGAGCTAACCGAGTTCCGTCTCCCAGGGCAACCCTTCACCCTGACGGAGATCATCACCATGGGTGTGGTCATTGCGCTGGTGGTGGTGGCCGTCATCTTCGCCGCCACCACCTGCGCGGTGCGTGCCAAGTCCCGCCATTCGGAGGGCCACCAGCCTCTGCTCATCGACCAGTACCAGCGCTACGGCGACGACAAGAGCCAGTCCGTGGTGTGAGGTGCTCCACGACCGTTCGCCCAATCCGTGTGTGCCCAGTTTGTTTATCTTCTAAAATATCTATCCTATAATTTGGGAAGCTTCCAAGAGCTCGAGATCGCAAATATCCTGTCAAATTAGTGTTTAAAGGTGTGAAACTGGCGTTGACCAGCAGGTGGCGTTGAATCGGTGTAGTGCAGGGGTGGGCAATTATTTTGCCTGAAGGGCCACATTGGGTTTTAGATCTTGATGAAGGGGCCGGCCAATTGAGGATTGGAGGTTAACTAAAAATTGTGCTGGATAGATTATTAACATGTTAGACTATTAACATGGACTAGAACATGTTAGCATGCTAGGTGAATAGGGGGTTAAACTTCTTTCTAACCAGTCAAGCTGACAACTTTCTTAATTTGGTTTGCGAAAACTTGTTGTAAAGGCTCAGCGGGCCGGATTAAAAAGCTCATCGGGCCGCATGTGGCCCCCGGGCCTTAGTTTGCCCACCTCTGGCGTAGTGGGACAGCAACGTTGGGGGGGCAGATGTAAAGACGTTAACTTCAGGTGTAATTTCGGGCTCTTCTGTAAATTTTGAACACATTTCAAGTGAAAGCTCTGGGTGTTTGTAGGTCAGAGTGTGTATTCTGCCTGCGTCCTTGGCAGCTGCGGTCTGACGTCAAGAGAGCGTGTAATTCGCCATCTCGACCACAAGAGGGCGCAAAAGTCCACATTATCAAAGGCTTCTTCAGTCAGGTTTGTCAGAAAATCCAACAAACTTTTCCCCTTTTTGAGGCGAGCACAGATTTCCTTTGGTGCTTTATTTGTGTTCTTTTTTTCTCTTTCTCTCTGCTAAATTTGTCACGGGTGTCGCTTCCACGTTTATACCTAACTTTTGTCGCTGCAAGCGATAAAAATCTGTTGCAGGCCTGATGGCTGTTACTCCTTTAACTCCATATTAATAAAACTTGATTAAACTTCTCTCATTAACATGCTGATAAACAAAAACAATATGGGACTATTTAACACAACATTGTTTAACAGAAAAACGTCAAGGTTTTTCATTTTTAAGTGATATAATTATTTAATCATTTTAGCTAATTTTGTACATGTACTAGCCAAAAATCAGCATTTTAAATCCACGTTTGTATTTACAGACACAACTTTTTTCAATATTAAACCAGTTTCATCAGTAGTACACAAAAATACACAGCTACTTACACGTTAGCTACACGTTAGCTACACGATGCTGAATGTTGTGGTGGAAAAGAAGTGTTTTGTTGACCATGTTCTCATTCTCAAGGTTTCAGGTTTATTTGAATTTTTTTTGCTCTTTTAAGTTTTTTAATTAACGTTTAGATGTGTGAAAGCCAAAAACCTTCAAAATGATACATTTTATACAAAAATAAATAACAAACTTGAGCTTTTGAGCCATATTTTTAGATTTATCTGACAGTTTTATAGATAGCCATAAACAATATTTTTATTGTTATTCTTACTGTTATTATTTAATTACTATAACTTTTATTCACATGAGTCACGTGTATAGTTTTTAATGACGTCATCCTCCCGCCCAGGTCACCCCTCACCTGTCCGGCTACTTCCGGAGGTGGTTCTCTTGTGGGCGTGTCTGTGGCGAGACGGTCACGTCATTGGTTGACGCGTGGCCCTTCAGTGTAAAACTAATGTTTGGAAACCAGCACCACAGTCCGCGCGCCGGCACAGTCGGGTCCGCGCGCCGAACTCGCGCCTCTAACTCGTGCCCGGTTTCAGCGTACAATATATACTTTATATACATTCCATACATTATCTACATTCGTGGGCCCTCGCGATGGCCGAGGACAGCCGCGTCCTCCCGGATTTAAAGGACATCGAGGCCAAAATGGGTCGCAAAGTTCCGGAGAGTCTCGTGCGGTCGCTGGCCGCGGGAAAACGTCACGAGGAGCGCGAGAAGTCGGCGACGTCGTCGAGCTGCAAACGTCGCAGCAAGTCCGCCGATGTGGAGCGACTGGAGGACAAACTCCTGTTCCTGAGGCAGGAAATGGTGAGGATTCCCGGGAATAACCGCTGTAATAACGAGCGAACAACCGCGGATTTACGCAGCTTCGTTCAGGTGCACAGAAAGTTGCGAAAGCTTCATTTTGTACTAATGTGCATGAAATTTCGCGATAATTGTTTGATATCTGGGTTTGCTACAATCCTATTTAAAATTTCCAGCAACTAATAAAATTATTTTTATCTCGTAAGAAAGTACTTCTGCTCCTAGCGTTTGAGCAGTAGCGGGTCACGTGATGTCCAGAGCAACGGCGACCTAAAGGCCCAATATTGATCTTTTTTTTCCAGTAGTGACTGAGCTTTTTAAAATTCTGTCTTAGACTGGCTGAAATAAAAGGAATTGAAGCTGCATCATCTAATTTATTGCAAAAGTTGAAGCTGCTGGAAAAATTGTTCACATTTCTCAAGATGAAGTTACAGTAATTCAGTTAACACGCCTGGTTTCAGCCAACCAATGGTGGTGCTATTCGCTACATGCTAATGCTGCTTTTGTTTACTGCCTCGCCGTGGGTGGTTGGCGTTGTCACTGTAAAAAGGGGGAAAAAAGGCAGGTGATGGACGTTAACACCTGGAGTCAGGCTGACCCCCACCCTCCTTTTGTTATTCACCCACTCCCCCCCCCCCAGATCCTGCCTTCCGCTCGTAACTTCATTTAAAAGACAACACGGAAGAGTTCCGCCGGAGGTATTAGCCGCCCTTAGCAGATGCCGTCTCCGTGCTAGTTTTCCAGATGACAGCAGAGCCGCGTCTGATCCCAGCCTGCGGCGACAGCCTTGGACCTGAGTCCGTTAGCGTTAGGAAACGGCAGCGTCCCTCTGTCCTCTGTTTATCAAGCAGGTGCGGACGTCACCAAAACAAACGGTGAAAAATCCGGGTTGTTGTTCCTCCAGAGGTCCCAAACATCTCTGATAGCGCAGCTGCCGGTTTTAACTCACCGCGCTGACCCCAGAATTCCCCCTTCCTGTCACCCACCCAGCGCTACTTTTGGGAAGTACAAGTTTAGCGTTAGCTCTTTTCTGTGTTTTGTCCAGGGCAGCAGCACAGAGACGCCGATAGTCTAAGCTAGCGCGCAGTGTTGTGGCTAGGGACCGGACAGGAATGCTAACAACTGTCGCTTTTGATGTAGTAGCTAAATTGCCCAGGAAATACAGCTACGACTCTTTTTAGATCCGAATTTCAGTGTTTCTTTGAAAAAAGGACAATTTTACAAACTTTTTGTCGCATTTCTTTCCCTTCAGGCGCTCCTGCGAGCCATCGACGTCAAGCTCATGCAGCAGCTCATGTCCATCAACGAGGGCATCGAGTCCATCCGCTGGATGATGGAGGACAAAGGGGGCGTGGCCAGCCCGGGGGGCAGCCTGGCGGGCAGTCTGTACAGCCTGACGGACAGCCAGGAGGGGTCCTCCACGCGGGGCAGCCTCAACAGCCTGAACGACTGTAGCGACGATCTAGACGGGCTGTCGGTAGGCAGCTACCTCGACACGCTAGCAGAGGACCTGCTGGGCGACGCCCCCCCCACGGAGCTGGACTTCGCCGACAAGACAGACACGGACGCTTTCAACAAGCCCCCCCTCAAACAAACTAAAGCCGAATCGGACGAGTACTACTGCTTCGGATAACGCTAAGCTAACGACTGTCACGACTGACCCGCTAGCCTCAATTGTTGCCTCCCGCAGCAAAATCGACGTTTTAATCAGCAACGCTGGCGCCGCCCGAAGGCCGAAGGGCGACATCAAGTGCAATTTTGACGCACGCTCCAACAACGTTCCTTGAATACGGATACTTAGTAACACCACAGAGACCGTTAGCTCTGCAGCTAAGAGCCAAAGCGGGACTGGTCGGCGATGGCGGGTGCGCGTTTGCCTTTAAAGCCTCCGTCGTCGATGGCGTCCCCGAGCGTGACCGTGTTGATTTAAATGATTAAATAATATATTGCGACTTTGCTTTCATGCAGTGTTTTTTGTTTTCGTCTTGCGTTTCTCCGGGAGGCGGGTCTTAAAGGGACAGAACCACAGCATCGTTGAGCCCATAAATAATCTCCTAATCACGGTGTTTCTGAAGTAATGCAGCATGGAGAATTAGCATCGTTAGCCGCATTATTCCCTTAAAAAAGAAACAAAGCAGGGCTGTGGTGCTAAATCTGTGCCTTCTAAAGCGTTTGCTGCGGAATTATTGTTATTTTTAGCAACATTCCGGAGCCGTCCTACTGCCAGAAGCTAAAAAAGCTGAACTGAAATGGACACAGATGAAAACCGGAGATGATTGAAACTCTGGGATGTTTGTGGTCTCTCCGGATTCTTATCTTTCCAGTGGTGATTAATGTTCCAGACGGAACGTTGAGGGAAAACCACGTCGGGACGGAGGAGAGCTTCTCTGGTTTGCTAATGAGCCAGCGGTCACAGGGAACGGTAGATCAGTCGCGGCGGGACTGGGACCTGACGTCAGGGCCCGGCTCTCTGGGCTACTCTTCAATTACTCCCCCCGCCTTGGAATCTCTGTGCAGTTTTTAGCTAGCATCTGGCAATGGTAGTTCTTAGCTAGCATCTACCAACAGTTGGTGTAAAATCAGTCCGAGACAGATAAATCTCCTGATTTGGGGATCTGTAACCGTCAGATTTATCCGGGTTTCCTTATCCCAACCCCCCCTAGAATCTCCCGCAGCAGCTAAACTTGCCCTCAGGCTAAAGCGGCTTCGGACAGCCAGGGCAGGTTCCGCTAGACTCAGAATTCCTCAGAACTACACGGAACGCTAGACAGAAGGTTCCTGGAGGTTCCCCTCTGAACCGGCTGTGTGGGCAGCACCGCTAGGCTAATTAGCCTCCGGGGCTGGAAACCTGAAACCAGCTGGTGTCTGGGAAACTGTCACTGCGCGGCTAAATGAGGATACGGGATACTGGCACATGAGGGGGGGGCATGCACGTGCACCTTCCTCTGGTTCTGGGTTCCGCCGGGTCCATCAGGCTCCTGCTAAGCGTTGACGTGTTAGCGCTGTTTCTTTTCCCAGCGCAGGGAAAGGCAACGTGTCTCGGCTATATGGTTACATCCAGGGCACAGAAGCGGAGCGTCCGGGACCGGCGAGGGGAGCGAGCACCCGTGCGAGGGGGCGGGGTCTCCTCCTCTGGGTCCTGAGGATCTCTGAGGCTCTTTTGTGCTCCTGGGAAACCTCGTTTAACAGCCGCAGAAAGGCGCCGCCGGTCGTAAATTCCCCCGGAGAGCGCGCACGTCCGCCTGAGCGGTCTGTCTGGGCAAATTCCATTCTTAGATTCCCAGCTCATCTCTGTTATTATTTACAGCGCTAGCATGTTAGCATGCTTTACTGATGGTTCATTTATAAAAGTCACCTTTCTCCTGGCCACACCCCCCCAGACAGAGGAGAACAAAACCAACCTCTCCCTTTGATCCCCCCTTTATCCCCCCCAAAGGTTCTGACCCCATCTGGGCTTTTGAACTCGCACCCGTTTTGCGGCTCAGTTGTCAGTTTCCAGGCAACCGTTGAGACGCTGCGTGGCTAGCAAGCACGCTGGAAGTGCTTCGCAATTCCCAGGATCAGGGTCAGCGGGAAGGGATTGATCGACCCCAATCAGGGTCGAGGGGCTCCTGATTGGATGTAGCTGCGTCTCTGTCGCGGCTCTCACACTTCCGATGGGTTCCTCTCAGGAACGGGGTCCCACCTTCCCGTCTGTCGAGGAAGATCTTGCAGGAGGGAGAACCTCCGCGTGCTGACGCGCTAACTTGATTCCTTAGAAGCTAGCGCTAACCCACAGGGCTGAAGCAACACGGGCCTTTTGTCTGGACTTGTCTCTGATTACCCCCGTCCACCCCGGGGGGGTAGCCACCTGTCTCCGGCTCCTGGGACACCTCCCTGGGCCAACAGACGGGTCTTTGTGCAGGGGGGCCGCTGGTGGCGGGGGGCTAAGCTTCTTAGCCAGCTGTTCAGAGTCTGCTGTCGGGAAGGGTTAATGCACCGCAACCTCGGCGTGACAGCTGCTGCGACGGACCCCTGATGCATCGGTGTTCAGGGGGCCTGTGGTAAGGTTGGCTAACGCAATGCAGCGGCGCACGCCGCGTCGACAGTGTTCCTGCCGCAGAGGCTAACGGAGACAAACGGCAGCCAATAAGCTAAATAACAGCAGCTACCCGAATAGACCCTTCAGAGAGCTAGCTTGTGTGCACAGAATCGGTTCATCATGGACATTAGCTGCAGCAAATTTTAGCCATCCATCAGAACCGACCTGGTTGCTGTAGCCTACACAGTTAGCATAGCTACAGTGGATACCTTAGCAGGCAGGTAGCAGAAGAAAGAAATGCTTAAAATTTCTGCCGATGGGCACGTTAGAGCGGTGCGTGCACAGGCCCCGCCCACCTCGTAAAGCTGTCATAGCGACATCAAAAGTTGGCACATAAGCACGTCTGACTTAGGTGTGACTTAACGACACCGTTAATTAGCATGTTGTAGCGGAGTTTTAGGGCAGTCAAACAAATTATAGTTGCAAATGTTAAACTTTCACAACAGCGACTGGAGCGACTGTTGCCCTTGTTGTAATTTCAGCCGATTATCCCCTCAGAACGGCAGCAAATAGGGCAAACAAACGGTGATAAATATCGGTGCGGTGTCAGCTCATGTGCTAGCAACCAACAGGTCAACACAAGTCAGAAGCAAAGTTTTTCCTCCGGCCAAAATCTCCGCCTGGCTTCCACAGGTTTCTCAAACACGCTAGCAAACATCTTGGAGCTTGTCCTGCTAGCTGTAGGTGTTTGATAGGAAAAAGAGTAAGGTTGGAGTAAAAAAAAAACACTGGGTTGGAGTAAGCCAATGCATGAAACAAGCACCAGTTAGCTTAGCATCTGCACAAAACTGGGTTTTGCACTATGGTCCATCAAAAAAAACAAGAACTGGTCCAAGTAGCATTTGTTAGAATTTTCCTTTCCTCCTCCCCGGTGATGGTGCATTTCTGAGAACATGTAGAAACTATTTTGGCCCCCAGGTGCAGCGGTTGCAGCACAGGAACGTCAAAAACACCAGGAAGCGGGCGCTAGATCTTGGTCGGTTTCAACGTGGACAGATCACGTGAAAGCAACAAGTTTAATTTTTGGGCCTTTTAAACCCAATGACCCCACGGCTAATTTTAGCATCGAATGGCACCACGTTATCTTGAGCGTGGTCGCGGTTTGAATGTGACACGGCTGATTTGTCGTCTCTGGGAGGTGGACTAGCCTCCAACGGCAACCGTTGCCAGGCGCTCCAGCGCAGGTTAAAGTCCGAGCCATAACGTGATAGCGGGGTTTTATTGTTGTTTCATTTCGCGCCGCTTTTGATGTAGCCCTTCAGAAGATAGCCTGGGCAAAAACGTGCGCTGGCAGCAGAAGGCTCCCCCCGCCGCGTTGCGATCGATAGCTTGTCCTCTTTTTTTTCCATCAAAGGCGACAGTCAGTGCAGATCAATAGCAAACAAAGAGCGACGCTAGCTCCCGCTTGTTAGCCCTATGTGGTTCTGTTAGCAATAGGCATTGATGCACTCCCGCATGACCTTGTGACCTCGGAGAATTTGGGCTGTGTTTATCTTGTGTGCAGCGAGCGTTACCTAGCAACCAAACAAGCGAGCTTTTTGGCTACGACTGCTAGTTTATTGTTCTGTAACCAAATCAAAACTGATCTGTTTTACTCTTATATAAAGTTTTTTTCATCTTTACACTGAGATGTTAGACCTCAGCTTTGGAACGTTTTGTTAGCATGGTTATCGTGCAGCTGCAGCTACAGGAAGCAGCTTTACATTTGCATAACTGCTGCTTTGCAAGTTTACTGCGCCTCAGATGTCAAGATAACGCCGAGCCTGTGATAACACGCAGACGTAGCTGCGAGCGCCTTTCTGCACGCCTGTAGATCGTTAGTTCGTCGAGCTAATGATCGCATGTAATCTGGTACAAAGTATCAACGCGGCCTGCAGCCGTGTTCTTCTGCAAGGTCAGACGTGACCCCTCCTCCTCCACAAGTGCAAACATTTCCCAGCGGCTCCGTCACCGCGCTACCTTAAATGCGACTCATAAAGCCAGATTACACGCTCGGCCTTATCAGAGCGCCGCTGCGGTGATGTCATCTGAAGCTGCAGCTCCAATGCAAACACGCCAGGTGTGTAAGCATTAGCATTAGCAGTAGCGTTCCGCAGGCCTCGGTAAACCCCCAGACTGAGGTTAGCTTTAGCCACCAGGAAAACACCACCGTAAATCACCAACTTTCTGTTCACGGCGGAACGACTCCGGCTTAATTTTGGGTTTAAAACCGGATGGAAATTGCATGTTTGTTGACGTCTTTCAAAACAAAAGCTGTAATTTGCACCGCTTGAATGAGTCGTGTCGGGTTTTTTTTTAAGAATAAGATAAAGCTAAATGTGAAAAATTAAAATCCAGACAGCGCTGCCGACGCCATCGTCACGGCAACCACGAGGCGAAACGCGGCTACGTTGCTGCAACACTTGCTGAGGCGTTTCAGCATGCATACTTTCTAGTGGTTGCAACCGTATTTTTGCATGTTAGGAGGGGGTGGGGCTAAGCCAGTGACCCCGCCCCCTTTGTGTGGCGTGGTTCCGGTCTGGGCGATTCCAGACGGGGAAACTTGTTTTTCCCAGGACCGATGCCTGAAAGTGGCGTCAGTGTTTCATTTGGCAACAAATGAACATTAGCAGATTTTATCGCAGGACGAGCATCAAGTCAAAGAAAGCCAATCAGTGCATAAGAACAAAGCCTGCGCCACAGCCGCCGCCCTCGGGCGCTCCGCTTCTTTCCTCGGTACGTCTCATTAAACGCTCTCCCGGCGTCCGAGGCGTTTGTGTTGCCGGCCACAGCCGCCGCCCAGGTCGTCTGCGGCATTCAGTAACGGGGTCCCAGTTCAAGGTCAAAGCGCGGGCTCCGTGTTAGCAGCTGGCGTAATTAGCTGCAACACTGACTGGACAGGCTTGTTTCCGCCTACTTGTTTCCAGAACCAAATTAGGATCATTAAAAATGTGTTTGAATAAAGAATAAACAACAGCTGTCAAAGCAAAGAGTTAACTGTTTAACAGGTAGCGACTTGTCTACTAGCTATGCCGCAGCTTCACTGGTATGGTGCGCTGGTGCAAACCCCTGGAAAAAAGGCAGGTGGAATATTAAACCACAATTAGGAGGTCTGTTGCTAACTGACTAGCATGCACCTTTGTAGCCAAATTTCTTTAAGATGTCTTTGATCTTCCGCTTTAACGTCTCGCACGTCCTCATCATCAGGAGGTTTGTCCTTTTAGCGCAAACCTGCATGAGGTTAGCGTCTGTGGCACGTTTGTTGAGTCACTGAGGCCAATCGTGACCTACAGGTTTCTGTTTGCTTAACCTTTCAATGCTAGAGCGCTAATGTGAGTCATCGTGTTTGAACAGGAACCGCTGAGCCTGCTTCGGGGGCCGCAACTAAAGGCACGTTAGCCACAAACGGGTTGTCTGTGTCATAACTCAGCGATGATGAAAACTGTAAAAGTCAGAAGCTCGGTGGTTATTTAAGGCGCTTCTGCGGCCGTCGTCACGGTAACCTCACAGGGTTTGCCCACATTTAAGCCCAGCACGGCGCCATGGCAACATCTGAGCTCGCAGACACCCTGCGGGTGGGGGGTGGCCACCTTGTTGAGACAACAGGTGCGCGGTGTGGGTGCTAGCTACGGTGGGTTTGGGGCAACAGGTGGGGTTAGATGAAAGAGTCATGTAACAGACTTGAGTACAGATTCAAAGACGGCAAAGTTAGCAAAGCTTTATTCTTGCTAATAGCTTGGTTAGCCCTTAGCTGTTGTGTAACAGAACAAGAAAAAGAGCACTGAATCAGGTTTTAGTCTGTTAGTTTGTTCCAGGGACTGACATTAACAAGCAGTGATAGCTTTGAACATGCTAGCAGCAGGAATGTACTAAACCAAACTGAATCCAAAGGTCACTTTTATTAAATTCTGACGGTTGCTGACGGCGGTAAGACGTCCGAGCGATGAGGCTCGACTCCGGAAACGTCTCACTAGAAGAAATGATTCCCTCAACATATCTGCTCCAGTAAATGATGATAAAAAAACAAATACTGTAGCCTAGCCTACATTTTACTGGCTTTAGCAGCACTACAACACACAAACACATACAATTCCCCCTCCAGTCCAGCGTGCACGTGTCACAATACTTCATTAGAGTTCACGCTTCAGTAGCTAGCCTTTGTAAGTGGCTAGTTATCGACTCCACAGCCTTTAGCGTTTTGCCAAACCATACTGCTTAGCTCCACAAATGTAGCCATTAGCATTCAGCCATGCTAAAAAGTTGTGGTTCCTCCTCCTTTAAAACATTGCGCGGTCCCCAGTGTGCACGTCTAAAGCTTAGCTACCTTATTTACATTTGAGACAGTGTACAAAAGCTAAGTGAGTAGTTAGCATCTTCATCAGTTCAGTGTGAATTAAACTTGGATTAGCCGCCGTTGCTAACGTAGGCGTCGGCCTACGACAGCACGGTGAGCGTGACGGTTCCTTTGGTCCTCTTCAGAATGCCCACGGCCTCCTCGTGCGTAACGCCGTCCAGGCTCTGCCCGTTCACTGCCATGATCTGGTCGCCCCTCTTCAGCCGTCCGTCCTCGGCGGCGGCGCCCTGAGCGCAGGAACACGTTAGGACGCTTCTGCTTTAGCAACGGCGGCGGCGTTCACCGCTCACCTTTCCGAACACGGTCTTGACGTAGATGGGCAGGTCTCCGTGGGGGCTGCCGTACCCGCCCACGATGCTGAAGCCCACGCCCGTCCGGGCCCCTCCCAAGGGTGATGCTCTTGTACTGGGGCGGGCTGAAACACACACGTTAGCGAGCGCCTGAAGGCGGCGGACGTTGCGGCGACGGGACGTTACCCGAGCTCGTCTTGAAAGATGCAGCTTCCTGCGAGGGCGCCGGCGGCCTGATCCTGAGGGGGCCCGGTCACCGTGCTGTCCCCCCCCGCCACCACCTACGGCGCCAGAAAACTAGCGTTACGGTATGTCAGAAATGCGGCGCCGCTGCGGGGGAGGCCAACAGGTTTTGCTGCATGTCTCTGCAAAGGTGGTTGCGTGAGTGTTGCCGACCTGCAGCTGCACTGTCCCCGTGGCGTTCTTGAGCAGGGCGACAGCCTGCGAGTGAGTCATGCCGTCGGTGGAGCTGCCGCAGATGCTAACGATGCGATCTCCGATCTGGAGGAAAGAGACAGTCTGCTGGTCTGAATGCAGCGGTGGGAGATGTGCGAGCGGCAGCAGCGACGGCGGCTATTGTCCCGCCGGCTGGGTGCACAGAGCGCCCATTGTGGCGCAACAGCGGAGGTCGCGGCAGGCACTTGACCTCCGGGGGTCTGAACCGCCTGGAGTGGGAGGTCATGACGTAGACGTGAATAATGATGCGACCTCTCACTCCCACAGTCCTTCTGTAGCCTGCTAATGCAGTTAGCTTCTCCTAAAGGCGTCATACCTTTAGCTTCTGCGTCTGAGCAGCGATGCCGACCGGGTTCATCATGGCAATGAAGATGGGAATGTCGCCCAGGGGGCTGCCCACGCCACCAGCTATGCTAACGCCCAGGGAGTCGTGAGGCCCTTTGGTGAACTCAACCGTCCGCACGTCCGGACTCTCTGGAGCTGAGAGGAAACGTCAGCACCGTCAGACTCCGGGACCGAATGTGACTTCCTGACAGGACAGCACGACTCACGCTCCGGACTCATTCCGTCAGGGTCGTCAGGAAGGTTTCCGGGATCGGAGCAGGACTGGGAGGCGGCTTTGGAGCTGCCGGTTTCACTCTGAAGAAAGCAAAAAACCCCTGAGTTTTCCCTGAAAGAGCAATTTTTCCTCCCCTCCGGCATTCCGTACCTGGCTGCTCTCGGAAAGTCTTCTCTCCGAGTGGAAGGGTCCCGCCTTGAACCGGCCCACCTCCAGCCTGATGGGGCCCACGCAGCGCTGCGACACAAGCCACCATTTTCAAACGCTGCTGTTCGGAATGTCTTGGAATGGTTCTGCGCTTCCTACCTTGAGGAGTGCTGCCGTGGCCTCCTGAGTGGCCGACCTCACGTCCTCGCCGTTCACCGACAGGATCTGGTCGCCCTGCGTCAGCCTCCCGTCAGCGTCCGCTGGGCCTCCTTTCACGATGTCGGAGACGAAGACTCCGGTGTCGTTCCTGAAGAAGATCCAAAGAAGGTCCGATCGATTTCAGGCGGAAGCACAGATCCTCCTCAAATCTCAGACACAGCTGCTAACCGCTAACTGCTAGCTCGTGAGGCTTCAGCTCGTCTTTTCCACACGTCGAGTTTTCCGACCGCTGAAGCATCGGGGTCAAACCATCCACAGCTGTGCGACGTTTGTTTTTAGAGGTTTTTGCCCCCCCTCAGAAGAATCTCCTGAACTCAGCTGTTCCTCTGGAAAACTTTCCTGCTTCTGGGATATCTGCCGCCTCTCCCAGCTACTCTAAGTCTTCCTCATGACCTCTGATTCCGAAACCTGCGTTTAGAGAGACTGTGGCGCGGCTACGGAGGGTTCTGGAAGCGTGGCGCTCTCCCACCTTCTCCCCACGATGCTCAGGCCCAGGCCCTGGCCGCAGCGCCGCTGCAGCTCCACGCTGAAGGAGTCCCACAGCTCCTCCTCCTTGTACTGAGCCTCGTCCCTATAGACCACCAGGCGGACCCTCTGGGGCGTCTGGCGCAGCACGTTGATGGCCTGGTCGTGGCTGGCCTCGCGCAGGTCGACAGCGTTCACCTGCGCAGGAGAAAGGTCAGGAGGAAGAGGAAGAAGAGGAGGAGCAGAGGCTCCCTGGAAACCCGACCTCGCCCTGTGACCTCACCAGCCCACCCTTCAGGGGGGAGCCGGGTTCCCACAACTGCTTGGAGAAGCTCCAGCGTGGCCACATTAAAGAGGGGAAACCCGACGACATTCCTGCAGTGGCGCATTTTCCCAGCCCCCCCACCCCCACCCAAACCCCCACCTCCCCCTCAGCCGCCACTGGCTCAGGAACAGAAGGAAAACAAACCACAAAAAGGCCACAGGAGCCATAAAGGGGGAGGGTGTGTGTGTGTGTGTGTGTGTGTGGGTAGCCACGCCCCCCCGTGACCGCGAGGTCGACCGGAGGGCAGGTCCGTGTCTCTGAGTCAGGGTGCTCGGCTCCGTTACCTCCAGGATTTGGTCCCCGGCCCAGAGCCGGCCGTCCTTAGACGCCGCCCCCTCCTCGTACACCTCGTGGATGATGATGGCCCCCTGGGGAGGGAGGGAGGGAGGGAGAGAACTGTAATATCATCTGTGTGTGTATGTGTGTGTGCGGTCTCTGTTCCTGTGTGACATTGTCACTGTCATTCCCAAGGTTCAAAGGTCATGTTCCCAGGCTGTATATTGTACCCCCCCTCCCCGCCCCTCCTCCTCCTCCCCAGGGGAATAAATGAAGTGGGGTGGGGGCCACCCTTCCGGGTTCGTACCAGCAGGGTGTCGCAGCCTCCCACGATGCTCAGGCCCAGCCCCGTGCGCCCCTTGGAGATGTCGATGGTGGTCTCGCAGCCGGGGATGATGGGACAGGTGGCGGGGTCGCAGCTCAGGGCGGACGGCGTGGACGAGCGGCTCTGGGCTGAGGACGCGCGAGACTCGACCTCAGCTTCACCTGCCGATGGCTCCGGGGGAGGCGGGGTGATGACGGTGGCGCTGGGCATGCTGGGCACGGCGAGGACAGCGCCTACGTTCTCCCCCGCGTCGCCCAGCTCCGCCTCCTCGCTTGCAGACAGCGGCGGTTCCTCCTCCTGGCGGAGAGTCGGGTCAGAACAAACTAGCACCCGGAGGGAGCAGGACGCGGCTCACGTACCTGCTCCACGTCCCCTCCCGCCTCAGATGCGTCGCTCCGCCTCTCCTCCCAGGCCACGCCCTCCACCTGCTGATCACACATCTGTAGCAAGGGGGAGGAACAGCCCCAGGGATGTGCGCCCCCCCCCGGCCCTGACTAGGCCTACTCCTTCTGACGTCTTTCTTCTCCTGTCACACTCGTCTGCTCCTCTGAGCTGCGGCTCTCCCTCCGTCACACCCCACTGCCTCTTTTTGTGCACCCCTCCCTCCTCATTGTGTTGTCTTTATTTCGGTGCATTCCTGCGTCTGTATGTGTGTGTGTGTGTGTGTGTGTGTGTGTGTGTGTGTGTGCGTGTGTGTGTGTGTCGGTGGTCGTACCTCTGCGTGAGGCTCCGCCACCGCCTCACCCTCCTCCTCCTCCTCCTTCTCCTCCTCTTCCTCTTCCTCTCTTACTGGGCCTACAGCCATCTGCTCCAGCGCCTCCGTGTTCCTGCTCCGGCAGAACGGGAACCAGTGTAAATGCGGGCGTCTTATGGCTGCCACGCTCTCACATGAGCATGCTCTCCACGTTTTTTTTCCGTGGTAAACAGCCGGACCTGATCTGGTCAGAGGTTCAGAATAAAAACTGCTTTCCCAAGTTCTCCCGATCAGAACAGCGCCCCTGCTGGCATCGCAGCACCCCTGAACCTCCTTTTGGTTGGGTCCTCCCGTCTCCTCCTTGTTTACTTACCTGATGAAGATGATCTTGACCTTTGAGACGGAGCTCTTGATGATGGCGGAGGCGTTCTGGTGACTGCGGCCGTACAGGATCTGCCCGTTAATCTAAAAGAGCGACGGAACGGTGAGCAGAGGGGACGCCGTCCCTCTAGATGCGCCGACGCTCGTGGTCCCACCTCCGAGCAGTTCGTCTCCCGACCGACATCCGTCCGTCCCTGCCCGCCGCCCCGCCGGGGTCGATTCGCCACCACGAACACGCTCATGCGCGAGCGGTCCCTGTTCCCGGCCAGGCTGAGGCCCAGGCCCGTCTTGCCTTTCTCCAGCTCGATCATGTGCAGGACGCCTGGGAGGTTGCCGTAGCGACGGATGACACTCTCTGTGAGAGAGAGAGAGGGGTGAAAGCGGGGACAGACGCGTCAGCTGCACAGTGGCGCGGAACGGTGCCGGACGCGTTCTGGGTCAGAGTTTAGGAAAACAGGCCCTCGGCTGCTGTTCCCGCCCTCCATCTCTCGCTCCAGCCTCCCCTCTTTTGTTGCCCGCCCTGCTCTCTCCGCTCCTCATTCCTCCCCTCTTTGTTCGCCTCTCCCTATCTGCCTCTAGCCGATGTTTAGAACAACGAGCTTCTGTCGCCTCGCTTTACTAGGCTTCCCGCCACCGCTGAGCTAATCTCCATCCTTCCGGAACGCCTCAGACATGTGAACTGCTCACACATGCAGCTTTGAGGCCCTCTAGAGGCCGGAAGGCCGAACAGCAAGCACAAATCTGCTTTAGACGCACCAAAAGCCCTTTCTGCTCCTGTTTGGACAGAAAAACCTTCAGTAAACTCACTCCAGCTGTATCCGAACTCATCTTCCTCCTCCTCCTCCTCCTCCTCCTCCTCTGCCTCAGCGGATCTGCCAGGAATCTCTGCGAGCGTGTCCGTGTCAGTCTCTCCCACATGGGGCACCACAGGCAGGAGGAGGCCGGCGCTGGTGGGAAAGGCCTTGGCCGCTTCACGGTTCGCCGCCTGCCGCGCCCGAGGTTGGGAAAAAAACGGATCGTTAGAGGTTCGGAGAGAGGAGAGAGAGCCTGTTGGTGAGATGGAATCCAGCAAACGTGGGCAAGAGCAGCGATATCGCCTTGTTAGTTTCAAGCTGAGGAACAGTCCGGATTCCAGACAAGGAACAGCTTAGCTAACTCCTCCTTCAAGTTAGCCGACTGGTGAAAATGAGCCTCACAGTTTCTGAATGACTAGATTAAATCTTCAAGCTGTCGACGATGGAAGCAGACTGAAAACACAGAGCTACGGCGGCGTTAGGACACAGGAAGGAGACAGGTGCACGGACAAGAGGCAGAGACCCACAAACCTTAAACGGAGTAGGGGTGAAAGGGTTAGTTGGGGACAGGCGGAGGTAAAGTCTACTGGGACTGGCCCCGTCCTACAGAGAAGACATAAAGGGCAAGAGGTCAGCTGGGCCCGCCGGTCTGTAGGGCACACCCAGGACACCGAACCAGCCTGGCAGCAGGTGCGGAACCCACCTTGTCCCTGTCCTCGGCCGTGGCTGCAGCTCTGTCCTCGCCGGACTCCGCCGGACACGACTGCTTTCACACAGAAATGGACAGTTACCATCGTCACCTGGTGCGTGACCCAAGGAGGCTCCAGAAGAGGGTTTTCAAGGACCTCGTCCCAGTTTGATCATGGCCTCGACACGCTCCAGGAGCCAAAACGTCCACGCAGGAAAGACTAAACAGCATTTATCCAACGCCGACAAGCGTGCAGCGTTTATCTGAGCCGATGGGGCGTCAGCGAGGAGCCGCAGACAAACAAAGACGTCGTCGTCCGTCAGACGCCGTCATCAAGTTGTTTGTCTGGACCGCCGGCGAGGCGCTGGGGCCAACATTTGCGGGATAATTGGAGGAAAAATTGAGACGGGAAGCGGGATGCACTTAAAGTAAAAGCCTCGGCGGCGATTTGGCAGAGAAGAGATAAAACAGGAGAGGAAGAGGAGGCAGCACAAACACTGACAGGAGGGATTTCACACATTTGGTTCAAAAAGCACCAGAGACGGCCCGGGCTAACCTGGGAGGGGGCAGCGGCTAAGCTGCTGCCTCCAGAGCTGCGGGGGCTCTGCAGGAAGGGCAGCAGTGGTCTCTAGGAGCAACACACAGACAGCATGACCAGGCTAAAGGCCACAAAACCGAGTCAGAGGCGGTCTGAGAGGCGGTGAAATGAGGCATGAGGCAATGGCACCAACCACCCCCCCCCACCCCCGCATCGGCCCAAACGTTCTGCTTTAGAAGCCCTCTGAGGCCGACATTTCATTAACCTCCGTGGTTAAATAAAAAGACAGCGCCCGAGGCCGTTTTTTAAATATTAGCGCTGCAACTGAGATTAATTTCACCTCTTCCTGTCCTTTCTCATGAAAAACACCCCCAGCAGGTAGAAGTCGCGGAAAATAGACCCCGCCCCCTCAGGCCTGCCCCGGCTCCAGCTCGATGGAGCAGGTAGCTGAAGGTGCGGTTCATTCAAGAGGCTAACGGTGAGTTTAACGCTGATGGGTAGTTGCTCCAACAGAAATTAGGCACAGCCAGAAAGACGGATTACCTGACACGTGCGCTGCGGCATGCATGCTAAAGAGGCGGCGTGCTTCTCACGAGCAGATGAGCTATATAGTGACTCCGGCTTGCAGGGCGCACAGAGATATGAGGAAACTTGTCACTTTTATGTGAAATCATGACCTAGCGTGCCGTTAGCTACCGCTGATGTGTGTTCTCGATGCTCAGCTACGCGTAGAGTGATGAACTGCAGAGGCGTGAAGCTGAGGGCGCTTTCAAACGGCAGGTGAGATGGCTATCGTCAGTTAGAGCTTGTAAATCAGAGGTGGGCAAACTAAGGCCCGGGGGCACATGTGGCCCGATGAGCTGTTTAATCCGGCCCGCAGAGCCTTTACAACAAGTTTTCACAAACCAAATTAAGAAGGTTGTCAGCTTGACTGGTTAGAAAAAAGTGTTACCCCCTCTTCACTTCGCATGCTAACATGTTCTAGTCCATGTTCATAGTCTAATATGTTCATAATCTATCAAGCACAATTTTTAGTTAACCTCCAATCCTCTATTGGGCGCTGGCCCCTTCATCAAGATCTAAAACCCAATGTGGCCCTTCAGGTAAAATAATTGTCCACCCCTGTTGTAAATGGATGACGTGGGAACGGCGGAGGTGAAAAGATGGCGGATAAATGACCCTCTGATCTGTTCTGATGATTCCAGACTTACTCTGGGCCTGTGGATGATACTTTGGACCAAGAAGGAAACCGGGTTGCCTGCTTTCCTGATGGCCTCCACCGCCTCCTCGTGGCTGGCGTCCCTGAGGTCCACGCCGCCCACCTGTCAGAGAAACACCAGGAAGTCCAGGGCTAGGTGCCTATGGAGGGAAACCCCACCTGAAAACCCACCTCTACAATGCGGTCCCCGGTCTTCAGGGTCCCGTTCTGCCCGGCGGGACTGTCCTCCAGGATGTGCTTGATGAAGATGCCCCTCATGACCTCGCCATTGTTCAGCCTGCTACCCATCCCGCGGCCCCCGACGATGCTGATGCCCAGAGACTTTCCGGACTCTCGGAAGAGCTCCACCCTGAAGGGATGGACCACGGTTTACGCCAAAGGTAGGCAAACTAAAGCCTGGGGGCCACATGTGGCCCAATGAACTATTTAATCTGGCCCCCAGAACCTTCATCATTACTTGTCAGCTTGGTTGGTTAGAAAAAACATCTCAAAGCCTTCATCAGAGGGCAGACTCACCTCCTGGGTTGGTTCCAGTTGCTGTAGGAGGCGCTCTCCTCCCCTTCTCCATCCTCCCGCTCAGGCAGGATGGGAACATCTCTGCCCCCAAGAATTTTGAGAAAAGAAACACGCTTTGAGAATCCGTTTTCAGGCCTCCTCCTGTCGAAGAGGCCACGGTGAAGGACCCACCTGGTCTCAGAGAAGACGTCCTCGGCGGTCCGCTCCAGGCTGGCCTTGTACTCCTCCAGATACTCTGCTGGAACATACGTGATGCTGAACACAAGCAGAGGACACGAGGTGAGCCAGGCGGAGAAGAAATCCAGCCATCCAGAGCACAGAAACACCTCCTTTAGCCCCTGGTGGAACCTTTCGGCTCTGCCAGGGTGAGATGTGACGAGTCCTCACACTAAACCCTTCAGATCAGGTGGTTGCGCGTCTCCCATCACAGCCGGCGTGATGAGGAGGGAAACCAGAGCTGAGGGCTTCCGGCAATCTCTAAAAATCATCAGGAGTTTACAAAGACGCCGGGAATTAAAGTCCCATTTTCAGACTGTTTCCTGAAGCGCTCAGAAAAGAGATGAGTTCATTAAAGACATCACAACATGCAAGCAGAGATGAAGCGATGCCTAAATAGTGATGATGGATGTGAGACTGAGTGGAAGGAGCGAGATGAAAGCAGCCTCGGCGTGGAAGAGAGGCGAGCGTGAGGTTCATCCAGATATCACGGTTAGCATCTTTCTGGTTTCCAGCAGATCGATCGCGTCGTCTGGATGAAACTCTCTCTCGCGTGCTGAGAATGAGACGGAGGAGAGAAAAACCCCAAAGAGGCGGCTGCAGGAAGCCCCGGCCGGCGTGGATGTTAGTCATACTCACACATAAAACGGGCACAGATCGTCCTCGGGCGCACAAGCAGATCTAAAACGTGTGAGAGAGTTTGGCTTTTAAGCACCGAAGCTGCCCAGTTTAGTCCGGCAAGTGCACCAGTCTCAGACATCACATCCAATTCCCCCGAGCGGTGAGAGGAACGCGGGTCCCTGAACGCAACACAGACTCGGCAACAGCAGAACAGACTTTGTTTTCCGAACATAAACGTTCCACAGAGGTTAAATCCGTGTTTAATGCGGGCCTCTGAGCTGCGGGTGGAGGTCAAAGGTTAAAAATTCCTCCTCTGAGGCCCCTCACCCCATGTCGGGCCCAACCAAAGAGTGTCTCCTGAGCATGGCACGAGCCTGCGCGTTGCTCAGGTTGGCGGTGGGCTCCCCGTTGATGGCCAGTATGAGGTCGCCGACGCCCAAACGCCCGTCGCGGCTGATGGAGCCGCCCTGGATGACGCTGCGGATCACCATCCCCAAACCATCCTTGGCGGTGCTGACAGTCATCCCTGCGAAGGGAGGATTCTGGATCAGAACTCAGTTCCCCCCCCGCAGCGTTTTACCCTCTGCATCCACTGCGCACTGATGCAGACTCCGCCTCTGAAACCCCAAATCTGCATGTTAGCACGATAGAAAAGGGATTTGGGGGCAAAAAGAACAAAAAACAGCGTTTCTGAGTCACAAGGCTTCAATCAAAGAGAACAAAGACGGCAGTTTCAACGAGGCGCGGGGTAAAAAAGCAGCATTAGATTGATGGATTCAGGAGTTTAAAGTTGGCGCTGTGACTCAGCTGCGCTCCCAAGGGCTGGGTTTGAAATGCAGAGGGGGGGGGGGATGTAAAAAGGGATCCAACTTTTGGCTTCACACAAACGGAGCGCCAAAGTAAAGGCCACCGCCGAGTTCAGTCGCACTCGCGCAGAGGGTAATATAAAAATGGAAAAATGGAATGAAAGAAGGGAAAGAAAGGAGCACAAACCCAGGCTGGAGTTGCCCTTGACGACAGTGATGGTCCTCTCAAAGCTGCTGCCGGAGGCCGGCTCTTCTTTATCGCTGTCCTCAGCCGGTTCTTTAGCGCTCATCTCCGTGCCCTTGAGGGAGATAAGTCGACGCACATATTTGCATTAGGAACATCAACCCGCTTCCCAAACGGGACCTTCCCAGACGCAGTCACATCTCCATTTTGTCACCTTCGTCGCCATCTTTATGTCCCCGAAAATCTTTGGGGTCTCCATGTGGTAGCGGAGAGGCTCGGCGGGTTTGTCCGGAACGACCGCTCTGCTTGCGAGGACCCCTCCCGGTTCCTCCGTGCTCACCTCCTGTGGCAGGTACCGACCCAGACCGCTCAGCGCTGCGGTAAAACTCTGCACCGAACCCCTCAGACCGGCGGGAGCGAAGGAGTCGCTGGAGGCAGCGTTCTCTGCCAGGCCGGACAGTGCCGCCAAACGGGGATGCTCGTGCACCAAATCCAGACGAGCCACCTACAGTTAGCATAGCAGATCAGCTAACAGATACACCCAGTGTTTAAATATTTCATTTTTCTTCTTGTTTTTCAGCAGGTTTCACCACCAGGGGCCGATCGGTACCTTGGGTGTGGACGAGTTCAGGTAATCCAGGTCGGCGCTGCACACGCTCCCGTGCAGCGCGGTCATGGAGGCCTGGAAAGTGTCGTCGTCCATCTGGGAGTAGCTGCACTCCGTGGTCTTCTCCTCCGAGAGCTCTGTTTCGCTGGTGTCGATCTGGGGCAGAGGCCAAGAAGTAGCATCAAAGGTGGGAGCTTTGTGACACATGTACATACAGACAGACAGACAGACAGACAGACCGTGGTGAGTCACTCAACACTGAAACTCTTTTTACGGGGGGAATTTTAAATTTGACACCCGAGTCGGGAATTAGATCCGATTAGCTTAGCCGATCACAATTGCACCAAATTTCAAGTTCCAACAGAGCAACGTTGCCAGGATGAGGTTTCAGTGTTGATGGTTTTCACTCTGAGGCTGTTTAAAATCACTCCAAATCAAATATCCATGTGTTTTTTAGGAGATTCAGGTTGATTTTTGTTGTCTTTGTCCCACTAAAAGCTAACTGACCAATGCCGGCTCAGCCCGGTAAACGACGCCCTCTGTCAGTCCTCCTTCCTCTCCCTCTTCAACCCAAATACGGTTGAAGTCAAATGAACGGACGGCGGATGGTGAAGCAATTTCCTGCTCACCACAGGGGTGTGGAGAGTGGGAATATCCACATATTCCCTAGGAAAGTGGAGAAATTCTTTCAGTATCTCCAGCTTTATGTGCGGAATTAGAGATTTGTGTTGTTGCCACCAAACCAAGCACAGATAAATGAGTGTCGAAGGAAAAAAAAAGATGTTAATGAAGGAATTAAACCTTAATCCAGGTGCAAAAGCACTGACTCGGAGAGATTCCCCACTTTCTCTAAACTAGCGGATAAGTTCTGGACCACTTCCCGCACATTCTTCAGCCGCCCATATTGATTTTGTGTAGCAGCAGCCCGAACAGGTATAAGAAAAAGAAAGTAAGGCATATTGGCGGATTACACTTGTCAGGCTCAATTTTGTGAAGCAGCACAGCAAAGCCCCCCCTGCATTCCTGCTCCTGCAGAGCTCTGCCGAGGCTTCCCGCCACTCTAGCATCTGGCTAACCTCGGCAGCCCCGAGGTCTGGCTGCGGAATTTGACAGCAGATTGCATACGAGATGAGAGGGAACCTGAAGCCCCCCGGTGGGCGTGGCCTGTTTCAAGGTGGCCGTCTGGCCAAAACCACAATAAACCGTCGTGACTGAATGCGAGGTGGCGCCACGCCGGGTCGACGTGTCCCACAAATCCCGGACGTGCTCAACGAGTCATGAAACAATATGTGTAACGTGCTTAGCGGCCCTGGCAAAAGTCCTCTAATCCCGTTAGACAAGTCACATCTGAGAAGAAGAGCGGTCTGTCGCTACATACGGGCAGCGGTTTGGCCACTCCGATCTGGACCCTGCCCAGCTTGGCCCCCTTCAGGGCCTGGACTGCGTCCTCCAGGCTGGCGCTCTCCAGGTCGGTGCTGTTGACGTACATAAGTCGGTCTCCCGGCAACAGCCTGCCGTCCCGCTCGGCCACGCCCCCGGGGACCAGGGAGCGGATCACGATCACCGTCTTTGCGGGGTCCAGGGGGTCCTGCAGCAGTGCAGAAAGCAGGAGTTAGCGGAGGTCTAACGCCGGTGGCTGCCGTTTGAGCCATCTTCTCACCTGGTAGTCCAGGATGCTGAAGCCCAACCCCCCTTCTCCTTTTTCAAGCTCTATACTCTGGACTTCCGACTCCCACATGGCCAGAGGAGATCCAATGGCTTCCTCTGCCACGCCATCCTCGGCCGCCGGGTCCTCGGCAGCCTCCGTTTTTTTCTGCAGAGTGAAAGCTTAACGTCTGTGGAGAACCATGCTCCTCCGGCCGCCACCCGGTGGCTCAGATGCCAAAGGCTTTAGCGCTGCTGCAGACTTTAAACCGCCTGATCTTCATGGCTGAAGACAGACGGAAGCAGCTGGATGAAAGAGGAGGGTTACCTTGCAGACGGGGGCTTCCGGCTGCGGCTGCACTGGCGCCGTGTCGGCCTGTGTGTGAGGGGCAGGCCTACAGCAGCTCATGTACACGCAGACGGGAAGCTCCTTCAGGATCCTCACCACTTCCTTATGGGTCTCACCAATCAGAGAGATACCGTTGACCTGTGAGCAGAAGCTCAGATCCGTTAGCTAACCGGGACAAAAGACAAAGACCGCCGGCGTCCTGTGACTCACCTCCAGCAGCTCGTCCCCGCTGAAGAGCTTCCCGCAGCGGCCGACCGGTCCCTCGGGGAGGACAGAGCGGATGTAATGGTGCCCACTGCTGGCTTCCAGGCTGACGCCCAAGCCGCTGCTCTCGCTGAACTTCTCCACCTGAGCCACCTGCGGAAACGAGCCTCCGTCAGCACACAAAACACCTCCTTTTCAGCCACCGACAGATAATTCCCAGGAAAGGAACTGACGACGACTTCGTTGCTCGGCCCCAGGATCTCTTGCCACTTTTTCATTAGTTCCTCCTCTGCCAAGTCTGTTAGCTTCGTCCCTTTGACAGCAAGACACGTGTCTACAGAGAAAAAAAAAAAAGACACTTGTGACAGCAGCTGACAGCGACCGTGCAGTCGAAACTCCGGCGAGTTGCCCGACTTGCTCATTACGCCGTCAGAGTGTGTTTGGTTGGCGTGCTCCTGACAACAGTGACCCGTATCTTTCAGATGTGTGCCCAGTCGCTGCGCTGATGTACTCCGACACAACCCCCAGCCTCCTACCGTGTTTGTCTTCGGTTAGCTGATCCGTGGCCGGGCTGACATCAGATCCTTCGCTCTTTGTCTGGCGCGGCGTTTCATCTGCGGCGGAGGTAAACACGAAGAGAGAGAGACAGAAACGCTGTGAGGAGGATGGAAGACGACAACAGCATCCGAGCGTGACAGGGGGAAAAGGAGGATCTGGCAACGCCATCTCAGGTGTGTCGACTCAACAAAACTAAAATTCAGCATCGTTAGATAAGCAACATTCAACATTTATTGATTGATATATTATTTAAAAACATGCAACGCTAGCTCTGACACAGCTCGGTCCAAAATAGAATGGATCTGCATTCAGTGGGGTTTCACAGGGCCCTAAATCGGTGACACAGTAATTTACAAGCCCCTGTTTTGAAATCCAGTACAAAGCTAACACTAGCTAAATCCGTGAATGGTGTTCATCAATCCTCTGGATTCCTGGCACATTCCAAATTAAATCAGGTAGAAATTCCTCCTATCGCATTTGACAACTTGTACAAGTTGCTTTTCTGGTTTCTGCAATAGCCCGGAGGGGCTGTCAGGTGCAGCTGGGAGCCACAACTCTTCTTGTTTGAAGCCGCATCATTTCGTATGCAACGCAATTTTAAAAATATATGATCGAAGATGTAAAGCGCATCGCGTGTGCAGAGCTGAGCTGAGTCGGAGCATCAAAACAAGCAGAAACAAGTCAGAAAAGAGCAACATTCTGGACTGTGTTTAAAATCACATGTAGACTTTGTCAGAGAAAAAAGGGAGTTTTGATTGCGTTTCTTAGCCCCTCCTACCGTTAGCGGGATCCTTCTTCCTGTCCTGCTCCGGCTCTCTGATTGCAGCGGCGGGGGTGGGGATGGTGGCGTAAGGGGGCAGGATGGCCACGCTGGGGGTCACAGCCGGAGGGATCTCCTCGGGCCTGAAGCCCCGTCTGATGAGTCTAAGGTGGACCGTCTGGCCCGTGTGTCTCAGCACCTCCACCGCCTGCTGATTGGTGTATCCCTGGATGTTCACGCCATCGACCTGCAGGGGGCGACGGTTCATGACGCCACGAAAAAGCTACAACGGCTTGATGTGACTCTGCTGTGGAAATGATCAGTTAAGACTGGATAATTCCACAGATATTAACACAACAGCCAGGTCGGAGCGCTCACAGCTATTATCTGGTCTCCGACGTGGATGCGCCCGTCGTGGTCAACGGCGCTGTCTTTCGTTACGCTCTTCACAAAAATGCCAGACGACTCTAAAGAAAAAGAGAAAACAGTCAGCAACCGAAGCAGCGACTCCGGGCCTTTGTCCGCCCGATCGCGATCATCACCGGAATTTTTGTCCCCCACGTATCCAGCGATGGTGATTCCCAACCCTTGGGCGTTCTTGGTCAGGCTCACGTCGAAGGCGTCCTCCTCCTCTTCCTCGTAGCCCTGTGATGACGAATGAATTCCAGGTAAAGACTGACAGGAGCGATGACCACGGGGAGAAAAGCGATGGTGCTTCACCTGTTGTTCGCTGACCGTGGGGAGCACCACGGGCATGACGGCGGAGCCGGACGAGCCCTCATCCGCCGGGCCCCTGGTGACCACCAGTTTCACTCTGTTGCCACACTGCCTGAGGACCTGCGCCACCTGCTCGCTGCCCATGCCGAGCAGGTCGGTGTCTCCGATCCTCAGGATGTGGTCCCCGCTGCGCAGGCGGCCGTCCTGGTGTGACAAGGGCAGCACTTTAAGCCCCCACCGCCACCATCATCACCTCTACTACCACGCCCCTCCACTAGAGGCAGCATTGAGTCACTTCTTCTCCCCCCTCCCCCCTTTATCGCTGCTGTGCTGGTGAGCAGCGTTACCTGGTCCGCGATGCCTCCCGGCAGGATGGTTTTCACAATGACCCCGGAGGTCTTCCCTCCCACGATCCCGAAGCCCAGGCCGGTGCCGTCGTTGACCAGCTCGATGGTCTCCAGGTGGAGCAACTGTCACCGCCAACAGTCAACCATCAATGTTCCCAACAATGGCTGGAGACTCTGCCGCTTCGGGGGGCAGCTTACCGCGCCGGAGGCGGCTGACAGGGTGCTGGCAGCGGAGGGGGTCCGGGACACCGCCGGGCTGGACAGCTGCGGTATGGGTCCTCTCGCCACCGTCAGCCCCACCCTGTCTGAGGCGTTCTGGAGGATGGCGATGGCCTGCTGGTGGGTCACCTTCTTGTCCAGCGGCTGGCCGTTGATGGCCAGGATCTGGTCGGCCTCTCTCAGCTTCCCGTCGCTGCGGAAGGACACAGAGTTCCAGAGCTACCGGGAAAGAACAGGACCGGAGGTCAGGCAACCCTCGCCTACCAGTGAGCCACGCTTCCCGGCTGGATCTCCTGGATGAAGATGCCCAGCTCCCCGTGGTTCTCGCTCTTCAGGCCGACCACGCTGAAGCCCAGACCTCCCGACTCCGGCTTCTCCAGCTCCACGTGCGTCACGTAGCGCCCCTGGAACACACGGCGGCTGGGTATAGCATCAAAGCTCCAGGCAGCCTTTAGAAGTCTGTTTGAAGTTCCCCGGGAGAGAAGAACGCAGCGGGAATCTCTGACTAACTCCGGAACTCGGAAGGTTCAAGGTAGGCTACCTGTTCACACATGAGGAGCTGAGCGCTGAGCGGAGAATAGCAATCTGAACCTCCAGCGCGGCCAGTTGCAGGCGCTCACCTGTGCCATGGAGTGGATGGCGTGCTCAAATTCTCCAGATGGAGCGTTCCCATTACCAGCCGTGGCATCAGAGCAGGGGGGGACGTGGCCGCCGTTGGGCTTGACTGCTGCAACGTGATCGCCCAGATCAGTCCCGCGAGAAGCCTGAAAAACAAATCTCTGATTTATTTTCATCCCTCCGTCGTTACGTCTTAATTAAAGAGTGCCGCGGAGGTTTGTTTTAATTAGATTTTCAGCTGGCGCCAGTGCGAGAGCCTCAAAAAGTCTCCAGCAGAGAGCAGATATTAGCTGGCGCTAATCCGAACCCGCACTCGGAGAGTGGAAATGCTCAGGGAATCTCATTGGAGACACCGGCATCGCCGAGTTTGGCGGCCCGGAACCGCCGGGATGCCAGATCGTTTGTTATCCCACCCTGATTAGCTGGGTCCATCGCAGCTTCATCCTTCAGGAGATAATGGCTCTGGGCTGATGTTCCAACAATGACTCGGCTCCAAGCGCCATATTTCCAGCGTGCTATGTCAAAAACATGGCCGGCCATCTGGACGCTTTATTACGCTCGCTATTTAACGACGACAGTGACTTTACTGGCGAGACAGATGAATGACGCCAGACTGCCAGCTACATTACAGGCTGTTTTTACCGTTTCATTCGCCAAAGGGCGTAATGTTCGCAGCCCATCTGAGCAGGCGTCATCAGGATGGACGTAATGTGCCGTAGCTGTTCACCAACGCTACATTTAGCATATGGTGTTGCCAGGCTAAAGCTGTCCTTGTGAACTTGTGGGTTTAGGGAAGGAAAACTTTTCCCAGCTGGGCCGTAAATCACACCAGGCGCACTAGAAACCGGCCCAGGACGTGCCATCGCGCTGCACGCCACGGACAGAGCCCGGGTTAGCATAGCATGCGGCTATGAACGAGCTTTGTTAGCTGGGGCCTGGCTAAGAGGATTAAAGTTCCAGTTGGTTCTTGCACATTTAAGAAATTGTTTCTGCCCCACTTCACACGCGGCCTCCTTCTCATTGGAGAGAATGGCCCGCGTTGCCATGGCGACACGGAGGCTGCCTGTTTACATGTCGTCTGTTTTGGGGAGCAGCTCCAGACTGGCTGCAGTTTGAGGAGCACATTTTTGGAATGTGGGCCGATCCGGTTTGAAGAGCAGAGTCCCAAATGGCTGCTTGATTAAAGCTAGCTTACGAAAACAAACACAAACCCGCGCAGGAATGCACGTCTTTGGTGGTGGTGGTGGTGGGGGGGGGGGGCGGTTTTATGAGCTGAATTCCCCGGTGCTGAAACACTTTAGCATCCCTGCCTCCCCCTGCATAGCTGACATATTTTCAGCTCTGCTTCTTCCCTTTTTTTCTCTCTTTCTTCTCATATCTTCAGCAGTGAAAAGAATCCACTTGAGATGACTCCGAGCAAACGACCCCCTGCTCACCCCCCCGCCCCGTCTTATTTCTACCCTCACGGTGAGTTGCCCAGCAACAACGCACTGCAAGTCGATATCAGCACCACTCCATGCTAGCACTGGTTTCATTAGAGGAACTGGGCAGGATACAGGTGATACACAATGATTTGACAACCCTGCTCTGGTAAAGCAGCACGCTAGGTACCGTTAGCCGGCTGAAGCGGGATGCTATAGCCTGTTGATAGGTGGGAGGAGCTCTGGAGGAGGCTAAGGATGTGTGTGTGGCCTGTGTTTACCTGGTCTCTGAGGTGCTGGACCGACTTCTGCAGGGCCAGGATCTGGTGGAAGAGGGGGCTCTGGAGCACGGATCGGAGCAGGCTGAGCTTCTCCTCGGTGGGCACCTCCCCCCGCTCCTTCAGTCTGGCCTGGAGACGCTCCACTGCCTGCAAGGCACGCTGCGTATCTGCAAGTCATCGCATATTTCAGTGACAGCGCCCAGGCCAGGGTGATGGAGTGGACGCGAGGAGGAGATAGCGGTGATGAGGACAGGCTATATCAGCCTCTGGACACCAATAGGAAGACAGGGAAGGGGGTCGGGAGAGTTCCATGTTGAAAATTCCTTAAAACGGTGCAAACTAAATCAGAGTAAACCTATTCTGCTGCTGCCCTGACGGCCTTTCGGGTCAACAGGTTGCAGAGGAGCATTCCAGGGTGTCGGGAGAACCGGATAAACCAGGGCCAGCTCTCTGTAGCCCTGCATAAACGCCGCAATCCAGAGCGGCTTGTTAGCGAAGATGCACCAGGCCAACTCGGCCTGGACAAAAATAAAGCAATTTGCCAAGTGTGGCTGAGGCCTAACAGAGCATGCACGAAGGTGCACTTAGGAGATTTGCTGATTCAGCAGTTTGTTCACCATCCTTGTCACTTAGTTAGCAATTAGCACCTTTAGCTGGCTCCTGTACCTGCTATAAAACAACGGCAGAGGTCCAACAGCGCTTACCCATGGTCTCTATCATGTCTGTAACTGGAGACCAGTCCGCTCTCTCCCCACGAACAGCACTTGGGACTCTTCTCCTCTCTCAAAGCCTGCAAAGAGCAAACATTGTGTTCGGTTTTTGGTAGAGGAGCAGTTATCAGGGCTCTGATGAGGCTACCGGCTGCTGCTTTTTACGTTTCTGCACGATACTTGTTGCCTTTTAGAAGTGTCAGTTTCCAAAAACTCTGGGTTTGGAGCTGATGTTTGGGGCGTGATGATTGATTTATAGCGGATTCAAGGTAAAACACACCTATTTCTCTTTTTTTGAAGCCTGAGTTGCTGTTTTTATGGCCCTGCTGGCGTCAGCGCCCACCTCAGGAATGTCATAATTGACCTTCCGAGGTGTTGTGTCACTAGCATGACATCGCACTCAGGGATAAAACACGATTAAAGGAGATTGGTCGGGTAATTAAAGCCTTTTCAGTCGCTCAGGGAAGCCACACGCGGCTGTGAGATAAACACCGAGCACTGTTTATGTTGTTGCTGTTCAAGAGTGGAAGTTTGTAACGACTGGCTTCTACGTTGGTTTAAAGCCCGTCTTTGACTGAGCTCTTACACATCTTTATGTTCAGTTCGGCTGGAAGATGTTGGAAGGGTGTAAAAGAACAGGTGGAGGCGGTTGGTTCCAAACTGGTCCGGATCATACCGAGATGCTAGGTGGAAATGTGGCTCAAAAGCTGGTTAAAAGAAAAAAAAAAAAAGTAATAAATCTGAGGAAATTCCGTCTTTTTTCAGGCAATCCAGTTTCTCGGAGGCAACCAGGCTGAAGCAACAGCTCCAAGGTTCTCTGTGCACCGTCTGCGGCTGCACAGGGGTCCTGTAACGATGCGCCGCAGGCCCGAGCAGCTCGGCAGCTGTAGGTTGCACCCAGGGGCGATTTCTCAGATTGTTACCCTTGTTGGTGTCACGTGAGCAACAAACATCCGACAAACATCCGTATTCACGCAAAACAAAAGCCAAACGCGCCTCCTTTTGATGATTTTCCGCTATTTGAATGACGCTTTTTGCGTAAAAGTTGCCCTGTTTGGCCGTATTTGGAGGAAAGTCGCCATGGCAGCCGGGACAATCCGCTTTTCTCGGCTCCTCCTCCCGTCTCATCTCCGCCGAGCGGGGAAGCAACAGGCTGCGGCCGGGGGCACCTAACGGTGGCCCCGCTCGCTGCCGCGGAAACCGCGGCTCCAAAGTGAAACTAAAAGACGCCGATGGCGAAAAAGAGCCGCTTTCCAGGGTCGCTGCCGTGTTCCCGCTGATGCGGCGCCGCGTCCGCGAATGTCGTCGGTATCAGCAGCAACCAGCCAACAAAGGCGGCGATTTATCCGCACAAATAAGTTTGTTTCTTTTTGTCCTCCTAATCAAACCTCACCGCTGTATTTAGTCGGAAAAGCGCCCACTTACGTGAGCGCCGAAGCCTCCGCGGTGCGTCCTCTGCCCCGCTGTCCTGCGGCTAACGGCGCGCTGCGACCGGGGCTTAAAGACGGGGCGTAGCGTAACCCGATCCTCGGTGGACACTTCAGGGACACGGAGGACCGAGCTGGGGCTGAAGCGCCCCTTACTGGCTGCCCCTGAGCCTGGCTGGGACCAGACCGAGACCGGTGTAGACAGAAGAAGGGAGAGAATCATAGAAATCAAAGTTATTGTGCGTAAAGTTACGCAAAGGTGCCCTCCGACAGGGCCGGCTTGGACAGTTTTTAGGGCTTCGCCAAATCAGGCCCCCTCAACCCCCCCACGATCTTTAAAGGCAGCTATAGGCCCCATTTAAGCATGACATAAATATGTAATTAACAATAAAGGTACAACAGAGCTAAAATTTAGTAGCAACCAAATTTAAGTGAGGATTTCTTCTTCTTCTTATACGGTATTTCCTGTTTAATTGTAACTAGAGTTTTTGCTTTTTTTCCACCACTGCATGTTTCCCAGGAGGACCATTAAATTACAGTATCCATAAATGATCGTGGTTGGAAGCGAAAGACTTGAGCCACGTGAAGCCCGGAATATCAACTTTGAAAGATTCCGAACTAGCAAAAAGGACTAATTAGCATTCGGAGGAGCGTCTCCTGCAGTCGTCTTGCCTTTGTCTGGATGCAATTAAGGGATATTCAAAGGTGACATTCGAGCGGCTCAAAGAGCAACAGAAAATGATCTTTTTACGAGCTCAGTGTTGTTTTAATTCCTCCCTTATTGCACAACAACCGAGGAGCCTAAAGGAAAGTTTTGAGAAGACGAAGCGGGATGACCTTGATTGATGCTCTGCATTCGTTCCTTCTGTGAAGAGAGAGAAGAGCACACAGGTGCTTGCTGTTTATGTGCCCTTGAGCAGATTACCCGGCTCCTACTATGTCCTGTTAAAAGAAAATAAGGCAGCTGTGATGCCTTTTAAAGTACTGAGGAGACTTCTCCGGCAAATTAGTGGACAGCAGATCGGAATTCCTAATGTCGGCCTGATCCAAACATCGCTGGAGGGCGTCCAGGCTGAGCGGAATCAACATGGAAATGTCTTGCGTTTCATATTCCATCAGGCGGCTATCTGATCCCGCCTCTTTTTGCTTTTTTTTTTTTTTTTACAATAAATAGTGTTTGGGAAAATCAAACACGAGACAGTGGAGATGTCCCTGAACACGCAGGGTCATGCTGCATTGCTGCATTAGATTGCGGGTTAGAAAGTCAAGGTGCCAGATGCAACGCCAAGACGAGCCTGAGAGAGCAGACTTTGAACGCTTTGGTGTGTTTTCTGTTGTGCTTCTGGACAACTTTACCGTTCAGTTTGAAACAGAATGAATGAAATTTCCCAAAGTGTCCCCGGGTATCGATCTTTTGCTAATGAACTATGCTAAAGTGCCCTCTGAGTTGCTTTTCCACCGTTACGATTGGAACATAATGCAACAACGTGCCCTCTACGGTGCCCTCACATTGGGGAAAATGGAATAAATTGCCCACTATTGCACCATAAGGTGCATTTCTGGTGTGGAATGTGGAACGTGCCCCAGGGTTCCTCCTTATTGTGTAAAACATGACACGCTGACCTCTCGGTTTCAACGGACACGATTCCATTTCGTCAAATTGACTCCTAAAAAAAAAGCAATAAAAGAAAGTTCCCCGTTATTAGCTCTTTATTGGAAAAAAAATGCACCCTTGTTGCTCTGAAACTCTTCTGACATGTCCGATGACTTGCTGGAATCTCATTTTGATCGGAATGCGGTGGATTTTTCCGTCTTCTGTTTCAGGTCCTGGATAAAAGCGAGCGCTGCTGATCGATGCGACATGCCTATCAAATTTGACGAGCTCTTTCCTGGAAATATAATGCATCAAAAAAGTCCGGCGGGATGAAAGCTTCGGCCCGTTAACTCGCGCTTCGGCTCAGGCGGCAGCAAAATGCCCTTTTTACGAGCGCAGTCGCTGGTCTAGGGACGGACCTGGAGGGGCTGGTTCCTTGGGGCTAACACTCTGAACATGAGGACTTTTAGTGATTAAGGCCGCAGAGGGAGCGAAGGAAGGCCCAGGGTCAGTCTGCGACATGTCGTTTCAACAAAGCAGAAGGAGAAAGTGGATTTAAGGGAGCTGTTAGCAGCTAAATCCCCTCTCCATTTATATCTTTGCTCCCACATCCCCGTTAGCCGCCTAATAACTCCTCTCGCGCTCTGACCGTGGGATACTTGTGACGTTTAACTCAGCCACAAAGAAACAGATCAGAAAGATGAAGCTCGGGGAGAGAGAGTCAGCAGTCTGGGTTTTAGTACCGACCAATCACGGCCCTGAGACGAGCCAGCGGCCGCCAGGCACAGGATGTCATTAGGGGGGCTCTCGCCACTTCCATCGATCCTTTAAGAGGCCAAACTGGAAGCTTACGAGTTTAGCGGGAGTTTTTATACCCCGGATCACCTTGACAACAGGTGGTGCTAATGTCACGGACACAGGCAGGCGGTCTGACGGTTCTGATGGTTGTTTGCCAAACTCTGCACTGGCTCCTCCTCCTGACGTGGACCAATTCATTAGCGCGGTGACCATTTAAAGAAGCATCGATCAGTGAAAGCCAGCGAAAAGAACATCCCAGACTTTTACTGCGTGACGGATATGCGGCGCGCTTCGATTAAATGCAAGCAGGGTCAACTGCTGTCGATGTGTTGGAGCTGGCAGCAGCGTGATTGCTAGCTATACGCTGCTGATTGATGGCCTGGCACAGGGGCTTATTTCGGACAATTTATTGCAACCATCTTCATCTCAAGTGGACGTTGCGCTCTTTGGAAATTACAACCTGTTTCATGTTGAAGAGCTCTAAAGGCTGTTCATCGACCCGACAACCTCGGCCCCGCGAGTTAGCGTTCAACATTTTCAGCAATTAATTACTGGAAAATAGCGTTTCAGAAGATTTGACCGGGCTAAACTGTCCCGCTAACGTCATACTGCTTCTGGCAAATTTGCAATGATGCGATGTGACTTTTGCAAAGTTACTCAGTCTTTTTTTCACGGCAAAAAAAGAGGAAAGGAAAAACACTGCAGAGGAATGATGTGCTGATAAATAATGCAGCCTTGTTTGTGGGGACGGTTCAGGTATTAAGAGACGTGCCGGAGGGGCGGCGGGGTGGAAACCAGCGTCGCCAAGCGCCTCTGCCAAAACTGTCGGCTCTTTGATTGATTTTCCATGTTGTGACACACATGGATACTTTAACACCATCGCAACTCGCATTTCCTGACAGCCAGGTTAATGAAACTTTGATAATAGAATAAATTAAAGATTAGATGCACCACCATGCTAAAGTAAACACTCGCTGCAAGTTCCTGATAAAGAGTCTGTGACTGAAAAAGATTCTGTCTTTTACCCATTTGTTCATGCAAAAACTTTGGATAAGAAGAAAGGAGCTAAATGCTAGCTTCTGCAAGTTAGTTTCCTGTCTAAAACACTTCATTCTGTTGAAAGAGGTCTTTAAAAAAAGGCACATTTGACGAAATAGTTAAATCACTGAAATGCTAACCGCTGCCGCTAGCTGACTTATTTCCACGTCTTTGGTCTAAGATGCAAATGGTCAACTTGGTCAACACGTGACTCGTTGCTAATGGTCATAGCGGAGATGCTCGGCAGCTTGGTTATTAACCAGACGTTAATGTCGTTTGTGTAACTATTCCGAGAAAGTTCCTTATTCAACCAGCCGAGGAGAACTCTGAAATAGGAGAAGCGGAACTGGGACGTCTGGTACTTTTGTCTGTAGAGCGAAACTTCATACCCAATTTACCCGTACCTTTAAATAACTCTTAAAACACGGAGGTTGTGGCGATGAAATAAACTTTGCTTTTTAAACATGTGCAACTGTTCCAGGAAGGTGCACGTTTCTGAGCAGGAACCATCCTGAAGCGCCTCAATGTGGGCTCAGGAAGTCTCTTTTTAGCATAAAAAGCCTCGGTCTTTCCCTTTTTTGTTGCATCTATATGTGTTTCTGTGCTTTTTTTCAGTCCTGCAGCGGCTAGGATCCTCACAAAGACAGTGTTTCTGTACCTGATCAATACCAGAACTCCCATTGTTATGCGACTTATATTTAGCACAGAATAGTCTGATGGGGTCGATTCAACAAGTAGCTACATTCAGCTAATACAATGCTAAATGAATCATCTTTTAAATTAGGTTCCTTGAGTCATCACACGGCTAAGATTCTGCTTCTCCTTCATCCATAAAGAAGCTAGCCCGAGCTCGCTCACGCACACGCTTGCACACCCACACGCCGTCACGACCGGCTGACTCGTGACCGTCCAGCCCGCTCGCACACCTTTGACCGACTGGTTGTAAGTCATCTGTTGCTAAATCATTGATTTGTGATGCTTCTCCGCGTTCTCTGTTGCTCTGGTGCTGCTGCCCTGATTCTGAGCTAACTGTAGGCCCTGCGGGGACGTCGGAGGAGTTGCCGATGATGTAATTCTGGATGTGGGCAGGCGTGTGGTGCCCACTGACTTGTGCCAGCTTGCGTTAAAGGTTCCAAACTTTTAAGAACCCACATGAGTGTTCAGGTTTAAACCAGAAGGATGTAGGATGAACTATTATTAATACCTGTTTCAAGATGTGGCCCATTAAATAGCTAAAAATCAGCTGTAACTTTGCAAATGTATTTGTTGTTGCCAAACAGCGCCTCCTGTGGACTAAAGAAGAACGACTTTTCTCAGCATTAGTTTTAGGCTTAGTAGCTTCATCATGTGATGATTTATTGTCTCCTGGGATTCATTGAAGAGCAATTGTTGATTTTTGTTCAGCACACTATAAAACAATAATTTTTCCTTCTGGATTAGCCGTGGATTAGCTCCAGAGGCTGCGTGTCCTGTGAAAATTTGGAATTATCCACAGGAAAATGCGACAAAATTAGCCAGTCAGACTCATTAAGCCACATCGGAGAACATTGTCGTGCAACAGAACTTCGTTAATCCCGCTGCTGTCGACGTTTCCAGCAGACTTTTCCCCCAACCTGACTGCTAGCCCACCCGGTTCCCCGCTAAGCTTCCTTGAGAAGCCAGTTTTGGCTGCAGCATATGCAAATGTCAGGGCTGCTGCGCTTGTTTCTGGGCTCGGTCGCACGGATAAACACGGAAAATGTCTCCACATTATTGGATACAATTTGCACAACAACTGTTGCCATGAGCCTTTATTTTCATGAAGGGCTTTATAGTTGGCGGGAGATCCCCGCAACAGCCTGGCCAGACCGTGACTGGGGTTTTATGGCGCCGTGCATCACGTTAGCGCGTTCCGTTATTGTGGCGTTTCAGGCGCTCGGTGTTGAGCCAATCCGTTGTTGGCAGCTGCGAACTTAGCATTAGCTTGTAATGCTGACAATTATACAAAGTGCGGCAAAGCCAATTTGGGGATGTTTACGTGGGGAAAGTGGAGGTTTGCTGGTGGACAAATCATTTGGCCCAAAACGGGATAAATTGTGAGCTAATTCGGACTAGTTGCTGCTAGTTAAATCCCAAAATATAAACAAGCACTCATCTGGTATCCTAACCTGATAGAGCAGGACTGTGTTTGAGTCACTCTTTGCTTGTTTGGGGTTGCTAGAGGTCTGTTAGCGTTTATTAGCGTTGATTTGTCGACGTTTTGTCAAGCTTAAAGCTGCCGAGTCCTTTTCGACATCACCGCTTTGCTTCTGATTTATTCTCTTTGGTGCAGGGAATGTCAAAGGGAATATATTCTCCCTTCTCTCCTCCCTTGTCAACGTGGATCAGGTGCTCAAAGACGCAGAAGTGATGACGTGTGCAGTCCTTGCAAGGACTAGTGACAGTGACTGCGCGCTCTGTAGCCGGCGTGTTTATATTTACTGAATTTTTCAAATCTGATGTCATATTTTCTCTTGTCCTAACCTCAGTTTAGATCAATTTTTCTTCTCCTTCTTGACGGGAATGAAGCTGTCTCAGTCTGAGCTCTCTTGTCTTTTTATTAAGTTAAGGAAATCTCTTCTAGCGTGAAGAAATCCCAGCGACGGTCCACCTCCTGTGAATGATAGACTGGTTTTATTGGATATAAAGGGTATTTTGAAGCCCTGATCGCTCTGGAACCCTCTGATTAGCTTGTAGCAGCAGGTTTCCTGCACTTTTCACACAAAAGAAACCGATGCGTAATTATCCGGTTTGCCCTGACTTTCATGATATCTCTGTTTTTCTCTCGGCAGAGGCCGGCGGAGCTGTTTATACTTTCATCATGACGGGTGTGTTATTGCACAGATGAAACGGAGGCGATCCCAGTCTGATTGGAGTTCTATTGGTCTGCAGGCTGGTGCAGCACCAGTGCGGCGGCGGCGGTTGCTAACGTGGAGCTGACGTTCTGCCGCCCTTGCATGTTTCCGGCCGTGAATACAGAGCACCGCAGGGGTTATCCCTCAGCTCGGAAGCCCATTAGCATGGAAGGGGTGAGGACCATGAACTCCACGGCCTCCCAGAACCTGCTGACGGTGAGTTTGGGATCTTTCTTTCAAACTGTGTGTGAAGTGAACTGCGGTCCCTGCCTGGACTAAATGACTGCTTGATCAATTGATTGCTAACGGACTGCAGTTAACGCGCTTTTTAAAATTTATTTTCACACCTGGGGGACTCCTAATTGCATCTTCTTTGGGGAACCTTCTCATCCCGCCGTAGGAAGGGCACTCCAGCGGGTCGTTCATCATGCGTTGTCCGTGTAAAGGTCACCGTGAGGAGCATTTTACAGGAGCGTGTCACTTCCAAGATTCCTAGAGGACACTTTGCGCATTTTATTGATGGGAAAACTAACACTGTGAGCCTTGGATTGTGTGTTTTTACACTGCCGTGGGCACGTTGATGGTTTTGAAAGACATCAGAAGACACTGACATGTTTTATTTAGTGGAGCGACAGCAAAAAAGCAACTTTAGCGTGTTTGTGTCGTGTAAGTGCTCTCGTGGGGACACTATTTTATAATTACCTGACAAGACGGATGCGATCCCGGGTACACGGCAGCTTTTTACTCTGGAATAGTGCCCATAAAGGTACTTTTCTTTACAATAAGAGCTTTTTTTCCCTCCACAGCCACAGAGGGAGTCCAGGGAATATCTGGATCAGAGTCAATGTGAGATAGAAAAATATAAAATAAAACATCAAGCTCCAACAGCTTCTGGCACATTCCCCCAAACCAATGATTTGATTTTAGGATGAAATGAAAAGTAAAGTTGGGTCTGTCGGAAAACTCGTCATTTTACTCCCCACCTCCCTCCTTCCCAGGAATATTTGCATTTTCATCCATGAACCAAAAACTGCTCTTCATTGACGGTGCTGTCGGTGCTGTTTCCAGGATTTCTTCTCAGTCAGGAGGGGGGCTTTTGACAGAAAATATTGCAGCCAGAGCAGCGCAGAAGGAATGGAATATCGTCCCAGCGGGACCGGGGCCAAACGGACTGGAGCTACTGGGCCGACTGGGCCCACTCCCCCCGCCGGCCGCTAGGTGGAGCCCGTGGATACCGCGATAGCGGCAGCTTTTCGTCACCTTTCACTGGCTCCCTCCTTTCACCGGGCTTCAAACTGCTCCCAGCCAGCGCGCACGCCTGTCACAGTCACAGAGAGCCCAGCATTCCAGCATTTTGGGGGGACCGGGACAACTTTGACTCTGCTGTCCTCTCCTCCATCCTGACGCACGCCCTTGACGCTCCTCTCCGTCTGATATTCTTCTGGATATCCCCCCCTTTTTTGGACATTGTTTTTGTGCGTTCGCCTTGTGAGCCTCCAAGACGTGATGTAGCCGCCGCACAGAAGGACGCCCGGTGCCATAAAGGGATGTAAGGTGGCCGCGGAGCTTCAGCGCCTGGAAGCGACAGCAGCGCTCTGCGCGTGTTTTTGTTCCCTTGACGCGGATATTTGACCGGAGAGGCTGGACACAAGCGTCGGGACCCATCGTCTCCATCTCTGACCGACTGTGCGCCTCGGACGGTGCCCGACGGCCCGGAGAGATTCCCGGAGAGATTCCCGGACTGGAAGGACGCAAACGGCGGCGTGTCTTCGACGGTGAGTGAGCGTCTCGTTGCTGCGCACACGCGTTCGCACGTCCCCGCTGGATGAGACCTCCGCGGCTTAATGAAACTCCAGCTTTCAGATGCGCGCGGCTCGTGACCAATATTGAAGCGAAAGATGGCAGCGGGATATTTTGGGAATATGACGCGCGTCCGCGGAGCAAGTTTGTGTCCGGGGCAGCCTGGAGGCTTCGCCGCGCGGACGTGCGCAGCTGACGGGAATCGGCGCTGATGGGGAGCCTGGCCGGAGACACGCGTCGCAGGGCCCGCGCGCGTGCTCGCGTCACGCGTGAAAGGTGCGCTTGTGCGGACATGGAATGAGCCACTTATTGGATGGATAAAGGCATCATTTGATGAGATGTGCCGCGGAGCGCGCTCGTGACCGAGATAAGCATCTCTGAAGCGCGTTGGAATTTCGAGGCTCTGTTTGAACCCGGCTCGTCGCTGGGGCTTTACCTCCCTGATGCCCCCCCCCCCCACACCCTCACCCTCACCCTCCCCCTCACCCTCCCCACCCTCACCCTAACGGGCCGTGGATGTTGTTTTGCTGCTGCATCTTCATCTTTGAGATGGTGTTGATGGGGGTAGTGATGGGGTTATGGTTGTGTCCCCCACTCCTTATATTTTCCCTGCACATATTTTCCTCCTTGCAGTTCCTCTGCAGCCACCAGTGAGGAACCTGTCTGTTGTGTTGTTGCCTGTTTGTGCTGCCTGGTTCTCTGTTCTTCTGGTTTACTGGCAATCCCAATGATGGCATTTCATTTGTTTTTTTTTGGGGGGGGGGGCAATGGAAGGGCAGGAGCGATCCGGTTGGTTGTGTTGGTTGTGTTGGTTTGTCTTTGTTAGCTTAGCTTGACGCCGGGGCCTCGGCTCCTTCGGCGTGCTGCGTCGGTGTGGAGAAGCCTCCAGAGATCCCAGTTTTTCTGCCTCTCCTCCTCCGCCTCCTCAACGCCGGTGGCGGAGAAACGCGCCGGGCGTGCAGCTCATTATCCTGCGCTGGCTTTCCTGCGGGCTGAGTCTGGCCTGCTGCTGCAGCGAGGCCCCTCACTTTTGGTAAGGTCCCAGAGGTCACGCTGTTAGGAGCAGGCGGGCTCGGGCCGGCAGGGGCCCCATCGCTTCCAGCGCTGTCAGGAAAGAAGCGGAGCGAAAGCTGCGAGCAGAGGGGGGGGCGCAGGAAAGCATGCGCCCGCAGAAAAGGTCCTCCAGGTCCTCGCCTCTCAGCGCTTTAGCCGTCCGGCCTCATAAAGTGCTGCCACACAAAGGCTTTGACACCAGCTTTCACAGAAACGGAGGTTTTAGCCGCCTGACGGAGGCTTGACGGCGGAGACGGACAATCGCCTGGCAGCAGCGACCCCGATTCTGCTGCATTCAGGGCCTGAACGCTGGAGACCGGCCTCACTTTCACTTTTTTCTGCTCGGAGACTTTGCTTTGAATGCGTCGAAGAAGATTTTAGTTCTAGGAATAATTCAGTTCCTGTTGCTTTAAACCAAACGTTGATATTTTCAAGGTCTACAATTGCGGAAAAGCTGTTTTCTTGACAAAAATGAATCACCTAGAGGGCACTTCAGACACCGGCTGTGGAATGTTTTAATCTTTTGATTGTTTATTTGGGGCAGATTTACCATTAAACTCGTGTTACCTTGAAATGAACCGTTTTTATTGTAGATTCTTGGATCCAGGTCCAGTGGGTTTTCGTGGAATTAAGTCCGCATATCAGAGTGAAAATGAAGCAGTTTTTACCTGTTCTCAGACAAATACGGGTGGAATTTTTAAGCCTTTGGTCGGAAACCAAAGATTAAAAGAATCTTTTAAGACTGCGGATTTGTTAATTCTCCATTAAACTGGGATAACAAAGAGGAAACAGTAATATTTCTGTAGAAGGGTTTTGTGTGTCGGCACAAATGTGAGATTAAAAAGTCAAAAATCCTCCGTTCAGCTCCCTCCGTGATAAACCCAGCATTGTTTCCACCAGCGGACTGGCGGCGGCCTGATGGCGGGATTACCAAATTAATTCCAGGCCTTTTCTCCGCGGCTGCTTTCCGATGTGGGGGAGCGGCTGGGTCGGGGTGGGGGGTGGGGGGTTGGGGGCATCGATGGGCGTCTCTAAATCGCTAACTGATTTCAGGGATTTGATCCAACTCCCGCAGCGTCTGGCGTGTTGCACGTACGCCATGAGGTCACGGAGGCGTTTCCACCGCCTGGATGCTGATGATGACGCCCAAATCACCTCTTTGTGCTCCGTTAGCTCATCCGGCTTTAGCTGTGGTTTCCGGTGGCGCGCCATTTTTAATTAATGGGTTTGCTGCACGCCTGCAGGCCCGCTTCATTGTCGAGTCTGTGTTCGGCTTTTATTATTTATTATTTCCACTCAGCTGCGAGTTGCTCCGCCCTTAGCATGACACATAAGCTAAGTCGACCCTCAGGCGGTCAAAACACTTAGCCGTCGCTAGGTTAGCACTCGTGCGCAGGCGGAGAAACAAAGAGTTCCGGTGTATTTTATGAATGAAAAGACAGAAGCCATCTTAGTCCTAGTCATTCCTAAAGTCAGGACACACACTCACGGTGAGGCGTCTTTCCAGTTCTACGGCCCCCGTCTTTGGAACAGTCTGCCGGAGGAGCTCAGGGCCGCAGAGAATATTCAGGTTTTCAAGACCAGGCTCAAAACTCACCTTTTTACGTTAGCTTTTAATTAGTATTTATTGTTTTAGCTGTACTTGTTTGGCCTTTGACTTATCTTCTCATTCTTAGAATCCCAGTGTTTCCTCTGAGGAGCCTCTGCACCAGGAGCCGTGGTTGACTGTGGCTGCTGGGCTCTGGCTGGTGGACCCTGGAGGTTTGGTCCTGGCCTCATCTCCGCTATGGGCCCCAGGCTGGTGTCCTGTGGCTGCGGCTGACTCTCTGCTCCTGGTGCAGACTGCTCTTCTGGTGACGCTTCCTCAGGTCCATTTTCATATGTTTTTTAACAATATGGATTCTAACATGGTTATGGGAGGGTGTGCGGGGGGGCATAAGCATTTAATTGGGTGTTGTTGTTGGGCCGTGTGTATGCGTGTACAAGGGTGGGGGTATATATGATTGTTTTATCACATTGGAAAGCACTTTGAGCAGCATTTTTTGCATGAAAAGTGCTTTATAAATAAAGTTTGATTTGATTTGATTTGATCTTGATACAACAGCGATACAATCTGGTGCTAAAAATTAGCGCTGACACGTGTTTCAATAAAAAGCCAACTGCTAGCAGGCAGAACCTTAACATACCTGAGCAACTGTGGTGTATTTTTTTTAAAAAAGTAGCCATCTTGATGCTCTGTGCAGCTAGCATGCTAAGTAACTTCTGTCTCACATTTCAAAGACCTTTATTTTGGCTTTTTTTACGGTGCATTTTTACTGTATTTTATAGCTCTTTACGGCTGCGGCCGTCTGTATAACGCAGCTCTGGCCAAAGAAAAATCCCCATAAAATAAACGCCATATTTTCATCCGGGCTGCATTCGCGGACCCAAAAATGTCAACTTAGCATTTAAAGCAGTCCGAGGCGCTCTTACAGGCCTGTTGGTGGTATTTAAAGACACCTAAATGTCATGAAACTGCCGGAACCTTTCAGTCCCGTGTAAAATCTGATGCATTTGTCCACTTTGCATGGCGACGTTTTTGCACCAGAATTAACGGCTTTTTTTTGTGGGGATGTATATTTTCCCCCCTAATGGTGGGGCAGAGCAGAAGATTGGAACAAAGATGCACCGATTCTGCGAGACCGGGGCTCTAAAAGAAGTTAATTTATGGTCTGTTTGGGAGGCAGGTTTGGGCCTGAATGCATAATGAGCTAGCGCACCTGCAGCTGCATACAAATGAACGGAGGCGGCGGTTGGTGTTTACACCTCCCTCCACCGGCGGCACCTCCTGATCTGCCAAGTAATTGGGCAGCTAAGGGAGAAATGAATACATCTTTTCTTCTTTTGGCATTTTTTCTTTTTTCACCGCAGAAAAAGGAATGTTGGCGGTGCAGAAACCAGCACTTTCCAGGAAGGTCTGGGAAGAAGATCTGTGCCTCCACATTATCGGAGAACAGATTCTTTTGGAGTTGTGCCCATCTGATGACTTAAAAGGTGCATTTTGGCTCATTTTAGCAATTAAAGTTGCGTTTTCCCGACTTGTGTGCAGCCTCCGAGCGCGCTCGCCGCGTCCTGGAAAATCTGGGCGGGACTTAAAGGACACAGGAACGGGAATCTGGCCTTTTTTGGTCTGTTTCCACATTTTCTGACATAATTTACAGCTGAAGCGGTTTTGAAGGCAGGCAATTAAAGTAATTTCACCCCGATGAGGAATTCTCGCAGTTTTATCTCTCTAACGCGTGTTTTCTTAATTAAAGGAAGGATGGTTATGCGCAGTAAACCGGAGCGTAGATGCAGCTGATCAGATTCCGCTTCAGAATGTATCGCAGCGTTCCAGCGGTTGGAAGCAGCCTGTTGGTGACTGAGACCAGATTGATTTTTCCCGATCGATGGCGCAGGATTGGATTCAGGCGAGTGGGAGTACTGATGGGGGGGGGGGGGGGGGTCTTGGTAGCGTACTCCCTAGCTTGTTTCTGTAGGTAACCATACTGCTCATCTAATGCGCCGCGGCAGAGAAAGGCGCTGCTAATGAGCTTAACATGCGATTCTGTGAGACCAAACCGCCGTTCGGCTTCTTCTGTTAGCGTACGCCGTCATTTTTGTCACCTGCGTTGTGGAGACGGTGCCTGCAGATGGCCCAGGGGGCGGCATCGCTGTCAGTTGCAGCTAGCATCAGCGCCCTGCCTCTGCTCCTGAGATAGCTTTGACGCTACGATGCTGCGGCATCAACTGTGGGGTCTCAGATGCTAGCCCCACGGGCCCCCGATGCAGCTCATGCGCCTAAATAACAAGCAGCAGATACCAGACCCCCACCTGCAGGTGGGAGCAGAGACCCCGCCCCTCCTCCTACGTTAGCAGCCGCTAACAATCAGGAGCTAAAAGGAATCTACTGAGAATTGGAATTTAATGTTTATTGCTTTTAGGGACTGAAATCATCATTAGATTACTGCCACTGAGGAAATTAGGTTTTTGCTCTTTTCCCTGTTTTGAAATGTTTTAATGTGTCACAAAACACCGCAGTGTAATGCAATTTACTTCTAAAAGCCTAGAGGAGGAGGCTGCAGCAGAGTTTGTCCAAATGTGTAAATACGAGATTTAATGACGTCAACATGACTGCTGTCTCGAGGGAACACTTCCTGCAATGCTGGATGCTAACAGCGGCTAAATGAAGACGCGCATGCAAAAACCTCTGCTCGGCGTTCCAGCCCCATTCGCCCCCACCCACCCCTCGCTTTTCTGAGAGCGTGGAAGGATCTGCCGACGTGCGGGCGCGGAGCTATAAATTTGTCCAGCTGCCACGTTCTAATTGGTTCTCTCCTGTAGGGATGCGCAGATTCATAGCCAGATTAATCTCATCAAAATGTTAAGCTTTTATAATCTTCTCCCGGACCTGGTTTACCCTCTCATACATAATAAATGCAGCTAAAAGTCAGGCTAGCAAACAGCTCATGCAGGAGCGCGCCGCGGTCCTCCACGTGGAACCTCTGGTTCCACAAAGGCGGTGAGCTCAGCCGGGTTAGCGGAGGTCAACCCTTTATGGAATTTCTGCCTATAATGATTAATCGGGCAGGTGTACTTATTGCCTCGGAAGTCATCCGTGGAATGTTGTCATCCAGTATCATCGCGCCTTCGCCGGCGTTCTCCTACCTTAATCCATTGTTCTCTTCTGTTGGTCATTTTGCGCGCTAACGAGGAGGCCGTCATTGATCCGTGCAGACAGGGACGGCTTTGTTCCGCTCGGCCTTATCGGCTCAGCCTGGCCGAGGCAGATACCGGAGGGTTTTGATTCCCCCCCAAAAAGTTGAGAAAGCCCTGAAGTCGTTGTTCTCTTGTTTTTCCTTCCACGCCTTCCTTAAAAGTTGCGGCGAATGTTCCACAAATGAAAGCGAGGTTGTAGGCGGCGGTGGGGGCCGTCCAGAGAGTTCAGCCGTCTGTAATCTGGTTGCTCTTGTTGGTCAGTTTTGCATCAGGCACAGCTGGAGAGGCCGTTAGCATCGCCGGAGCTGCCTTAATTGGCCCGGCAGCTTGGATGCAGCCGTGACGTGAAGCTAATTTGCTAATTTCTCCCTCTCAGGTGGTCTTATTAGTGCACGGAGCTGCGGTTTTTAGAAAGAGCACGTGTAAATAATTCACCGGACAAGCTAAACTTTAGTTTGATGTTTCTGCCGATTCTTCGGCTCCATGTTTCTCAGGATTTAATCAGGGCTGGCTTCGGATGGTGGAGAGCCGAAGCTCATCCGGCGAATTGCCACAGATGGGTCGTCAATAACCCGACCTCCCGCACGGCCCCAGCGAGACGCCTTTCCCCACAAATTTACCTTGGATGACTTTGAGCGGCCGCGGCACGCTGGCGGGGAATTTTGGACGGGAGAGCGCGTTGAAAACACCTTTCGGGAATGAAACTGAGCGGCAATAAAGTGCTTTTTGTGCATTGATTTTTCTCTGCGTCTGTGCGCGTGTTTGTGTATGTGTGTGTTGGGGGGGCATTGTGGCGCCCGCTATCGCGGCGCTGCAGGCAAACAGGCGTAACCTTTGATTCCAGCATCATTTCGGCTACGACGGCGACGCGTCTTCCTCACTGAGTGGTTCTGAGTCGGTCGCTCCCTTCTGCATTATTTGCACCTGATCTCCTTGGCTCCTTCCTCGTTCTTCCCTGGGGGAGGTGATTGTCATTCCTGCTGCACCGTCCTAAGCTCAGGCCTTTGTTTTGGTGAATGTCACCACACCTGGGTATCGGCGAAGTGACTGCCGCCTCGGTGGCCTTCAGGGCCGCGTGCCACCATTGCAGCTATAAAAAGACGGGCTCCTGCCTTCCCCCGCTTCTGACAGCCTTGCTGTTTTCTTGGAACGCTTCCCCGACTGGGCACTTTGCGGAGTCACACCAGCCGAGGCGACCGTCCGTCACGCGTGAGGAGCGCCGCTCCGCCAGCCATCTGTCCTGCTGCGTTTGTTTTCCGTGTTGTGATAGTTTGCTTTCGCACCCATTGGCCATGCGCGACTCCAGTGGCCTAAAAACTGCGGCCAGCGCATCTGTTGACCCCTGAAACTCAGCGGAAAACCCCGTCTTCCGCCTGAGAGTAACTGTCCCAAACCTGAGGTCAGTGTTTGGGTCTCCGCCTCGGATGAGTCATGACCCCCTCCTCCTCCTCCTCCTCCTCCTCCTTTGTGCTACCGCGGCAACTCGGCAAAAACACACCAAAACGAACGGCGATAAAAGCAGAGAGGTCAGAATCTGCCCAGCTGGTCTGGAACTGCTCAGTTTAATCCAGTTTTGTATCTTTCTTTGTCCGTTTCGAGCCGGCGGCTACGAGTGTTAGCTTTTTTCATGCGCTATCTTTAGCATTAGCTTGTGCAAGGCGATGTTTTTCCAGCTTCCGGCTCTCTAATCTCCATTAAATCCTGTATTGTGTGAAGTGCAGTTGTCGTCATGTCCTGAAGCGTGTGCGTGCATGCGGTGACAGGAAAATATCTGCTGAAAGTGACTCTAAATACGCCATCTGACCTGATTTTCCTATCTGGTGAGATTCGCTGCAGCGGTGTTGCAGCGGACCGGATGTAAATCAGGAGGGATGCGCTTGTCTAACACAGTCGTAATTCCTCAGAATTTGCACTATGCTCGACACATGCGCGCGCGATTCCACCGCCGCGCTCGCATCGTGCCTAATTAAACCAAACCGGTGGGAACGGTGTCGAGAATATGCTAGCAGCATCAAAGAGCAGGGCCGCCATTAGCACGTAGCTGGCTGCTTTTTTTTTTTTTTTCAGATGAGCGTTGAGAATTGTTCACCCAGCACGCGGCGGCTCGCTGTTGTGATTATTTCTGGTTGTCTCCTCCGTCACCGTCCCGCCTCCGTTCCATTGCATGCGCATCACGTCCCTGGTCGGACGACTAAATGAAGGAGGCGATGACGGGCTGACGTCGGTGGAGGGATTTGCGAGGCGGGGGGTGGGTGGTGCCGTAAAGCCCCTGCGTACTTTGCGCGGCACGTTCTGTAGGTTCTTCAGCTCCTCATTTCCATATTTTCCATCACCGCGTTGACGCGTCAGCGAGCCCTCGCTGCACCAAGGCTAACTGAACATGTTAGCTGTGGCGCTGAATCAGCCGGTGACATGGAAAACCTGCGTGAAGTAACGTGGTGATGGAATGATGCCCATCATGCTTTGGCTCCCCTCGGGGCCGGATGTTTAATACGACCCTACAAATGTGATTTAGGAGGGAGATGGCCTCGGGACGCAGAGGTCGCGGCGGCGGCGCAGGAGCGCATGTAGGTGAAGGTTATCTTCTTCCCCTTGGATGTGTTGTGAAAGCGGCGCACCGTTTGGGGATTTGACGCCTGTGGCCTCAACCGGCGCTTTCTTTCTTTGTTGGCAATTTGTCATCTCCGGCATATTTCCAGAAGGCGAGCGTCAGATTCCTGCGACGTGTTTTCCTTCAGCTCCCATCCCGCCCTGCCGATATTCCTCCTCCATTCAATTATTTTTGGTTGCAGCCGAGATTCGTTCTGTACGATATTGCTCTCTGATGCGTGTTGCCATCCCGCAGATTTATGTCGCCGCTGAAGGATGGCTGTCCCATTTTCTGCATGGATAGTGGTGCTCGCATGCGCGCATGTGTGTGTGTGTGTATGTGTGTGTTTGTGCTTAAAAGCTCTCGTCAGATGTGCGTTAAAGATGCTGCTTCCACAGGAGTAATTCCTCCTGCAGCTCACTTTTTCCGCATCACTTCCTGCCCTTTTCTGGGCCTTTAATGCTTTCAGCGTGTACATGCGTGCAGCACGCAGCGCGTTTCGATCCACTCGGCCAGAACTCTGGAAATAAACATGTCGAGTTCCGCGCTGGAACCCCAAGAAGCTGAATAATTTAGCAGGCGCCCTGCCGGTCCCTATCTGCTCCACGTCCAGCAGGTTTGGTGTAAATTACAGGAAAATTGGCGCAGGGCTATCGTCGCACAGCAGGCGCAATTAATGACAAGTAAACAAATCTGATGTCCAGACTTAAACGACCAGAGTGGTTGCCGTGGTAACGACTCGGGCTCTCATCAGTGAGAGGGGAGCTATTGCTAGTTTCAGGGTAGGGACCTGGTAGTCCTGGGGTCATGTGACACAGTGTAGTAGCAGATGCGAGTGTCACGTCCTTCTAAGGTCCAGACCAGCAGTTACACGCTAGCACCCATACTGCAGCCCAGCGCAGCATCTGGAGACCCGAAGGCCGTCGGCGTGGGCTCATGCGGCTCGTTACTGCGTCTATTACGCCCTGCTTTGTAGTCCCGGTGAAAGGTTGACTCGCCCCAGATAAGCAACCCTCCCCAGCCTCCTCCTTCTCCTCCTCCTCGCAGAAGTCCTGCGATATCTCGCCTGTCTCCTTCCAGGCTTGAATAGACGCATTGTGCTTCAGCCCCACTGCCGCTCTGCAGGCCACTAGGTCCTGCGCACACACCTGTCAGGCCGTGTCCTTGGCGCCTTGGGCGCTGAGACACTCCAGAGTGCAACCCACCTCCCCCCACCTCCCCCCGCCGCACACATGGCCTTGCACGGCGGCGCTGAACAGACGCAGGGACCGGGTCGCGGCAAAAGTGGACAAACTCCTGGAGCCTGTGTGAAAACACAGAAACACACGCTCGCAATTGAACCTCTCAGGCCGGAGGGTTTTATTGGAAACACTCGCTGGGCTAAAGGTCGCGGTTAGGGAGCCGGTCGGGATCCAGGGGGTCTGTCAGGGTGGGGAGGGCCAGGGTGCACACCCGGGTGCGCTCGCACATGGAAACACCACTCAGGGGTAAACAACCTGAAACCGGATCCTCCACAATCACTTGCAGGTTTTTTGGGATCCAGTTAAGGAGGGGGTGGAAGGGGGAGGAAAGGAGGGGGTGGGGCTCCATTTTTGTCCTATATCAACAGTGAAATAACCTGAAACAGGCTGATTCATGAAATCATTTTCTCGTGAAAGGGTCAGATGACGTTATTATCTTTGTCTTTCCAGAAATTGGAGAAACAGCAGCTGCTTGAGGTGCAATTAGGACGCGCTGTTAGCATCCCAGAGAAATGCTAAACGGCTGATTGTGCGTTTGCAGGGCGGACAGCCTCTGGAAAGACCAACTGTGTCGAGTCCCACAGGTATCACCTACACAATTTTCCCGTCTATTGACTTTTATGTTCTGCTGCAAGGTTGCCCATTGCGGCGGGAATACGCATGCATGACAAGCACCATTGCCGTAATGACGTTCCACGTCTAATGTAAACAGCGCTCCGGCTCCCGGGAGAGGGAGAGATGTCGGCGTGGACGCGTGGCAGCTTTGACAGCTTGTTTTTGATGATGCATTCTGTGCATTCGGCGCAGGCAGCCGTGGACACAAAGCCTTTAAAGTGTTGTCTCTGAACGCAGCCTAGCGGAGGTGCCGTCATAACATAAATCTCCTTTTGGCTTAAGAGGCAATCTCAGGCCTGAGGGCTGCAAGAACACCATATTTACATAAATATTCAAAGCCGTGAGTGTGCATACACCCACAGAGTAACAAAAAAACAGGTTCCCGCGTCCCACGCCGGCGGAATGCATTATCCCCGAGAATGCTGGCGTTCCTCGCATCCGTCTTTCGTCTGCAAACGAGGCTTCACCTGCAACGTCCACCCGCAGACTCGGTTCCCAGTTTATCCCTCTCCAATTAGGGCCAATCACGCCACGGGAACAGAAAGTCAGGGCTCCTCTGTAATCGGCGTCAGCTGGAGTCGGCGTGAGGAGCGAGAGGGCGGCCGAGCCCGGCGGCCTCAGAGGAAGCAGCCAGAAGAATCGGGCAGCGGACGCATGCGGATACATCCAGTCCCTGCGCCTGCTAGCGCCCTCAGTCAATTGTTATCAGCTTTCCTGAGTTGAATGCGGCCCTGGGGGGCTGCGGGGCATTAGAAATGCTGCCCCTTGACTTGATGGGGGGCGGGGCGTTTCCTGCCCTGAGAACGACTCCCAGCCTCACTTAGGTCACTCGCTATGTAAAAACACGTCTATGGTTCCTTCCTGACTAGTTTTATGCTGTAATTTAGCTCAACCATCAGGATGACCTGTGTTACGGTGTAGAGCTGAAACGATTCATCGTATTTCTGAAAAGATTTGATAAAAACTATTCTTGTTGAAGCTTTGTTCAAATTCAGTCCACTAGACTTCGGACTTTGTTTAGCGCAGATCATCATTTCTGTTGTTGCTCAGCTGCTGATACGTAGTGTAATAGCACAACGCTGCTGCTGCAGCGCCTCTAAAGGAAACACCCGGTTTATGCTAAAAGGTCACCAAGCGGAACGGAAACAACAAGCTAAGCTAATGATTGTTAGCAGCAATGAGGAGAAATCAGTGTGAGCCATGATTAAGAGAAGTCTGCTAACTAACACACTTTGTTTTTAGCTCTGTGGAAAGGCTGATTCACAACTTTAATCAGTGTGGCTGCTAATCTGCTGGCACGTTTTCCCAACTCGGCTGAGTTTTTGCTCAGGATAATTATATTTAAATAATAATCCACTCCAAATAAATGACTAAAGTGAGTTTGTTAAAGCCTGAACTTCGAAGTTCGTTCAATTGTAAGAGCAGTCAGTGCAGTTAAGCCCTATTGTGGTGTAATAAATGCGACGCTGCAATGTGTAATTACAGCTCTTGGTGGTTGAGGTTTGCACATCGATAGGTGTCTGGTCAGGGTCCCAGCGCTACCGAAGGTGCCGTTAGCACAAGCGTTAGCCTCACAAACCCGATTCCATCTATGGAAACTGAGCGGTTGCACAATCTGCAACATTTCTATTCATAAGGACCAGCCATTCACACGCCGCGCAGGGATGGAGGTCAGTCCAGGCTGGCGAACGCGTCATTTTTCTTCATTAGCCGTATCTTGTTTGACCTCGGCGCGCAGACTTGTCAGCGGCAGCGTGGTGAGAGAGCGGATATTTAATTTAGAGCTGCGGCCTGTCGATTAAGGCTTTTGTTGCGAGCAGCCGCGGCTGCGGCAACGTGGGTGTTTGGTCAGCGCCCTGGCACAATAGCGGCGTTACTCTCGCTGACTTCCTCGCTATCGCCTCTCCTTCTCTTTCTCAGCACATTTTCCACTCGGCTGATGGAATAAGCCGCTCTTTGATGAGCTTTCGGCGCCGCCTCAGCCAACCGTTCTGCACGCCGTCCGCTCGGACCAGTCAGACGGCAGCACGGTTTTATTTCCAGTTTTTTTTCTTGACCACATTGCAACCTTTAACACTCAAAGAGCTGCTTGGACCCAGTTTCCACAGAAAAACAAATGTCTGGGACGCGCAAATAAGAAAATGTAGATAACGCTGTTTATATTGTTGTTTTTTTTCTTTACACTCGTTACACAAGTTAAAGGTCTCTTTCAAATGATTATAAAAGCTGAACCAAAATTATCCATGCAAACAAAGAACGCCGTGAGCTGTCGTCGCCTTTGGGCTCTGGCGTGCAGCGACGCTTTGACCTGAATTAGTAAGTCGTTTTCATTTTTCAGGACTGTAGCTGTGTCTGCGAGGCCTGAGCGACGTGTTTATGGTGAAGAACAGCTACATAGACCGGCTTTCGGTAAGTGTGATGCATTGTTTAAGCGACAAATGGGAAAAAAATATGATTTTTTTTTTTATACTTGAAGATCACACTAATCTTCCAATTTACAACTGCAATTAAAAGAAAAGCAAAAAAAACCCCAAAATAATAACACAAATAGCACTTTATTTATTTGGATATTTAAAGTATGTTCTCCCAAGCCACACGTGGCCGCAGCATCAGGATGAAAGAGCCCCATGCGGCCCTGGAGCCGCGGGTTGCGACCCCGTTTGACTAACAGGTGCTAGGCTAACGCAGCAAAACCCAGCCTGGTTTTGGTTTCCTTCACCTTCACATCCTGTCAGACCTGTTATTACACGTCAGCTGTGCTCCGTTGGTCGTTTTCAGGGTGTGAAACTAAATCTGGGTGGTTTTCCGACTCGTGCTGATGAAAGTTGGACGGCCGGGGTCGCGTTTCGTCACTTTGTAATTTAGACAACAGCCAGGAGGCGACAGGATCCTAACAGAGTTCAAAGGCTGTTCTCAGATCTGTTACCGCTGTAATCTTTCACTCCCTCACGCTAGTGTAACCCCTCTGTTGGATGAATGGATTCAAACAGCCTGTAAATGTGAGCTGACATGGCTCCTTTCCATTGTGGGTGCACCATGGAACGGGCCTTGGTCCGGGCTTTGGTGGCTGCTACAGCAGCCGACCCATCAGCACCAGCTGGACTTCTGCTTTCCTTCCTGGTGCACGGCTGAATAAACGACACGCTAACCCGGAATGGTTTGATAACTCCTCCCTGACAGTCGAATCCAGCCTGCAGCCACGACTCTGCAGAGGTCCGTCGGTGTTATCTTGGAATAATAGGCAGCCATCTTGTCAAAGAGCCGCCAGAGGTCATGGCTTCCTCGTGCTTCGCTTCTCGCTGTTGAAGGCTCCTTCGAGTGTCTGCAAGTGCTGCTGTTCGCTCCTCTGGCACAAAACCTCTTTGAGGATGCCGGGAAAGCCTCGGAAATGCATTTGGGGGGGAAAAAAGGGCCATCTGACAGTTGAGCCTGTGAGGGGAAAAGAAACTCAATTGCTCCGTCTTTGTTTTGCAAACTCCCTTCCTTTCTTTTGTGTGGTGGATTATCACAATATGGCGCGGCTGCCCTGCTTTCCAAACACTCCTCAGGCTCGCCGAGCGACTGGCAGATGCTCTGTCGACTGAGCCGCCCCCCCCCGGTGGAGAAGGTTTGACCCGTGGCGCCTGCTACCAAAGTCTGAAAGACCAACAAACAGCAGCCAAGTGACGGTCTGTGCCAAGTACGGTGGACGGAATTTAAACTAAACTTTGACGCAAGTTTTTATCCAAAACAGCACATTTTGGTCTGTGACCAGTAACGTACCAGTACTTTCCAGTCAGGTGACATGCCCAAAGACTTGTGTTTATTTTGTCCTCGTGTTTATTTCTCTTGCTAACAAACATAGGGCTCGTCGCATTGTGTAAATGCAGGTGAAATTTAATTAAAAATCAAGAGATTGGCAGCGAGTGGTGTGAGGCTGTGCGTCTCTGTGTGGTCAGTGAAAAAAAGAGCTTTTTGAGTTCCAGTGAATAGAAATTCCGTTCACATGCGCGGATGTGTGAGCGCCGCTCGTTAATTCAGCCGTAATTAAAGGCAGCCACTTCACCTTCCCAGGACCGACAGCGGCTCCGCTGAAGGTTTCCATTGTGTGTGACGCCAAAACAATAGCACGGGCAGCCTGACGTAAGGCTAACAAAGAGACGGCGGTGTGTCATAAAAGGTGGGGGAGGAAGCGGCGAGGCGTTCATCAAAATGCTAATGCGCGCTGGGATATTTACTGCAGAGGTGTTCGAGCAGTCTGAAAACAGGCTCTTTGTCCCGCAGCACATCACGGAGCCCCTTCAGGACCCTAATAAATCAGCCATTAAAGGCTCACGTGACCTGAATAGCAGTCGGTACGACCGACTGTTGTAGCAATCCGGACAACAAGCAATTTAGGAAGATGCCTCTTCAGCAGGCCTGGCGCAGAGGGGGCTTTACCAGCAAGCTCAGCTACCATCCTGCAGCTCTGAAGGCGGGTTTTGCACATCTCCTCTCGCCTGCTTCAATCAGCTGTGATTGTATCGCGTCTGTCCCAGTTTGTCCTTAACCTGCTTCCTGATTCTGTCTCCTTCCATGGCAGAGCGGCGTCTCCTGACCTGTGAAGTGCGAATTGTGTTTTGAGTCTCGTTGTGCAAATTGCCCAGCTGGCTTACAGCATCCGGCCAACCGCGGAAGCTGCAGTACAGCGAGCCCGCTCTCCGCTGGCCGTGTTGGCCCTCCACTCCGGCACTCGTCCGCCTCTCCTCACCAGCTCCGGTGCCAGAAAGCCCAAACCCCCTTTAACCCATGCATGGATACCCTCCCCTCCACTGTCTCCTTCACCTCCGCCGACCTCGGTGCCTCCTCCTCGAGCCTGGATTGAATTCAATCAGGGAGATTGTTTGCCCTCTGGCGTTTACTGGTGGGCCTCCTGATGGCTGACATCCGTTCCCGCCTCCTGTCTCACGCGCAAACACACGCCTAACGCGTGTCTCCGTGGCATAGAACAACTGTCCCCACTGGTGCTGCGTTCCTCCCAAAGCCCCCGTTGATGCGACGCGACACACGCCAGTGAAAAATGCGTCATATCACCTTTTCGATAAGCCCTCGGATGCAGATTCTCCTCACGGTTCTGCTTCCCGGCGGCCAATGCGACGGGAGGAATAATTAGGAAGCAGGTTTGAACTCAATTCCAGCAAGTACACTTGCACCTAGTCCCAGATAATCCCATTTTTAGGATTAATTTGCCAGCTCACTTGCATATTCAGCACAAAGGAAGGGCATTAAGTGCTGCTGACGCCGGGGAACGGTCGCATTAGTCGCAAGGTGAAAATGGAATGGCGCCGTCATTTAAATAACACTGAGTGCGGCCGTCTCGGGGAAAGTTGGAGGATATCTTTGTGTTTCGCGTGTCCTGGAGTCCTGCCAGGTCACCTGGATGGCGAACGTGCACTTCCTGCCGCGGATCTGAGCATCAAAGTCTCGGGCGCCAGCTTTGATTCTGAAAGGCTCTTGTAAACATCTGCAAATCACCCACAGTGCTTTGCATACCCGGGACGGTCGCCCATAGCAGCGGCCCCTGAAGTGGCTCTGACCATAATGGCCTGTGATGACTCGGGCCCCGCCGGGCTTTGGTTCTGTTATCTTAGCGCCACGCTGTTGTTGTCACAGCGCGGTCCTGGCCGGGCCCGTCGCAGCCATGCAAAGCAGATCGTTTGAATGGGAAAGGAGTGAGATCCTCCGGTCTGCTGCCCAACTGGTGTCCCATCAGCATCCCCCGTCCTCGGGCCTGTTGCCCGGGAAACCTCGGTCAGCGTCGGGGCAACAGGCAGAACGGCCAAACCCTCTAAATGGGCAAATTATTTCCAAGGCACAGGTGGCTCCATGCGGCGAATGGCCGATGATGACAAATTTGTTGACCTTCAGAACAAATTGCCGCTGTCTTGACAACCACGACCTTCTTTTGAAGTAATTACTCGGACGTGTTTGTGGTCAATCGGTCCAACTAGAATTGGGGTTCATGCGAGGACGCTCGGGAGGGCCCTCGTCCTTCGTCTCGTCTCAGCACCCTTTATGCGTCCTGTTCAAAACAAACACTGTTGCCAAACTAGACAGGAGGCGTACTTGCTTGTTTTGCCGTTCCTGCTCGATTAGCAAGTGTGCATATGTGTGCGCGCATGTGTGTGTGTCTTCAGCAGGAGGAGAACATTTATTCCCATTTAATGCGGTGTTTGATTGAATTGTCTCAACCTTCCGTCTTCTCCTGTTCAGGCTTTATTGCTTCTTTTCCACAGACGCTCGATTGCCTTCCCGTGTGCGTTCATGCTAGTTTTGAAATTGTACAAATCTCTGAGCGTCCACGTTGCTGTAAAAATCGATTTTGTGTTTTTCAGCAAACATCCTTTTTTCTCAGGTAACTAGAAATGTCCTCAGGATAAGTTAGCCTCCGTTTGATGGCTCAGCAGCAACTAGCTAATCTCCCAAGGGATCTTCGAGCGGCTGTCACGATGCAGCAGAGCTGATGTTTACATGACAATTATGTTGTAAATGGCTAATTTTGTAAAGCAGAGTAAATACAGCCCAAAGAAGCACCTCTAATTTTAGCATTCAGCATTCATGCAGCAGCTATTTTGTCCCAAAGTTGCACTCTGCGTGGGAAACGCTCCAAACTTGATGTTGTCATCAACACTGCCAAGCTAATCAGGCACCAAAAGATAGCAACCATAAAATCTGGAGCAGATTTCATGATGGATGGAATGGAACAGCTACCAATAGCTGCATTCTAGTTCCTGCTTGATTGCTGCACCTTGATATTGGGGGTTTGAAATAATGTGTGAAACAGTAGCTCTGATATTTACGCGCACCACATTCATCTGTTGGGTCTGTTTTAGCTGTAAATACAACATAATTTATGTTATCGGTAAATCTATGTTCACTTTGTGTATGCGCCGCTTAGAGGAGCGCTATCAGGACACGCTCACAGCCACAATGTTATCATCTGCCGCCGTCCATCCTGTCAGAGTGGGAGCTATGCCTCACTAGCCCTGATCGGTAGCGGCGTCTTCACGATGACCAACCCCCACCCCAGGAAACAAGGGCGGTGAATGACCGGTGAATTTGGTTGATGCTATTTTGGTCTGATAAGGACGCCAGGCACCAGGGTCTGTTCACGTGGGCAGCCTGCTGACCTCATACCTGCACCCCCCCATGGCTCTGGCGCCGTAATCAAACAACAGAGAGACCTCACAGAAGCTTCCAGATCCCCTCCCTCACCTCCTTCCACACTGTGGCCATTTATGCTGATGTAAATGAACAGCAGGATCCGTTGATGGGAGCTAGCTCCAAGGCTAGCGCGCCCCACCGGCGCCCACTCTCATCATCTGGTACCGCCGCCGAGGAGAAAAACATCTGAAGGTTTCCTGATAAGTGGTAGCCTTCGCTAACGCCGGCCACTACCAGATGCCTGCTAACTAGAGGAGACATTTTTTTTTCTTTGCGTTTGTATTTTTAAAGTCCTTCTTTGAACCTGAGCTCTGCCTCATCCAGAGCCGGAGCTCCTGCAAAGGTGTGCAGCGCTAATCAGCCCTGTTTGATGTGCGGAGGCAGCAGGCTTTGCTGCCGAGCCAAGATCTCATAGGACATCAGGAGGAGAGGAGGGTGGAGAGAAAGATTACTGCTTGTCTTTTTATAGAGCATCACTCCATCTCGTCCTTTTTAGCTTCCTCATTAGTTCCTGCGGCTCCCAGAAGATGCTTCTCTTTTTGTCTTTTACCAGAACTCTTTTACCAGCAACCTTCCTGGTTATCAGCCAGCCAGTGTGCCTCTCTTGAGCTGTTCGGGGGTCAGGAAGTGCATGTGTGACCGGGAATGGTTCTGTGTGTGTGTGTGTGTGTGTGTGTGTGTGTGTGTGTTTGTGTGTGTGTCAGAGAGAGGGAGCAGGAAAAGGGGGTTGCATGAATCACGACTGCACACGCATTGTTGTTTTGTTTTGTTGTCGGCACAGACTCCGGAGCCAGGATGTGACTTTTCTTTCCTTCCTTCCCTTCGTCTCCTCCTTCTTTCTCCTCCTCCTCCACCTGCCCAGACATCCCTCGGTGTCCATCAGCCCTTTGCCGCCGGCTGTCAGGGGAGCGGTGGCGGAGCAGCGGCGAGGCAATCAGGAGCTGTCAAACGCAGCGAGTCCTCTGCTCGGAGAGCATGCCGGGCTGGCCCGAGGAGCTCGCACAGCCTCCATCAGCCGGCACGCGCGCTGACCTCACGCCATTTTGACGGGAAGCGACCGAATGGGGACGCCGTTCAGTTTTTCTACGTCTCTCCAAGTTTATTTACAGCCTGGCAGTAAAGCCGGGAATTTATGGCTTACTTTTTAATTAGGAATAATGTCTTGTAGAGTTTAAGTGATGGATAGTTCAATCAATATACAGACTCCGGCGGCCCGATGATGAACGTTGCCATTGGCGACACGCGTGCTAGCCTAACCGCCCCCCCTTCCCTGCCCTTCGCTTTGGTCGCTCTTGCCCCATTTTTCCGCCTCCCGCTCCTCACTCAACACTTTCCACCCTTGACAGGCAGCACTTTCCGCAGGATGAATCGAGCTCACCTGTCACGCCGCATTTAGGGAATTACTTTAGCTCAGCAGAAGCTCCATTGTCTGGAGTGCCACGTTTGTTCAGGTTTAAATGAAATAGCCGTCAGAGGCGGCTTCCCCTCAATGCAGCGTCGCAAGCTGGAAGCAAATGCAATTGTCCAAGAGGTAGAGATCGTTTAAATGGGTTAAGCAATTAGTTTTTTTCCTCGCTCTCCTCATGGGCTCAGGGAGGAGAGAGCGCTGCGAGGATTTTCAAGAGGAAGAATTAAATAGGAAGCAAGTCAATGGGATTTGTTTCCTGGTGCCGTGGATGACGGCGTAATGAACACCAGGGGTGGAAAAGAAGGCACTTGAAAGGTGAAGTTCAATGTTGTCATGCAGCCAATCAGAGGGTGGGGCCTCAGACGTGTTGTCAGAGGTAGATTTAGGTTGGGTTCTAACACCGATGAGCAGCTGCAGCGCCCCCCCGCCCCTCGGCCTGGACTACCTCCACCAGACGGTTGGATGTTTTCTGGGTTTGGCTCAGCCGGAATCTCCCCATGTTGGGATTTTCCTCTGGCCCACCTACCTCCCAGACCAGGCTCTTAAACAGGCCAGTCTTATCTGGAGTTGACACATGCAGGCTAGGCTAATGCTTGCTGCTATCAGCTGCCCTCGCAGAACAAGCACAATACTTGTTTTTCATTGATTTGCGCCGCAGTCGCCTCCCAGGGCAGCCGGGGGCCCTAATAACGACCTCATTCTTTGTCTTGGTGGTATCTGGGATGGAGCAAGCATGGCTGACATGGATCCTGCTCTGCGTAGCTTGACTAGTCCCCTCTAGTCAATGGTTAACTGTTCGTTGGTGATTCAGAGCGCCCCGGCTCTGTCACAAGTGAGTGCACCGCTGTAGATCTTGACCCGGGAACATTTCCTCCTCCCCCCACGCCCCCGAGCTTCATTTCCACTCATTTCTCCGTCCCTTCGTGGCATGTCTGAGCTTATCTGCCTCCTTTGTGCAACCTAATCTCCCAGATAAGCTACATTGGTCTGGGGTGCTCATGTCTGTCTTGTTCATTCATCAGAATCCTCTAATTCCCCCCTCCCACCCTTAACGCAGGTGGGCTCCGTCGCATCCCCGAAGCCGCACCCGCTCTCTCCAAAGCAAACACAGACATTTTAGTCACCTGCCGCTTTTGTGTTCCCAACCGGTGACGGCAAATTCCCAAATGTGTGCGCACGTATGACTAAAGCCGATATAGCGTCAGAACATACCAGAGCTGGTGACGCAGCCCTCACCCAGATTAGCAAAGCATTTAGGACGCTCTCGTTTGTTGGGTTTGCCCCCAAGTTTTTAATCCCAGCTGACAGCAGCAGAACAAACGGGATCTTTCCGGAATTGGACCTTTTCTAACCAATCAAGCTGACAACCTTCTTCATTTGTCTTTTGAAAAAATAATTGTAAAGGCTCTGCAGACCAGATTAAACAGGCCACATGTGGCCCCCGGGCCTTAGTTTGTCCACCTCTAGTCTGGAGGAACAAGAGCCCGTCTTTGCGTCCCAGTTCTTCCATGACGCAGCAGAAGCGCTAAAACTTAGCGCTCGGAGGCTGCTGCCGGTCCTGCCGGCCGACCGAGGTCGCTGCCCACCGCTACGTCCGTTCTGGACAGTTAATTAGTTATTAGAACACTGCGTGACCCTTGGGCCCATTCTCCACCGCTAGAATAATGAACACCTGCAAATGACGAGGACCGAGAGCTGCAGAGGAAAAAAAAAAACGGTCTGCGGGCAGCGCTGATTCCATTAGGGCATCTGAACCCGTGTCGCTTTTATAATTACACTCGCAGCGTTTCTCCCTGTTTAACTGGCTGAAACGCTCCCTAATATGTGCCAAGTTGAAGGTTGTCGTGGTCACGTGAGCCCTTGTGTAAATCCAGAGATGCAGCTCAGACGAAGTGGAACATTTTTAGCGATTGTAGCTTTATTTTTTCCCGCACGCCCCCCTCCCTTCCTCCCACCCACTCAGGGAACATTCCGAGATTAGTAGATGGGTGGGTGGGTACGGCTGGTTCCTGCAGGAAACGGTGGATTTATTTCTTTAACTACAGGCAGCAGGTAAAAAGCACTTCTCTCCAGTAGAATCGCTGATTCGGTGTGGTGAAACGCTTCTAAATGTGCAGGTTCCTCAAACATCTGACGACATGAGTGGAGACTGTATCCCAGCCTGGGAGAGGCAGAGTCCTCAGGGCCAGTCGGAGGCCCAGCCACAGCAGCAGATGCTGCATGTCTCTGTTAGCGCCTCAGTTGACGCTAACAACCCCTCGCTAATGGCCCTCGCCTCGTGTTTGAGAGCAGAGGATCACTTTTCTCCTCCTTTGTGTGAGGATCATGGGGCAGAATAGGGGAAACGGCGGGATATCTTGTTCCTGGACGGCGCTTTCATGATGCTCTTGGATAAATGCGGGGCCAGAAAATTCTCTCTTGCAGTAATTGGGTGTGAATGAAACACTTGCGCTTGTCTGTTGTCTCTAGAAAAATCTGGCACTTGAGTCCAACGGCGCAACAAGCCAAGACTCACGGCAAAAAAAAAAAAAAAATCCAGAAGAGCCAAGGGTGCAGTGCTGCGCCAGGGTCGGGTTGGGCGCCGTAGATTCACATTAGAGCTCTGGACCCGCTTGGGTAGCGATTTGGCACCGGAGCGCCGCGTCGTGAATGGACCAACGCGCCGGTCTAACGGACGCTCGGAGTGGCAGATTGATTGAGAGATTCGCTGGACTTAATTGTGCTGCACCATCTGCCCAAGTTGCACAACCTGCCAGGCATGTGACAGGTTCCAACAGGCCTGCTGATGAGCAGATGTGTGCGAGGTGTGTGTGTGTGTGTGTGTGTGTGTCCATGTGCGTCTTTTTTGAATAGCATTCCCTTTGTTTTAACAGCTATAAGATGAGCATTCTCGGATCGTCTTGCTTCCATAATTAAATCCTGGATCAGGCTGCTTCGAGGACCCACCAGGGACGCTGCCGCCGCGCTCGTTGTCGCTGTCTGGATGATTATTGATACACCAGACTCATAAATGTCACACGCGCAGAAAGAATTTCCATAAATCAATCAAGCGTTCCCCCTCCTGTCGCCAGCCCAGCGGAATGGCGGCCGCAGCAGACAAAGAGAAGAAGAAGAACGCTCCAGTCCGTTCTAGCGTCTTCTCTAGGTTCTTCAGTGGTCGCTGCAGTGGCTGACAGGCGGTTTTGTGCACGGATCTCTAAATTCACGTGCACACCATCAGATTTTTTTTCCCCGAGTTGACGGGGCTAGAACAGGGCGAGACGCCTTGATTGGCAGATTCAGCACAGCACTGCAGCACCCGTTACCGCGGCGACGCCGCATCCGTCTTTATTAGGTGCCTATCAGCAGGTTCCCTTTATTATGACGCCGTCTCTGGACCCGTAAACAAGTCAACATCTGGGCCCCTCGAATCCAGGCTAGTCAAGTCAAGTCAAGTCAAGTCAAGTGAGCTTTATTGTCATTTTGGAACATATCTAGCTGGTGCGATACAGATTGAAAACGAAACAACGTTTCTCCAGGACTTGGTGCTGGTAGGACAACACAAAAGGGGCACAGAAAGGACAACAGGGCTACACAGAGACAACATGGGTCAACACAACATGCAACAGGACGGGTACATAGGCGGGCAGGAATGAGGGGTGGAGTGGGGTGGAGTAAAGTGGAGTAGAGTGCAGTATATATCAGAATAAAGTGCAGACAGATATGTCAGAATAAAGTGCAGTACAGTGCAAATGTTGCGCAGAGTTTGTAGGTAAACGCTGTAAAGTGCCAGTGCAATTGTAACATTTTGAGGCTTTATAAACATTATTCCCAGTAGCAGTGTTAAGGCAGCATGGGAGGATTTGTGCAAACCTTTTTCTACAAAACCAGAAAGTTAGCAGCAGGGTTAGATGATAAATAATCAAATAATGTGTGGTGGCGTGGAAAGTCTGTGCGTTCAGATCCTTCCATTGAGGAGCCTGATGGCCTGTGGGAAGAAGCTGTTGGTCAGTCTGGTTGTGTGGGCCCGAATGCTTCGGTACCTTTTCCCAGATGGCAGGAGGGTGAAGAGTGTGTGTGAGGGGTGTGAGGGGCCGGCCACGATGCTGGTGGCCTTACGGGTGCAGCGTGTGGTGTAGATGTCCACCAGGGGGGTTAGAGAGACACCGATGATCTTTTCTGCTGTCCTCACCATCCTCTGGAGGGTCTTGCGGTCGCCACGGTGCAGTTCCCAAACCAGACGGTGATGCAGCTGCTCAGGATGCTCTCGATGGTCCCCCTGTAGAAGGTGGTGAGGATGGGGGGAGGAAGATGGGCTTTCCTCAGCCTCTGTAGGAAGTAGAGGCGCTGCTGGGCTTTCCTGCTGATTTTAGTGGTGCTGAGAGACCAGGTGAGGTTCTCCTCCAGATGGACACCAAGGAATTTGGTGTCCTTGACGATCTCCACGGAGGAGCCGTTGATGGTCAGTGGAGGATGTTCTCCCGGTGCTCTCCTGAAGTCAACCACCATCTCCTTGGTCTTGTGGACGTTCAGGGACAGGTTGTTGGCTTCACACCAGTCAGTCAGCTGTTGGACCTCCTCTCTGTATGCTGACTCGTCGTTCTTGCTGATGAGACCCACCACGGTCGTGTCATCGGCGAACTTGATGATGTGGTTGGAGCTGTGCGTTGCTGCACAGTCGTGAGTCAGCAGTGTGAACAGCAGGGGGCTGAAGGACGCAGCCCTGGGGGGGCCCCGGTGCTCAGTGTGGTGGTGCTGGAGGTGCTGTTCCCGATTCGGACTGACTGAGGTCTCCCGGTCAGAAAGTCCAGGATCCAGTTGCAGAGGGAGGTGTTTAGTCCAAGCAGGCTTAGCTTCCCGATGAGGTGCTGGGGGATGATTGTGTTGAATGCTGAGCTGAAGTCAATGAACAGCATTCGAACATAAGACGACTAGCAACGGCGGCGCTAACGGCAGGAAGGAAAACTGAGTTTGTGAGCTCAGCTTTTTTATTTAGAGAAATAAATAAATCTGTGTTGTCACACCTGTCCTCATGTTCCTGATCTGGACACAGATAACCGGGCCCTCGTCCCTCCGTCGCTCCCACCTGGAATTATTATTCACCGGATGCTCCGTTTGGTGCAAGGACAACAGTTTGCATCATTAATGCGCGGCCATCGTCCCTCTTGAAAAATGGCCTGTCTTAGCAGCGCTTTAGCAAAACTGACAGCAAACTTTGATCGTTCCTAAACTTTTCCTCTCCTCCGTCTTTGTTGCGTCTCGGAGCCTCCGATTGGGCCCCCGAGAGCTGGTTATTTCTGGGCCTGACAGCATTGTCCATATCCCAGGAGGGACGGTTCTATCTCTGCGGCGGCGTCTCTTCATCCTGCTGATCCGCTTCTGGATTTCAGCGCTGAGGCTGAACAGACTGGAAAAACGTTGCTTTGATGTTCAAAGGCAGGAGGTGAGAAGGTTTCCTTTCATTTGCTCATGCCGGAGCAGAAATCTCTATCCAGAGTTTTGTAGGTAAACGCTAAATTGAATCAGTCTTTCTTTTTTTTTTGGCTTTTTGTTCTTTTAAAGGTAAAAAAAAGCCTCTTCATAAATCTGCTAGAGGAAAAGCTCAGGTACTCAGACTTTTAATCTCCCAAAGTGATTACATTTTTCCAGTATCGACACATTTTAAACACGTTTGGCTCTTTTTTCGAACCGATTCTTGTTTAATTCGGATGAAGCAGCTTTCTCCCGGATCATTAATTCCCATCATATTTGACTAATTTAATCCATTTGCACAGGCTGGATTTGCGGGCGCGACAGCAGTTCATTTTGCCGATCACGTGATCGCGCTCTGCTCTCCGGAGCCGATCGGAAGGTTTTCAGGAAATACAGCTGCCCTTTGACCTTTAGAAGATGTTTGGTGATGAACAAACTGGGCAAAAACCAGGTGAACCCGGCTGTGCTTAATGAGCGTTTGACCCAGGGCAACAGCCACACAAGTGCTTTTTTTCCATTTCCAGCTCTGCGTCAGGCTTCCTCAACCACTATTTCTCTCCTTTTTCCGAAGGGAAACAGATCAATGCGCTCCGCTCGGTTAGGAGACCCTCGGGACGCATAACCCGGCCGTGACGAGGAGCTGCAGCGGCGGAATCTCGGTCAACCTTCCTGGATTCTCCACAAACAAGTCTCAGTTTAAAACCCGGAGGTTTGAAATTCATAAATATTAAGCAGGAATAATTCCTGCTTGTCTGAAGGATCTGTGTCCGGGTTCGGGCGGGACTGTTTATTATGGCGGCAGAACGGTTGGAGAGTCTGAGCTCGGGAGGGGAGGTGATGATGTCACCGACGCTGACATGCACCAGAGCTTAAAGGTTCCAACCTTCACAGGCTGAGAAGGTGCCTCAGTAGGCGTTGGTGAGCCGGGGAGACGTGTGGCTGTTGTTGATATGTTATTGAGCGCTGCAGGGCCGAAAAACGCCTGCAGGGGCACCATAACGCCAATTATGACCGTTCAGACGAGAACATTTGGATGTTTTCTGACTCGGCTGCACTCTCGGCAGGAGCGCAGATGTGCATTCACCCCACCTATACTTAATTTAGCGTAAAACGTGAGCCGAGTTTGGGAGCGCGGCCTAACTGCGGCGCTCCGGTGTTTAATGTGCGGGTCACGCCATCAGTGTGGTGTGAGGTGCACGTGCTCCATGTGAATGAAGCCAGACTTCCACTTTGGCATGCGCACCTTGCACGCTGTGATTGCAGCTGTGCTGCGTTGGCAGGACGAGCGGGACGCATTCCGAGGTGAAGAAGGAAAATGACAATTAACGCTTTAGAATATTGGCAGCGCGCTGGGCACGAGGGCCAGCCGACGGCGTGTCGTACATACGTTCATAAAACACACATAAACACCTTCTGTTGCCATGGCAACAGAAATATGCAGCTAGTTATTCCTCATCTGGTTTATATTTCCATCTGGAATGAGAGAGACCCTGGGAAAGGCAGCTCCCGGGTTGGTGTAGAAAGGTCGACTTTGGCTTTTTGTGACATTCGTTCACACCACAAACGACAGGTGAAGGTCGTTCCCACTTGGAATCTCAAGAGTTTCCGACTTCCTTCATTCCTGCCCGTCCTGTTGCATGTCGTGTTGACCCATGCTGTCTTGTGTAGCCCTGTTGTCTTTTTGTGCCCTTTTGTGTTGTCCTACCAGCACCAGGTCCTGGAGAAACGTTGTTTCGTTTTCAATATGTATCTCACCAGCTAGATATGTTCGAAAAGGACAATAAAGCTCACTTGACTTGACTTGACTTGACTGTATGTGAGGAATATCGCATCGGAAATTAAAACTAGCCGCTTCCGGTGACCCAGAGGCGCACTGGTGGACCCTAGATGTGAAGTCTTACAGGCTTCTGTCCAGATCTCCTACTCTGACATTCTAATATGTCGTTTTTGTATCTTGTATAGTAATTTTTATTAAACATGTAAGGAAAAAATCTTTTTGATGAAAGTGCATCTACCGGGACCAGAGCTCATCATTCTGGAACTTCAGTCCGTCATAGCCGTGGCTGTTATGAGGAATAATTCCTGCCACACATAGTGTAAATGGTCTGGGGAGCTCCCACTCGGCCGCTGGTCTCCTCCTGCGGGCTGGAGGGAAAAACATTATCTGAGCTGAGAAAATTAATTATTCAAAAAAAAAAGAAAAACCACTTGGAAAAGCTGCAGACATCAGATGAAAAACTCAGAAATGATAAATCACAGGAAAAAAGCACATTTCAACCTAAAAGTAGAAGCAGCTTTGCAGCTAACACAAGCTAAAGCTAGAGTTTAGCTTCTTTGCTACGTCCCATGCTAACTGCCATCTTTGTAACCTTGTTTGTTGTCATAAACCCTTACGTAGCATCGATCAGTCATATGTGGTGGATGCTAGCTGTCATCTGGCCTCACTCCTCCGCTCCCGCTCACACGTTCCTCCTCCTCGCGTGCTGCTTTAATTTTTTCTAGGAATTGCGCAGGAAGTGCTGGGAAACGGGCCGGATGCGCTGACTTATCGCTGCCATTTGCGGAGAGCATCGGTGCGTGCACGGAAGCCGAGCTCACCGAGCTGTGCTCACATCTGAGTAATGATTTGCAGAGTCGGAGTGAACAAGACGATATTTCTCTGCGTCACTCCACTTAACGCGCCCTTTCCCGTTCTGCCGGCGAGCCTGGTTGGCAGGAGGAAAATGTGCCAATATCTTCCCAAGAAGTGACATTTGAGCTGCAGATTTTTCCCACCCATCAATAAAAAAAACGTTTTAAATAAACTCCAGTGCTGCTGCCGTCTTAAGCGGGTTCTTTCACCCGTCTTTTCCCCACTATTCAGCGTCCCAGCGCATTAAGTCTGCCTCATCTTAGATTCAAACGATCCTCATCTTTTTATGGAATCTCATTCGCTTCTCTGACCCTAATTTGCTGATGATTCAGATGTAAGCTTTGTCACGTGCGCAGCTCTGTGCACAAAGCATGGAGGCATGCAGCTCTGCGGTGGGGGCGGGGTGTGTTTTTCTTTGGGATTCAGCCCACAGCCTGCTCAAGAAAGATGGCGTTTTATGCAGATAACGCCAAAAAAGCGCGCCGCCGCGCAAGCTAGCATCATCAACCTGCCTCAGAGATTAGACGGCGTGTCAGAGGGATGAGAAGGAGTCCGTTTCCTGTGAAATTCCACTTGTCACAGACGTCAGAGCGAGGCTCCTCTCACAGGCCGACTGATGATGTTCAGGCTGGAAGGATGAAGGTCGCAGAACCTTAGCTTTTAATGCCAGTCAGTAACGTTAGCAAGCTGCTCTTTTACGCACAGCTGCGCTAAAACAACAGCTCGTCATCGGTCCTTCCACCTGCTGTTTGGATTCTCTGTCCTTTCTACCCACCTGAGGCAGTTTGCCAGTTTGACTCCGCCTCCAGAAACGGTTGCTTCCAAGCCCCTTTGAGGCGATGCTTCAGAAGGACGCTCGGCTAATTCTGCAGGTGCCTCCTGGTTCACGTAGACGCGTCCTCGGCCGGAATGCTGGCTTGTCTGTGAGGCGCCAGAAGGTTTACCTTCGCTGGATGAGCTTGGCGAGAGTTCCAAAGTGACAGATGCTCCCTTACGAGTTAAAGTTCTGCTCTCCAGCTTTAAATTTTTCAATAAAGCCTTTTTCGCAGTGAAATTTGAAGGAGGGCTTGTGAGGAGATGAGCGCCTCGACGGTCCTGACTCTCACTGAAGCTATTCTGTTTAATGTAAAATTCATGCGAGTCGTGTCGGGACGGCGTTAAGTCTCCCCGCCGGCTGCGTCAGAATCGTAATTTCCCAGCCTGGCTCCTGATGCGGCCGCTTAATTTTGACGACACCTTTTAAAGCTGAAGATGTTGACAGTTTTTTTTTTTTTTTCTTTCGGCTTCTTTTCGGGGACTTTCAACCGTGTCCTTAACAGACAAACTCAATAATTAATGCTCTGAGTCATTTCGGTCCTTCCTCTCCGAGCGTTCCCACGAGTTCCACATAAATATCTGTTCTGAAACTCTTGACCCGAGCCATGTTGGCGGCTGTGTTGATATTTCCCTCCTCCTCCTCCCGTCAGACATATTGGATAATAAATATGAGCTCTGCCAGCACAGATGATGATATTAGAATGGCCCGTCGGAGGCATCAGCTGTGTATATTGGATGTCTGTCAGAGTGAAGCCCTCCACCCCCCAAACCCATCCGCCCCTTCTCAACCCAACCAGATACCCCCTCTCATTGGGTTATTCCTGTCCAGTTTAATGGGGAATCGGTGTGGAGGTGCCCTGGGAAGAGGTGGGTTGGTGTTTCCTGGAGTGGTCCACTCACATTCCACCGCTGGGCTGATACAGGAATAAAGTGAGGATGATGGAAAAGGGGAAGGAGGGACTTCCCAGACCTCCACACAAAGGCTTAGAGTGGTGAAAAAGTTCAGAGCCACCAGGCTCATCCAGTTAGCATCACAGCTGTGGAAACTAACAAGCTAATGTTGATCTAATTTGAAGATCGCTAGGCTACAAATCATCCTCCAAGAAAAAGATCCTCAACTACTCTCATCTCAAACCCGGAGGGCCAATTTCACTTCTCGGTGGCCGGATCGCGCTCGACTCGCCCGGAGACCTCTTAGCGCTGAAGCGCTCGGTATTGATCGGGGAGAGGCCGTCAGCAGAGGCTCTGTTGTCCTGTCTGCATCAAGGAGGAGGCGAGCCTATTAAAAACAGAACTGAGCCAAAGTCCCTCTTATTTGCGAAGCAGCGCTCCTGCGAGTCGGAAGCAATTACCGGCTTGCAAGCTTTTATCCGCTCTGTTGCGAGGGCAGATTGGTGTTGGTGGCCGCTGTGAGTGGATGCATGCGATAACACCGGGGTTCAGTCAGGACTGGACCCGGGTCAGTAGTCACAGCGAGAGAGGGGGGAGAGAAAACAGACCAGGGACGCCTCCCTGTACAGCATGTGACCCAGGATTTACCGTGGTTTTTTTACTCGGTATCGTTCTTCTCCAGCAGATCAGGCCAGAAATTTCCGGCCACGGGCCAAATCTGTCTCTGCTTTTGTGCCATCTGGTGCTTGGCAGGCGGTTTCTCAGTGTTTGACATTCATTCTTTGGTGGTCTCAGAGCCTAGCGGAAGGCCCGACACCCACTCAGGTCAGCTAGCCTCCCTCTGAGGGAACCACCTCTTTGTCTTCCTTCCTAATTGACCTCTAACAGACTCTCTCACATTGAACCGTTATCGATGGCACTGCCACGCTGTCGATGCGATTGCTCTGCCTTCGCCATCCTGCGTGGTTAAATCCCTCAAGTGCGCACATTCCTTCCTCAAATCTTTACCGACTTAATTTGAATTGGTCATGACTACCCAAACTGAACGGTACCTCCTAAAGGGCTACTTTTTGTGTTAACTGCGTTGGTCAGTTTATCCTAGCGCATTCAAGAGGCTGGAGGATGTTTACCAAAACAAGAAAAGTGAGATAAAAAGTAACATATAAGAAATTAAGTTCTTGTTTCTCACTCATTTTCCCACTATTTGTCCCTGGAGAGTCCAGTCAGGCGGGTTTGGTCTCGCTCATAAATCAATCACTCGCTGTCGGGTCACCGGGGGTCCCGGCACGAGATGGTCTGTCGCATTCCAGCCGCCGTTTTCTAAAGAGCTGCCCGACGACTCCAGGCAGGTCGCCACAGTGACCTTTGGCCCCTGTGTCAACTAGTGTTGGATGATTATCCACTTAAATATGCCGAGAAGACAAACGAGCAGCCCAAGGAGGAAATGAGGAGTTGTGCGTTTGCCCGCAGGTTTCTCTGCATCCCTCTGAAGGCAGGGTGGTTCTATTCATGCTTCTGGAGGAAAGAGTGCTAGCTAAATCAATCTCTCATAAAAAATTGTTCCGTACAGAAAACTGATCCCGAATAGAGCAGAAAAAGTAGCTAAACTTCCATCTGTGGTAGCTTTTGCTAACTTTTCATCGCTGGAATAAAGATTTTACTCCCATTCTTCTTCTGGTAAAAGACAGCTGCAGCTACAAAATCAGAATTATTCATGACTCTCATTTATTCATTTTATACCGACGTGCTTTCAGTATCAGAGGCCAGTTTTCCTGCAAAAAGCTCCACGAGGAAACAATCACAAAAGAACCTTTCAGCGCCGGTCTCACCGAATCAATGACAAAAGCCGCCGCATATTATTGGAGCAGCCATTATTTGCTCACACTTTCATATTGATAAGCCGAGACGATTACTCGCAGCGGGACATTGGTACACAATAACAGGCGGAGCACGCTGGAACAAAGGCTGTTGGGGATGAAATGTCAACTGATAAAAGCTCAATAAAAAGGCCTCGCCGTGGAAGTGGATCTGGCAAATCAAAGGCCGAGCCGCGTTATTACTTTCGGTTTTCTGGAAATGTTGGTTTGGGATCAGGAGCTTTGACCTGCTAAAGCTAATAACGTTTGAACGCACTTGTTACTGTTGTTTAAGCTAGCATCACCGGGTGATGAGTATAATAGGTGACTCACAAGATAAATGACGCTAACATTCATAAGGAGGGAGCCACTTTTTAGCACCTTTGATGTCAGTTTATCAACGTTTACAACAGTAACTCGACTAACCTTGTTATACACTAGTAAGAGACGGTTCTGTGTGCATTAGACTTTTCAGATCTCCTCTGATCTCTGTGTCTGCTTCTCCTCCTTCTTTCTTCCCCTCTAATGGGGCTGCGAGTAGAGTCCAGGTGGAACCCATTTGAATTCCCTCTGGATGAGGCTGCGGCGGCCGCCGGTGACACGGCCCAGCCTCTCATTTCCAGACCATTTGCGGCGCCTTCTAGCCATAGCTAACGCTCTCCGGCATTATACCGTCGTGATTTGCGGTCAAAAAACACAGACGCGCAGGACCAGATGGACGGCCGCATTACCTGTAATCACCTCCGGAGGGGTTGGGGGTGGGGGGGAAGGAGGGGAGTGCATGCAGCGGAAAGCCTAATCCACTTGCGTGCGTCGCATCAGCCCGGCTGGGGCGCTGCGCGTCTGTGTTTTAAGATTTCATTCTGTTGCGTGCACTCGGCTGAGCGTCAGATAATGATGTTGGAAATGCATGCGCCGACGGGATCAGCGTTATTGACACTGGAATCCGCTGCTCGCCCCAATCAGACGGCGAGCTGCGATTGCTGGGCTCCTGTGTGTGTGCGCGCGCGCATCTGCGTCACAGCTCCGAATCTGGCAGGGAATTAAGAGCCTGTTGGAAAATTATGCAGTGGCCTTCGGAGGGATTGCGGGGGAGCGGAAACCCGGAATTACGAATGAGGAAGAACCGTGTAGAGCTGCGTTTAAATTGTCCTCCCTGAATCTGCTTGGACTTATGCAGTCAATTTGAGCTTCACCGCTAACACGCTAATGCTATTGGTTTTTCATTCAGTTGAATATCCTATCATTCATCCAGCTGTAAGTGGGTAAAACTGCTGCTTCTTCCATCATCACTTTCATGAATCAGGCTCCTCCAGTTGCTCCTCCGGTGGGTTCTTCCCGGAGTAAAACTGAAATTAATGAGGATTTCATGAGTTCTGAGACTGCACGCGCCCAGAGGGGCCGGCGGGAACGCCTGGCCCAAATTTCCCAACAATCAACACAGTTTTTATTAAAATGTATTTGTTATTACTGAATGAGCAAAGCTGCTGTCATTGATTAAAAATGAAAAGAAAGGTGCATTCGACGATGTCAGCCCGCGCCTCGTCAGCGCGGTACTTTGGCGATATATCGAACAGGAAATCACTTCCAGGCATCGGATTTATCTCTGTAGTCAATGCTGCAGATCTGAGCGCAGCCCAGGCTCCAGCTCACCTGGGAGAAAATCAAACCGCGCAGCGTCCGGCGGCGTTTACAGGCGCAGCAGGCAGTCGCTCCCAGGCAGGTGATTAATGGCCAACAGGTGAGGTTGTCATGGTAACATTCCAACCCCAGCCTCTATGGCAACAGCAGATGAGGTGAGGTGCTGCGGCGACCTTCAGATCCGCCTCTTTCCTTGTCGTTGCTTTGCCTGTTTAGAGCCGCATTCCCTCCTCTCTCTGTCCAACGTTCCTGCATCCCTGGTTAGAGTTCCTTCCTCTCCTCCTCCTCCTCTTCGCCACCGCTCTGCCTCTTTGTTGCTCTGCCGTGGGGATCCGTTTGTGTTGCGTCGGGCGAGATATGCGGCGGGAGGTGTTAATGAGGGCCGACACGGGGAATGGATAGCATCGGGCATGATAAAGGAGGATGGGCTGGATTTACCCCGAATTTAAAAGCTAATGCATTTTTTAGCAATTACTAACCTCGGCTTTGCGCTCAAAGGGACGAGACCCGGGCACACGGACATCGGTTTTAGCAGGTAGCCTGATCGGATGATGATGTGTGTGTGTTGGACTGCAGGGCTGGAATGGTGTTTTCAATGGGAGGAGCTTTCCCTTTATTTACCCAGAGACCATCACTCACGCTCAAGAAGCCGCTCGCAGACGCAAGCTTTGGCTAAAGTTAGCACTATTATCTGGCTGTCACCTGCTGAGCTGTTCCCGGGAAGAGCCATCCTTTCTTTCCACTCCCCTCAGCATCCATTCGAGGTTTCTGCTGCGTTCAGGGCTTCTGAGGCCGACGGTCCGGAATCTGGAGCCAGGGAGCGGGACAGTTTTCCTTTCTTACATCATCATGGCTCAACTCTCCGAGTGAGCGCTCATCAATCAAACCGGATGCCGACAGCGTGGCTCATTAATATTCACCCCGTATCTCCTCATTTGCATGAACACACCGCCTGTCTCATAAAAATTACCGAGGCCTCTGCGCCGCCGCCACCGCTGCTACGATAAGCATCTGGACATGGAACAGAGGAGAATCTGAGACGGTACTTAACCCGGAAACACGATCCCACTTCATTACATCGTGTTCCGTGGGCGGACTCGATGAAGAAGCATGCTGTAACATCATCCTCATTATTCTGCCATCAGATAACGCCGCCGATCCAGTTTCGCTTTGTTTCGGAAGTCCCAGGTCAGGAAGTGACGGAAGAAGGAACGCCCCAGGGCGGCGGGGTGGCCGCCACCTCGCCCTTTAGAGCTCTGTTTAAATTTACAGGCTGGTAATTACACTTTTAGCTTTTGAACTTCCGCCCGGCCACCGAGGAGCGGAACGCGGTGGTTGCTCCTGGATTTCCGAGTCAAAATGCCATAATTGGCTCGTTCTGCCGCCGATTCGGTGGCCCGAATCCAGCTTCCTCCAGTGAGTTTCAGGGTTTCCTAATGATAATTGTCACCTGAATTTAATAGGGAATGTTTTTGCAGGAAAAGGCCAAACAGAGATTCGGTCCTGTGGTCCGTTCCGTGGACATCCTTCCTGTCTCATGTTCCTCTTGAGGTCAGAGCTGCGGCGAGTAGCGAGAGGCAGTGACCCGTATGCAAATCGCTGCTCGTAGTTTCGATATGGAAAGCACATGCAAAGGTCATGCAAAGCACTTAGCACAGCATGCTAGGCAGAAATGGAGCGGCCGAGCACGGCGGCGGTCGCCCATCCCGTCTGCGGGAGCACGGACGCCGTCGCTCTTGGACGCCGAGCTTGTCACCTTTCTGACCGCTGTGACTGCTGGCAGCCGCATCATCGTCAGCGCAACAACGGCAGCATCCTCACCTGTTAGTGAAGAAAGGAAAAGGTTGCGGCGCGCAGCCTGGCAGTGATGAAGAAGTCTCCTTGATGTGGTTGGGAACAGACGCCGCGGCTGCTCGGAGGCGGGTAAATGTTGGCTGGCTTATCTGAGGGAGTCGTGCTAAATCCCCCTTGAACACGTACCCTTGAAACGTCAGCGGCGTAATGCATCATCGCGCTCCTTCTGGAATACGAGACGAGCTGGCAGCGCCGGGATACCTTCAGGTCTTTTTAACTCCCCACTTTCGTGTGTGTGTTTGTGCATGTGTGTGTTGAATCCGGTCCAAGCCTTTGTTCATAAATATGTATTTTGCGTTATTTTGTCGCTAAGCACACTCTTTTAGGGCAGCAAATTGACGTGGCGTGTTTTCTTCTCGCCTTAATTCCCAGGTAGCGCCTGCGCCGGTCCTGCCGCAGCACTCTCCCGCTCTGGAAGCCGCTTTTGTCTCCTGTGATTCGTTGTTTTCTTCCCTGACAGTTTAGGTGTAAACCTGTCAAAAAAGGGGAGAAAAACCCCGAGCAAATTGGCGGATGGCGCGATTCTCCAGGTTGTGCATCCGTCTCCTTTTGAGTCTCGGTCTTTGTCAGTAATTTCCATGTTGTCCTACAATCCACTAAACTTCAGCTCCAATTTGGAGCTCGGATGGAGGGCCTGCGCCATTATTCCAGGAATAATGCGTTTTTGTCTGTCAGGGGAGTCAGCCGCTGATTCGGTGTCACATTTAATTTAGCTCTCCTCCAGCCGTCACGGCGGCTAATAAAGTGCTGTTTACTTACGAGGATATTTCACCAGATGCAACCTTTCGTGTTGCTTGCGCAATGAGTTTATAGTCTGACCGTTTTCCAGTAGCTGATGGGAAATGTATAACCGGATCTCTACATTAAACGTAGTTCCCTTTTCCTGCTAACCGCTAGCACCAGCGCTACATTCCTGATTATGGCTGGTTAGCAATGGGTGTATCGCTCTATGAGCATGAGTGATAATGCTGCAGATTTTATCCTAATGCACACACTGTGCCGGGGAGCGACGTGCTAGCAAATGAATAATATCAGCTCCGTCCTAGAAACCAAGTTGGAAGTTTCAGGAATTCGAACTCAACCGACCAAGTGTTGAACAGCACTGAGAGCTCTCTGATGTATCGCTAGGTGTCAGAGGAGTCCTTTGTTTTTGTCCTCTTCCTGTCAAGAAGAGAATTTCTCACCCGAGTCGCTTGCTTACTCGCTGCAGACCCGTTTCCTTTCAAACCGGATGAAAAAGCTCGGATTCCTCAGCTCTGTGAGGAGGGATGAGGAGCCGCCGCCGCAGATGAAGAAATGTCACTGAACAGAACGGAAGACGAGCCTCGTTTACGTGTTTGGAATTCCAAATGTCACACAGCTTCCCCGGGGTCGTGCCCATGGATGGAATTAACTCCGAGGAATATTAAAGGCAGCAGAACGTCCTAATACCCACAATAAGCGGCCGGTGAAGCTATGGGAGGGAGTAGTTGAGCAGAGATTATGTGTGTGAGGCAGGTCCTGGTTGATGGAGGATAATAAAGGGGTGAGGACCGGCTCGTCCTTCCAGCTGACTTAGCCTTAATAACATGATACGGCTCCGATTCGGATAATCTCCTCAGCATTGCTAGGAATGAATTACAGCAATTAGGTCCCTCATTTGAACATTATTCGCATTTGATGTCCGCAGAGTGTTCCATGCTAGCTTAGCTTAGTTTAGCACAGACCCGGTAAAGCACCCAATGACCTCAACGCTCTGTGCCACCTTGGTTAGCCGGGGCTAATTGTGCGAGGAAACAATTGTCGTTCACAGACTCTCGCCGGGAAATCGTGCCCGAGCCTGCAGGAAGCGAAAGAACCCGCCGTGTGCTTTTTCTTCACGTCAGGTACCACCAGGCTTGTCGACCGGCGCCAGAACAGCAGGCTCCGTTCGCTCCCGCTGCCACCCGGTGGGGGTGTTTTGCTGATAAAACGGCGGCGTTAACAAGTTGACGAGCGAGCGACAAACAGAAGCTCCAAAAATACATTTAGCAGTTTGCGCTTGTTTGGTGTTTGGCTGCTCACACCCGGCGTGAGTCTGCGCCGGCTGGAGGGCTAGCGGCATACAGGCAGCCGCATGATGACACCTCGAAAGCCGCGGCGCCATACGGACGGCGTGCGAGCATGCTAAAGCTGTGGTGCGTCCATCTGTGGTCGCTTCCTCCTGTAAACAAAAGAACTGTCTGGTTTCTCCTGACAGGTTTTCCAACTCGGGACCTGGTGTGAGGAGCGTCGCGGCGGAAGGACCCGTGCCCGGGAAGAGGCACCCCAACTGCGCCATCGCCAACACTGACTGACTGGGACCTCCGGCAGCGAGCGGTAAGAAGAGGAGGCCATGTGGACTGCACGCCTGCTTGTCCTCGCCAGCCTCTTCGCACCAGCTGCTCTGGGTGAGTTTAGCAGCCGCAGAACGTGCAGATGTGGCTGCACAAACACAAAACAATCCCTAAAAATTGACTGACAAGTTTAGGCTACATGTTCTCTAGCTCTGGTTCTTGACGTTCTGGTGGTCGGAACAAATATTTGGCTTTTGCAGTTTTCGTTCTCGCCTCTAGATGTCGTCAAATCTTGCACACTGGCCACTGATCATACACCAGTTTTACTGCGACTGGGAACATAGAAGTGAGGTCATTTAAATATTTCTCTCACTGGTTGGTGTCATTGCACAGAAACATCATCTCTTCCATCCCTCCATTTTCATACCTTTCTGCATTTCCTTTTAAAGACTCCTAACTCGGTCCGTCTCGCCTCGTCTCGGTCTCTCTGGCAACAGGAAAGGGTTTGAAACGACTGTCAGAGAATCGTTAACCAGCTGTGGCTGTGCAGCGTGTGTTTAGCAGGAGGCCAATTGCAAAAACAGTCGTTATCAATTCACACCGAAGGAATTCTCGGCACGATGCCTGGTTCCTTTTTCCTGATAAATTGGAAATCTGTAATTTTTGCACTCTGTTGTGTGATTTTTTTTTAAACTGTTGACGCCTGCAGAGTTCATAATTGTCCGTATAAAGAGAGGATTTATTTCAGAAGTACTTTGGGGTCTTTCTGATGGGTCAATGAGCTATTTGCCGGACTGTAACGCTTTATTCCCGGTCACTTCACCCAGACCGAAACCATCTGAGAGGTGGTGTGATGTGTTTTTGGTCCCAAATGGGCCTGAACGATGAGGTCACGTAGCTTCTTGTTGCTCCATATAGTTAGCATGTGGTTGTTTAACACCACAACTGGAACTGTTTAATCTCACCAGTACCGATCCGCTTTGTTCTGATCGGCCGATGGTACCAAAAGCGGGATTGCTTTCTCTTATTCACCTTGCTGGGTCTAAACGCAGCTTCAAAGCTAACTGTAGCTTATCCTTTATTGTAAAAGGTAGATCTTTTGCCTAGCTTTTGCTACCTGGCCTCTGCACCAGAGAGGGACCGCGGAGCAGAGCTGTGATTGGTCCACCAAACTACATCATTTCCTATTGCCTCCTTTCCAACTTTAGTGCTTTTTGTGTCGTAAAATGCGGAAGCTTAAGGAGCCCACGTGCAAACATTTCATTTGGCCCCCTAAATGGGGCAGAAAAATACACCAAAGGCCTATTTTAGCCAATTTTCCACCAATCAGATGCACCTAAATAACCCAGCGCTCCTTCCCCCCAAACACATTTAACATAATGGTTGTTTGCTTTTCTCAAGCTTCCAGGCGCCGTAGCAACCATCATTTCAGCCCAGTTCTGACTGATGGTTTGAAAGTCAGGCACGACTTATTACAGATGGGCTGCGACTTGCAAGAAAGACAGCGTTGTGACACATCTCCTGAAGCTCCAAAGCTGCACGTCAGACTTTTGGACTTGAAGAGCAAATAATTTGACACTTTTATCAAGAAAAACAACATTTAAGGCCCCATCCAAGGCTAACGCCCTTAGCCAGATGTTAGCGGTGACTGCTTGTGTCGTTGAAGGCATTCTCCTGGGAATGCTGGCCTACTTTGGGATGTGTGCGCGCTTTGGTCCACGTGCACTGATGACTCAGAGGGAAGAGCACTTTCACAGTCGCTGGTAAATATCATATAGTAATGCACAGATAGCATAAAAACAACATCTAAAAAGCCAGGACAGCGCGTCAACGGTGTTTTTGTGCGTTGACAACGCATTTGTGCATGCGGGTGTGCGTCGTAAGATTAATGGAAGGTTGTCTCACAGTCAGCAGGTCGGTAAAAAAGCAACCCAACGCAGATTTGTCGTCGTTTCGGGTCGGAGCGAGTAGCAAAGAGAAAAGCTGCGTCCAGAGCAGCTGCGGTCACACCTGAGCGGCGCATTAATCACGCCTTCCTCCGCATGCAAAACTGCTTCTGGAGGGAATATTTCTTTCCGTTCTGCTTCACGTCCCGATGTGGGATCAGAGATCGGCTCCAGAGAGGTAAACATAAAGATTACAGCTAGCTTGGTGACCCTTCACTCCCCTCCCCGCTACCGCTAGCACTAATGAAAAGCCCTGACGCCATGGCGCCTGCGCCGCCGTCCTCAGCTTTGTCTCATTTGCTTAATTAAACAAATGATTTATTAGAGCTCATATTTCAAAGTGGGAGGAAGTTCTTTGCCGAGCCCCTCATGCGTGCGCTGGTGTGCCGCAGGATGCCTCTCGAAGCGTCGAAGGTAAACAGGCGTCGGAGGCGGATCTTGTCAATCTCTCATTTTGTGGGGGCACAATGTGCAGACAGATACAGTACGTCAACGCAGCCATGAATAATGCATGCTTTTGTGAGCGGATGTGTATTAACTGAATGACTTTGAGCGGCGTCTCTACTCGGTGGAGGTGACGGAGGCGATGTTTCACTGCAGTAAAAGCACACAGTCGCAGTTTGGCTACTGCACGTTAGCCTGACAAGGGCGCCAGCGACGTGTGAACTTCCACCCATTAGTCTACACACTCCGCTGCTCGAGGTGGCGCTGTAACATCCAGCTTCAGAAATTAGCTTGGCATGCTACGCTAACAGATTTGTTTCTTCTCCTAAATGTAGACAGCTGTTGTTCCAGCTGGGCGGTCCAGGTCGGCGCAGGTTTCCACTGCAGGTTTTAGCCGGTGCCTCTCTGCTGATCTAGCTAGCTGTTCCAGATCTGCCTTCCGTTTTTTATGTTCTTCTGTAATGAGTGAAAAATCGATAGCGGCGTGATATGGGGAATAAAAGAATGGCTAGCCACTTGCTTGACATTGCCAAATTGCTGTCAGAACGTGCAACCAAAGAGGCCTGAATGACAGCGCTATTACTGATGGCGGGGGCGGGGTTAAATACCACTGCTTGTTTTATAGGTGTCCATAGCGGGACCTGTGTATATCTTCCAAATAAATGACTCAGATTCCACGTCCATTCAGCTCAGGAACGCGGCCATAATTTGGTAAGCGCTGACTGATGGCGTTTAGAGTGGACTTTCAGCCGGCCGAGCGGTGTTTAATGAGGACGGATATCGACAGTGAGGTCAAGTGTTAGCTGATGCTAGTTTACATTAGGCTGCATAATGCGCTCTTGGGCATTTATATGTTTATGGCGTCTGGCTGAGCGGAAGGAGAATTGCTAAGTAACCTCTGCAGAGTGGCGTGCAGGGCGAACACGGTGGGTGTGCACTCTGCGGGGTTTCCCTGCCGAGTGGCAGGGGCCTAGGCTGTAATTTGGGCTGTTGGTGGAACGCCAGGAGCAGAAAAGGGCAAAGAGACGCATGCCGAGAGACACGGCAATGACCCACAGTTTACTTAATTTGCGCTATTAATTAGCTTTGCCTGCCTGAGCCCCGACGGGAAAGCTGCACAGGCCGCGTTTAACCTGAAACCGTTGTTAGACAGTTATGCATTAAGCACAGTTGGGTTTGGTCCGACAGGGTCTACTTCGGTTTCTGGGAGGGTACCAGAAGGCCTTGTTCGTGAGACCCAATCAGCTCTAATATCTACAAAGAAGACAAAAACATCTATGAATATGCTAGAATCATGGGAAGCGCTCATTAGCAGTGGCGGCTAAGTATCCAAAAGTGGCTTCACTTCAGGAGCAAAGGCAGAAAGTTGGAACCTCCGAGTACGTACTCTTCAAGTCCACAAGTGCGGACCTGCATACTTGGCGTGAGCTTCATGGTTTGGCTAACAATGCCGCTTTGCTTTGAGTGTTCTAAACGATTCTTTATTCATGCTGGTAGAAAAAAACCCTCAAGCCTTTTTAAATGTTTTAGATTGTTGTCATATTTAGTGCAGTGATACCAGCAAAGATCGGACCAGACGAAGTCTCATCACTGAATTCAACAACAAAAGAAGTAGCTGAAACCACGTTATTGCTTCTGACTGTAAACCAGATTGGCCTCCAGCGTGAAGCTAGCGTGAATGTCCAATTACAGTCAACAGGCCCTGCACCTCGTCGCAGCTAGCTTACGCAGTAATGGTGATTTCATTGCAGCGGATCGATAAGGGAGTATTGTAAAATCTGCAGAAACGAAGCGGCGGAGGAGGGTTAGATCAGTCGGATCAAGTGATAGCCTGGTGCAGATTAGCCCAGGAGACCTTCAGGATGAGGTGGAGGTGTTTAGAGTGGGAGTGGGGGTGGGGGGGGCAGCGATACTGGAGATAGCCTTCAATAAGGCCACAGAATTCAATACATCCGTCCACAAAGGAAAGCTTTCTTCGCAGAGGCCTTCGGGACGCTGTTTCATTTCCTCATTAATTGTACTCTCGTTAAAATGGGGGGCGTCACAACCTGGGGGTCAGAGTTCAACTCGTTTCCATCTGTGGTCCTTCTCCCGCTGGTTGATGAAACGTACATGTTGGTGTTTGGTGGCGACTCCCCCTGAACACTCCAGGAGAGAAATCTTCCTTCAGGGCTGCGAACATGCTGACAGCAGGTCGGGGGCCATCACTGCTCCGGGCTCCCAGTCCTGCCTCCCAGCTGTTCCACAGACGAGAACCGTCCTCCCAGGCCGTGGATCGCTCGTTCCCCCCAACAAGGATCCTCCCACCCAGGCTGGAAGATCTGGGCCTCTCAAGATGCTAAACAATTAGCCTTCGTCCTGGATTTTTCACAAGGGTTCTCCGCAGGGGGCCATTTCTGGTCAGCGCTCCCAGCCAATCAGATGTTAGCTGAAGTGCCCCCATCGAACTCCCGTCTGAGGACGCGCAGAAGAGCCAGCTGCTCCTCCGAATAAATGGGAGTCATGGTTTGTTTTCCTCGGAGCATATGTTGTTTTGTTCCCAGTGTTGTGGGGACTTCCATATGGACGTGCAGCCGGTTCCAAGCTTCCATTCTCCGGCGAGAAGATGCTCGTCTGCCCGGCCAGGCCCAAGCGGTCGTTTGTGACATCTCGACCCCTCCCTGTGCATCGGACCCCACAACGCAGGAAAAAACTGCAGGTGCACATTCCTGGCGAGCTCCGCCTCGCCTCTACGTTCCCCACGTTTACCAAGGCGTGAGGGCTCCGCCCCGCCTTTGGCGATGGCGCCCCCCTCTCCTGATTTAGTGGGAGAAGAAAGAGAGGTTGGTGTGGGTGGAGGGGGGTCAGGGGGAGATACCGCTTTCGCTCTGATAATGCTCCTCTTTCTCTGCTCCGAGATGGACTCAGGAAGCGCCTGAAACCCGATAGGCGGGAGGGAGGATGGCATTCCGCGGCCAGCGACGGCATCAAACGGGCGTTTCTGCAGGCCTGCTGCAGATGTTCCTGAGCTACACGCTAACAGACAATGGTGCTCATTTAGTCCAGGGGTAACGCTGAAGCCCCCCCCCCCGTAACCCAGACGTGTGGTTTTCACCTGTTGCCCCCAATTAATGTGTGGTGCCAAACACGCTTTGCATGATGAGTCGTAGTTCCAGCAACCATCGGATTGTCTTTCCCGTTTTAGCTCCTTCTCACATTGGAGAGCTAATACTGAAACGGCTAACTGCTGAGGTGTTTTCTGCAATGCCAATTAAATTTGTTTCTAGGTTCAGTTCTTCCTCCTAGCGGTACTGTGAAACCACCGACGACGCTTTGAACCCGAAATCTCACTTCCCTTCACATTACCCGCTCGTTATGCTTGTTGTATGACGCCGACGTGCTAGGTGCAACGTACCTGTCAGCTTCGATATAGAATAAAAAGACAATCGCAGGAGGCAATCGCACATGCGTCTCTGAGGTAGCGTAGCCGCCCAGGCTAATTTCAGCAGCACAGTTCTGATTGGGTATGCATGGAATGAGATTGCTTCTCACTCTGAGGGTGAGGAATTCTTCACGTTTAGCCCACCTCGGTCTCTAACACGCTTTTTTTAAGCCCACATTATTTCTTTGCAACATTTTTTCTCACTTTTCTCTCTTTCTTTGTTCGCAAATCCATATCACCCCCGCACATTGTCTTCACTCTGCCTTTTTTATTCATATCAGCCTCTCGGTTGGCGCGATGCTACATATTTAGCTTTCCTGGTCTCAGAATGTAAGTAGATTTACTGAAGTTTTGTGACAGCCAGGAAATGGAGGGAATAGAGTTGAAAGTGCAGACGTTCTTAAAATTTTGATACAATAAAAAAATCAAAATGTGCCTTTCCTCGGCTTCCGCTCAAAGCTAGCTCCTCCGCTCCGGCCTGGGCGGAAAGCTGAGCCACGATGGGAGCATTTTCATCACCTTTTATTTTTTTGACAGAAATTCTGAAGTTTCTCTTTCATCTCAGCATCATAAAGGGCGGCTTGTACCCGCCGTGGCACTGCGAGGCAGCTGACACGCGGTAACAAGCTTCGCTACATCTTGTCGGGGGTTGTAGCTCACGGAGGGGGAAGTGTTACCCAGCAAACAATAGCTCTGATTAAAGCCCTGGGCCGCGTCGCTGATGCAGCTACATTATTGATGTTCCTCGGAGACAAACTCCCCCGACTTAAGCATTAGAGTGGGCGCGTGCACCTGTAATGCTCACGTACGATAGTGAAAAAAGACCCCGCAGGGGAGGTGAGGAAAGGAGCGGCGCTCAGAAGAGCCATCGACACCCAGCGCATTAATCGCAACCCCTTTAGGTTGCAGCTGCATGTGCCAGAACCCAGCTGCTTGATCTCAGTCTAATTGAATACCGTCAATTTCCTTCCATTTAGATTACCGGACATATAGCTTTGTGTGTGTGTGTGTGTGTGTGTGTGTGTGCTGTGTGTGTGTGTGTGTGTGTGTGATGTGTGTGTAGGGGGGGGGGGGGGGGGGGTACTGGAATACTTATGGCCTGTACTTGCCTTGAGTTTTCCAAATAAACAAAGGGAAATGTATTCATGTCTTTATTAGGCCAAGAGAACATTTCATATGCATGAAATCACTTTTTAATTTTGTCATTTAAATAATTTTCAGTTCATTTTTGTAAGTAAACATTGCGCAGCGCGCTTTAATTGGTTTTAATTCATGCTTTTTGCCCCTCGGATATCACTGCCGCACCATGAAATAAATAAAAAATCCAAGTTGTGGGAAAGAGAATTGGCTTATTTTGGAATGTACTCATTCAAAATGTGTACAGCAATACATTTAATAACACAGTGCTAACTAGCTCATGCTGCGTAAATGCAACTTTTGTTTCCCTTTTATTGTGGCGCTTTGCTCTTTAGCATGAGGGTGAGCCCAAACAACTTGCTACGCTGGCTGCTTTCTTTCTCTTCACCTTCTCTGTGTCTCCAGATGAAGAGCTAACATTTGCTCTGATTGCTAGGCCGTAATCAGCGTGATATTACACGATTTACCGAGACAAAAGGTGCTTTGTTGGCGTGCGGTTGTGTGTGTCTGCTGTGAATGGAGCTCAGAAAATACCGAAGGTTTCTGCCTCAGCCTCCATATACAGAGATGCGAACAAAGCAAAGGTTTCGGTAAGAGGAGAAAGAGCCCCCTTCGGGTCGGACCGTCTGTTTCCTCACCTTCCGCCGTCTGTCTCCGTCTGGGAATCGGAACTGAGCCACGCTCGTCCCTCCGGTTCCGTCTGATCACGAAGGGTAAACGGAGTCTCCCATAACCACCGATTCCCGCTAGCAGGAGAACATCAGACCGGTGTTTCTTCTCTCCGACCTCAATTACTGCCAGGGCGCGCCTCCGGCGGGCGTGGAGCTGTCTGCTCTGGGAGCCGTGTCAACAGCGCAGGAGTGATTGTGTCCGTGTCGGCCCCGGAGGCCGGGTACGCCAGGCGGGGGCCAAGGTGCGGCGGGCCGGGCTGAGGAAACGGTCTCGGACCTGCAGGCTGAAACACCAGCATCGCAACAGAACTGCGCTCGGCTTTCCCTGCGGGAAGGAAAACTGGGCCAGAACCCAAAAAGACAAAAGTGTTTTTAAAACAGCTGTGAGAATTCCGACGGCTCCTTAGAAGCGCTAGCATGCAGCGTTCAGTTTCTCTGGGCTCGTTTGTTAAAACTGAAGGTCTGATTTTCCCCCAGGGCTTTTTGACTGACAGTTTAAAGCTTTCTGCTCCTCCCCCCCACCCCAAAAACCCCTCCATCACTGCTCCACCCTTCTGCCGGAGTTTGCAAGTGTTGCCAATTAATTTGTTCAAATGCGTGTCAGCAAATGTGAGTAGAAGCGAAACAAATGGCTCCGCATGCAGAGCGGATATCTGGGTCCTGTCCTAATGAGTAATGCTAATTGTGCACGGCAGAAACATCGGTCAAAGTCTCAGGAGCCAAGGCGTCCTTCAGGGCTGCGTTTGCGGATCTCTGGCATCGCCAAAATCTCTTGGTAAGTCGCTCGGCGGCGTCACGGACAAAGGTTTTATCGACGGCCCCCATGTAAACCCCTGGTAGACTTGGCTCGCTTTGGGCCGTATGTAAACCTCATTTTCTTGGGAGAGTAATTCACCCGAACTGCTTCTCGCTTTAGGATAAATAATCCCTCATGCATCATTGAACCCCCTGACTCCTCTACCCCCCACCCCTCCGTCCCCCCACTCCTGCAGTCGCTGGTTTCGATCGCTGAAAAATGGCATTTGTTGCAGTCCAGGAAGTGGGTGTGACAGGCCCCCGTTGGTCTAATCAAATAATGGTATTTAGATTCATGTGCTAATTTATCACTAGCGCTGGGGGCCGGACGGAGCCAGCAATCCTTTGCGGGGGGGAAAAAACCCAGACTGGCCGCCTCCTCCCAACCAGACCATCCATCCTTCGTTAATCCAATCATGTTTGAGCTGATTCGAAGGCACGCTCGTCTTTTTCTGTTTTTTTTCTGAAACTCAGTCATCTTTCTTCCCCCTCCCCTATGTGATGGTGGCTCCTTGTCGCTAAGTTTCGCCGCCATGTTTCATTTGTAAAAGTTACCTGATAACAGGCCAAAGAGAGCATTTCTGCAAAGAACCATTTTTTCCCTTTTGGACTTTTTTTTCATCTTTATTTGTTCGTAAAAGTTATTTTTTGCAGTTTTTTGCTGTTAACCTACAACATTCGCGATGTATTTCGAGCCGCTCTTGAACATTTTTAAACAAACGTGTCATGAATTTGCAATATTTAGAGTCCTGGGTGATAATTTTAACCTCACGTAGAAGGTCTTGGCTGCGCTTGACAGATCTGGTATCCACGGTGACCCGAATTGCTTCTCGATTTCCTTTTTCCTGTTCCAATATTCAACAGGAGCTAAAAAAAAAAGAAGTAGAAGAGGAGGAGGAATAAGTGGCTGCATCTGCATAATAATGCTCGTCTGCAGGCGGAGCAGAAATGACTGACTTTCTCGATTCCTGACACAGAGCAGACGGTCGGTTGGTGGGCACCGGGCCCCTGGGGGCCCATTTGATCTCCGCCTCTGGTCACAATTTTAACTTTGCTACAGGTAGAGATGAGGCAGCTAATCGCAGACTGCCGCTGCGCTTGTTTTGGAGGAGTTGCCCTGAATTGGGATCTCGATTGCAGGGCTGGTTGACCTCGCCGCCAGGGGCTGCCAGCTGCGATGGAAAAGCACAAAAAGCCGACGCTAACCGAAGCAGCAACTTGTTATTAAAAGTCTCTTTCTGTCATTTAGCCTCGCGCACCTTCCCCAACCCTCGCTAGCCCCTTTTTTTCCCACCATGTTTGTCAGTTTCACAGAAATTTGGGCTTTTCAAGGGTGGGCGGCATAAATCTTCCCATTAAGAGGAAGATAATTGATGGCTTTCAACACCGGAATGAATACAATTATTTCCGACGGCGATGTTTCAGTGACGCTTTGCTGTTTGTGGCGCTTTGAATAATTTATGAGCTGGGTGGAAGTGACACGATAATGATTGGCTCCTTTGTTGTTTTACCTCACTTATCTAATTCACTCTGATGGAAAGATTTCAAGTTTTACCTTGCTGGCGTCCAAAAAACCAGAGGAGCCTCTTTCCGGTTCCGATGCTCCTCCGCTGGGGCCTTGTGGGTCCTTCCCGAAGGTCAGGCTCGTCTCAGGGCGTTCCCCTGAAAAAGCGATGAATCGACACGGTTCCGCCGCGTCAGCAGGCCCAGCTTTTCTTGCATAAATCTTCGAAACGGGATTGAGCGGAATTTATGGCACCTTCAGCGGCTCATTCAGTAATTAGCCGGCCGTGGCGAGAACAGAAAAGCGCGGGAAGGCAGCATGGATGCAATCAAAGTCGCAAGCGTGGTTTTAGTGAGCATTGTCGTGGTTACCAAGGTGTTTTTCTTTCTTTCTTTTTGGGCTAATTGTGGCGGCTGCAATGGAGACCGTTGGAAAACTGCTGCTCCCTGTTGAGGCGCGTTTCAGGTCCGTCAGACATGCGACCGTCGCTGCAGGTCATCCCTGGATCGGCTCAGCCTTGGAATCTGGGCTCTAGTCATCTTTCTCGTCCATCTCAGAACATTTGACCACCAGGGTCTAAATTTAGACCGTCTCCGGGGAAAGCGACACTTTCTGGTGTCGTCTTTCCTGCCAGTCCTACTTTCACGTACTTTTGTCTCCGTCCTCCTTCTTTCCCTCCGTCTCCGTTGGTTACCTGATGAGCTCGCTGGCTGGTCTGACAGCCGTGTTTATAAAAATCCCCAACAGCTGGAGTCCTCCTCCAGACTTTGGACCAGTGTTTACTTTTCCTGTGCACTCAGCGGACGAGTGTGTATGTGTGTGATTGTGTGTGTGTGTGTGTGTGTCTTGTACTTGCTTCATACTGAGGTACTGAAGTGAGAACATTCTAGCTGGTCCCTCACAGCCGTGAAGGCCTGGTTTTGGTTCTACAGTTCTTCAGGCCAGGCTAGGCTAGCGGTGGGGGTCGTATTACATTAGGTCTGTACAGGACTGTGTGTGTTTGGGGTGTAAACATTTGTCCGTCTGTGTGTACGTAACTGATGTGAGGTGTGTGGTGAGTTGCGCTGCATCCCGTCTCATCACCCAGAGCACCTGCTCCCAGTCTTGGAGAGAACCGACAGCAGGACTCTTGTGTCCGGCTCTTCTCCCTCCGTCGCCCACATGAGGACCTTCTCTCATTCTTTCCCAGCCAAACACGAACTCTCCTCTTTCCTGGTGTTTGATCTCTGTCCATCTCGGCCTGGTTTCTGGAGGAGCCCCTGTGGAATTGCTCATCCTCCCACTCCCAGCAGCATCCTGTCCGCCCACGCTCTCCAAACAGCCTCTTCTCCTGCATGGCGGTGGCAGACCTCTTGATTGGAGGTCGTCCTGTCTCTTCTTCACATTTATTTTTTCCTCCCATTCTCCAGATTCTCTTCTCTCCTCCAATTTTTTTTTTTTGGGCGGGTGGGGGGTTTCCAGACAAGTGCAGTAATGAGGAAGCGGAACCCCTCCACTCACGCTCCGAGGACACAACAGAAACTTTTCCCGGCCTATTCAGCAAAATGTTGGCATCAAAGTTGAATTGTTATCTTTCACTCTAGCTTTTACTGTTAGTAAATGGTCAAAATGCATGTTTTTTTTCGCAGTAGTTTGTGTAAATCCTCCATTGAATCCAGCAGAACTGCTGTTTGGGGGGTGCTGGCGGTCACTTTCCCATCGATTTTCCACAGCAGAGTAACTTTTCCTCTCTCCGCAGCCTTCAGTCGGGCGCCCATCCCCATGGCGGTGGTGAGGAGGGAACTGTCATGCGAGGGCTACCCCATCGAGCTGCGCTGCCCCGGCACCGACGTCATCATGATCGAGAGTGCCAACTACGGCCGCACGGACGATAAGATCTGCGACGCCGACCTGGCGCAGATGGAGAACACGCGCTGCTACCTCCCTGACGCCTACAAGATCATGTCTCAGAGGTAACGTCCATGTGTTAGCATGGCAGGCTACATGCTAGGGGAGGGAGGAGAGGTCTTAGGTTTGGTGTCTTTTTGCTGTTACGGATTCATGCGGTGGAAACCGCCAGGGGAGCGTTAACCTGCTCAGATACAGACACAGCATCGCTCGCAGCTAATCCATATTCTTAATCAATGACAATGATGATTGGCTTTGATCTTTCCTGATGAAAACCTGCTCCTGCAGTGCAGAAGGCAGCTGGTGGAGGCCGGGTCAGACGGGGGGGTTGGGGGACAGAGGGGACGGCCCAGTTCTGGCCGACCGGGGCCCAGTGGCGTCTTCCCCATTATGGCTCCTTTGTTGACCGATTGGCGCACTTATAAAAGAGCCACCCGATCGAAACCGCCAGTCCGCCATTAACGTTTGTCTCCCCCGCCTGGCACTGACCCCTTAGAGCCTCGTGATGGAACGCCGGGTGTTATCAAACATTCGCTCTTTTGTCCCGGACTTCGGACGATCCTCCGTGTCAGAAGCGGCCGATGGATGGACCGCCGCGTCAGATAATTGATGCCCCCCCGCGGCTGCCTTGTTCTCCAGCTGCCCACTCTGAAAACAACTCCCCGCAGGGAAAATGGGTCCGGTGGGCCGAGGTCCCGCCGCTGTCAGCAACACAAAGGAAGCATCGTGTGGCGGAGCGAGGCGGGAGAAAAAGCCCGCAAAGCATGGCGCCGAAAGTGCCGAGCGGATGAAAAAAGGTGTGGGTGGAAGACAGAGGACAAGCGAGGCGCATCAGCCTGCAGGGGGGCAGCGCGGCGAACCGACCCCGCCCCTAGCTGCGGCACCGTCGGTGCTCGTAGGGTTAAAAACAGACAACGGCCACGGATCCACACCTGGGTCACATGACGCACCTCTGGGATCTGCTTTTAACCGACGGTCATCAGCTCTGCCCGCTTTCCAACCTGTTTCTGGGGATTGTTTATTCTTCTTCTGCAACTTTTTTCTCATTAACGGCGCTCATTTGAATGAGCGCGAGCTGCCTTTAATTAACGTTTGCTCCCCAATGTTATGAGAATGATGTTCTGTAACCGACTGAAACAAACTGAACAATATCACAGCGCCGTCGGAGCCATTAGGAGCTTTGCAGTAACCTGATTTTCCCGGTGTGTTTCCAGGGCTAATGTGAGCGGGGACGCGCTCCAGACAGCAGAGGCAGACAGAGTAATTGATTAATGGTGTTTTCCAACAGACTGACCGACAGTTTCTAGTTTGAGACTCTCGGGCTTCATCATCGGATCCTTAAACACCTTTATTGCGTCGTTCACACTTGTTGGCAGCGAAAATTTCCAGGTTGAAAGATGGAGCAGCTACGCAACCACAACAGAGGCGGAAAAGTTCTAGACGCCGCCTTAAAAAGCCAATTTAGCTGATGAAGCCTCTCAAATTGTGCTAATCTAAGAATTATCCTAAATAAAATTAGCGCGTTTGTGCTGATCGCGTTGGCTTCCAGCCCCGCACTGATTTCTTCCTCGCCTGTTCCGCCACCTGCTTTTCTGGCTGGCGCCGGTTCAGTGGCGGTGACTGGCAAACGCTGCCGCTAGTGCTCGCGACCCATCTCGAGCTAGCTAAGTCTGTGCATGCGTCATGCTAATGGCCAAGAGCGACCCCAGCTTGCGTGTTGTCGGTTTACATCTGGGCGTCTAAGATTGTACCGCTTAATGGCTGAATGCTACCTCTTAGCTGCTGGGCTTTTCTCCCTTCGTGTCACCCAAAGGAGAGCTAACAGCAGCCTGAGTGACAGCACACGCAAGCGAGCTAATGCATTTCCAAATGCTACGGCAGGCTCAACCGCACGATTGTCTGTCATTAGCCGCGGCTGTCGAGAGCTTAGCAGAACCAGCAACCTCCGGGTAAACACGCATAAGCCCCATCGCCAGCTCTGCTGGGGGTAAGGGCGCTAGCAGGGATCAAATTAGCATCGATTGGAGGCTATTTTGTATGGTGAATATTTGCTTTTTATGATTTTTGAGAGCTGGTTGTTGGGTAGACCTCTCCTCATCAGAGCTCTAGTGTCTCTTTCTCCTCCATTTCTTTCTTGTGTTCTCCTCTCCTTTCCCCTAAGGCTGTGCAGCCTTCACAGCCAGTAATTACAGGCAGTATCAAAGCGATATATCACCTCATACCTGAGCAGACCCCCCCGGGAAAGCTGATAGCGTCGTAGCAGGGCTGCACGTGACCCCTGAAAGAGGGCACAGCAACAGAACGGAACGACACATCCAAACACACGCGCAAGATGCCATTTTTGATCACTATCTGTCATGCTAGAGCAGCTGTGCGCCGCCAAAGGTTGACCACATTTCCCCAGATAAGGAGGCAGGCTAGCATTGTAGCTACTCCCACGGCCGTATTGGCGTTAATTGTACTCTTTACTCTGTCGCACTGTTTGCTAATTTATAGGCCCGCGACATTTTTGTGCATGTTGTTGCAGTGCGCGATGCTAAATATTCGCTCAGATCTCAGACTGACGAGCCTCCAGAGGACAATAAAGCTAAATTAGCGCAGCCCGTGATTTAAACCTGCCGGCCTTACCGCGGTTGACATGTGACAACCATCCCGTTAATGATGTTTACGCCAGGAAATAAACGCATGCGGAGGCGTTATTTACTTCCCCGCACTCTGGCTGGAGCGCGCGAGACAAATGGCTCCTGGGCCGCCAGATGAAAAGGCGCTGACAGAGCGACCAGAGTGATTGAGGGATAAGAAGGAGGGAAGCAGATGGGAAGATCCTTCCTTCGTTGCAGATGATCCTTCCCATACGTTCCAGCTCTCATTATCCTTGGCTTCTGACCTCCTTCCAGAGTGGAGGTTTGATGAGATGTTTGCGTTAGCGGGAGGAGAGGATTAGCCGGAGGATCCCTCTCGGCTCTGAAAGCCATCGTCATCCAGACCTCCTCATTCCAGACGGGGTCAGAGGCGGACCAGTGAGGAGCCATGTGGCAGATTACCTCTGGGGACAGGAGACGAGTGCTTGGCTACGATCGGGAAACTCGATAAAAATATGACCGGGCATTGTTCGGCGCTTTGGAGCAGGAAACCATTTTAAATTTGAAGGGGCCATAAATAAAATGGAGTCAAAGCCTCATTTCTGCCAAGTGCAATGGCTTGGGGTTTTTTTTTTTTCATTTTAGGTGTCTGAATTCATCACGCAGTGCTTGCTAACACAGCTAACAGAGGAACAAAGTGTCGCTCTGTCAATAATTTGGTGGCAGAAACGGCTGGAAGCGGCTACCAGGACTTCCAGCAGGAGCCGTGATGACCTTGCCAACCACGCCTGCCTCCATCCCGAAGATGCTTGGTTTCTGTGGTCTTTGATTTTTGATGTGGCCAACATGCTTGTCGCTAACGAGCCTTTAATGTCTCCTGATCGTGTCAGGATCCCAAATGATGGATGTTTTTGTTTGGGCTTCGCGGCGCCTCATGGCAGAGCTGCGTGTCCAATATCGCGGTTGCGCTCACACGATGCCTCAGCGACCCGCAGCCTGTTTTGTTCGTTTAAGTGCAATCCGGTTCCTCGTGTTTCCATGGTGCAATTTTGTGTTGAGCACCTCGCAATTACAGAAGAAAAACAGGCGCGATCGGCACTGCGGGGTGGGGCGATCTAAGAACGGTGGGTGGTTGTGCAGCTATGTCTTTGGAATTGAACCCAAACCACCTGTCCTTTGGTGACCCTCTCCTTTTTGAATTAACAGGGTTTATTTCTCACGCCGCTCGGCCGCCTCCGGCCGAGGACCCTGTAGATGTTGTTATTCCGCTTTAAACTCAGCGCTTTTGCCACCTAATCCGCAAGTTTGGCGTTTGTGGAAGGAAACCGCCTCTTTCTGCTCCCTTCCAGTTAGAAGCTCCCCAGCGGGGTCATTTTAGACCTTCTGGTGTCAGAGTTAGCAGCCGTCACACTGGTGCTCACTGCGCTCAGTGGCTCACCGTCGCTCCATTTGTCAGCCGGGGGAGCCAGTTTCCCAGTGAAGAAAGAGCTAATTCAGACGGGAGCAGGTGGTCGGTCCGAGAGCGGGAACAGAGCCGGACTTCTCCCTCCTCACCACCCCTACCGTGGCCTTTTCTGCCCTCCTTTGTCTTTCATCTTTGTTGTTTTTAGAGTTTCCTTCAGCTTATCCTTTAATTGGAAGGTGGGAGTGAGCGCTAGCAACATTTGATGTCTTGCCCCGAGGCGCTGGATATATTTTTTTTCCCTTTCCATCACAGTTGGGCCGAACAACTCCGACTGACCTTTAATAAGCTCCCCAGCTCTTCATCCTCCCTCCTACAAAACTGAAAACACGGCTTTTATGTTGATTCATGGTTTTCAAATTAAGATTAGCTCCAGTCTTTTGACTTTGGGTCACGCTGAAGTGAAAAAGAAAGGTAAACGCGAACCTGTAAGTGATGAGAAACAGCCGGTAACGACTCCAAAGCTAAACGGTCATCCGCTAGTCATTAGCATTCCCGGCCGTGTTCTCATCACACCGCTCGCGTCGGCCGCCTTGATTACGTTTGGGATTATTCCACATAACTGTCTGGTCTGAGCAGCCGTCCAAACAGCGTCGCTGTCGCTAGTCCTGGTTTTTGGCTCCAGCGCTAACTGGCGTGTGCACGGATATGCACAATCGACCATGTCTGACCTTGACAGCAACTGGAGTCAGACAAGATTTAGCACCAGGAGCATATTAGCCGCGTAAGCTTAGCACAGGGAAACGTCCAGGCAGCTTGGACGCCTCTTCTTCTTCTTCTTTTTTCGGTCGGTCTTGGCTGCGTTGAGCTGTTGAAGATGTATCAGAGCGGAAACTGTCTGGGCCGATGGTGATTAATCCATGGAAGAGACCACGCCCCCATCCAGGATCTGCATTAGCGTCTGGGTAAATCACATCTGGTCATGAATGTACCGCATCCACGCCCCTTTTTCTGGGGCGAACCTAATGTTTCGGAACGGCGACGGTCGAGAAGGGTCGCGGTGAAAAACAAGCAGAAGCTCCCTCCACTTCCTCCTTGACCTCTCCCCCCTCTTCCTCCCCCCAGTGGTCACTTTTCAAAACCAGGAAGTTGCTAACAATGTAGCCGCTTGGTGACTTTTCCCTCGTCCTTTTTCACTGATTTGATTTGATTTGAACCCAAGTTTAAATTCATTTATGAGGATATTTTATCAAAAACTGTAATTTGGAAATAGGACATGAGCTGTGGTCTTTTCCACCACCTTTTTCCTGAAGGCCATGGCAGGATACTGACGGTATTGGTGCTTTATTCCATTGCTCTAACGCTTATCCTGTTTATCCTTCTGTGTTGGTGGTGTTTCTGAAACTCTTGGGGAGCCTGAATTTGTCATCCTTTTCCAACACTGCTTTGAAGCAACTCGTCTTTCCAGGGCTTAGCCTATGATGAGGCCCTCCAGTTAGCTGAAATGGTGGCTGAAAGCCTCCAGTTGCTGCTCGCTGTAGCATTACATGCACCTTTCTACCTCTCTAAATCCTCCTGTCGTCCTCTCTCTGCCTCCTTCTCCATCCTCTCCATTACTTACTGCCCCTCTGCCCATATTTTCTATATTTTGTTTGGTAAAGACATCTTGTTCTCTTTGTTTTGGTCCCAGTGTGCTTTTGTGCTAACAGGCTAAGGCCTGACATGGGCTGCATTAGCTTTTCTAGCTTCAAATGTTTGTTTGATGCATTGTGATTTTGTTTTTAAACTAAACACTATTAATCTGCTTTAATGCATTCTGATTTGGTGACAGTCGGCTTATTTAATTAGTCATCACTTGTCCTCGATGGCCTTTCGCTAGTTCTACTAATCCCCATCAGGCTAATTGGCCATCAAGTGTTTGGCTGATGACATTTTCTATATTTATTTTTTATTGTTGCTGCCTCAAACAAGTTGATGTTTCTTGGGTTTAAAGGATACCTGAAGGCCATGATGTGTTGGTGAGGTCACTTCCTTTACGTTTTTGCACCAGTTGCTCACAAAATGACCTTTGATCCTTTGTTCTTTTCTCCTTTTTGTTGATTGAACGCTGAATTCAGGATTGAAAAGACATTCAAAGCTAACGGATGTACACATTGCTTGAGTATTTGAATACTATGGCATTTGAAAGCACCAAGAACTGAAAAGAACTGAGATTCCGAGGCGGAGAGTTCAGGCGGAAGCGGTGACTTTGGTCCGTGTTGGTTCCTCTTTTCACAGCTAATTATGTGGTGCTGTTTTCCGACTGGGGAGAATGTCAATATTGCGCCGCGGCTCACCCGCAGCCGCATTCTTATTCATGAGCTCTAATTCCATTAATGGCCTCCTCAGCTGGGCTGTGCTTCTTTCTCCTCTTTCACTCGGTTGTGTTGTTTGAAGCGACGCGCCGGCGAGCGGCGCTCCACCAGAGAGAAGTGGCGCTCGTGGCTTCGCCCTCGCGCCATTTGCTGAGAACATGTTGGGCGCGTTGTGTAGAAATGAGGCAGACTAAAGGGCTCCTTGTGGGTGAGTGCTCGTAAAAGGAGGCTGTTGTCGTGGAGCCGGCGGTGGAATTCGTCCTGACCTCGTCTCCACAGTCGTGCAGCGACACCTGATTCTTTTTTTTTACTTTTAGCCTTTATCTAGAGAGCTGGTGCAGGCTGCGGCGCAGGAGCACGTTCACTCTGCTGTCCCAGGTTTCACCCATGTGCAATGCTACGTGGATGCTACATAGATGCTACATGGCGTTGCACTGGGGAACTTTTTGCTGTCCAGACTCGCACGATGACGCATTTTCTTTTTTTTGTTGTTTTTGTTGGAGGAGGGGCATTGAAAAGGGTTTGTTCCACCCATCGTTTCCTTTGATCTCTGTCCTTTTTGCAACATCAAACTAGTTTTCTTTGTCACCTCGAAAAGTTCCCGCACATCCACCATAACTGGATACTGTTGTTGCTCCTCGGACATCTGTCGGGCGTCTGATTGGTTATGAGACGGGAATGCTAATTGGCACTAGCAGCCGTCTCCGTTTGGCGTCCTCTCCACCGCAGACTGAAACGCTTCCCTTCTGTGTGCGACCTTTCGTTCTTTTCTTATTAATTTATGTTTCCTGAGACGTTTTGCGTTGGCGTCTGACACCTTCGTATTTAATAAAAGATATGACTTCTTTGTTTCCTTTGGAGAACTCCAGAAGGAAACATTTGTCACAGACACAGAAAAAGAACATTTGAATTAACTGGAAGCACCCGGATCCATTTTTATTCCATTTTCCCAACAATATTCTTTGTGGGTTTCTGACCGTTAGCGGTTAGCATTAGAGGTGAGGTTTGATATCACCTCAGGGTGTGTCACCAGAGAGTGATTTACCCTCTTCTTTTCTTCAAGGAAAGTGCAGTGAACAGGTGTGAAACGTGCGATCTCCGCTGCTCGTGGCTGAACTCTAAAGTGTGTGAAATCTTGGCTCCACAGTGACGGCCACATTGGACCCGGCTCGGCTTTCCTCGCCGCCGCCGGGACCTTTCTGTACTATTTACCTCTTCAGCAGGACCTGGTGTCAGAACCTCCAGAAATGTCTGGAGACGTCTCTGTGAGAAAGCTTTAATCCTAAACCCAGAGTTAGCTAAACTCACCAATAAACCCGCTTGCTTCCCGCAGGTCCACTTCCACATCCCTGCGCGTCAAGCGAATGACCCCTGACCCCCGCAAGACCCCCATGGCCTTTTTGATTACTGAGACAGGAACGCGCAAGGTCGAGGGGCGGTTCCCATCGATCGGTCAACGCGGGAATATTTGATTGTCACTGGAGGAGGGTGGGGGGGGGACTGGCGGTGAGGAAAAACCTTTGTGCTATTTGTCTGGAGGAGCAGTTAGCTACCGAACGCCTCCCTGGACTGCTAGATGGGTGGCCGTCAGCCGAGATACAGGGTTGAAAGTGTTGGGGGGGAGGAAGGAGGGGGCTTTGAAGAAAGTGCTGGAATCGCACGCAAGTCGGACAGTGGAAGTTTCCATGGTGACAGCGACTGGAAATGAAAAAGCTCTGCTTAAAGGCAGAGCTGTGTGTGTGTGTGTGTGTGTGTGTGTGTGAGAAGCAGTGATACAGTGTGTGTATCGATTTGTTTAGATTATAAATTCGGTGAATTGAATGCTGCTCCGTCAGCGCCGCTCTGAGTTATTCTCCTGCATTCAGACAAACAAAACCCACAGAATTCCCACTGATTTTCCGAAGCAGAGATTGAATAATGGCCCGAGCGAAGGATTAGAATCTGGTTTTATCGTGGGTGAGCGGCGCAGGCGGCTGCCGTTCGCTCCCCAGAGCAATTCCTTTGACTGGAACCAGCCAACAACAAACGGGGCTCAGCGCCTTTAAAAAGCCGCTGCCTTTTTTTCCTTTTTTTCCCCCCATTCCCTATCTGTCCATCACACAGCAGGCACCGCTGCGGCTGCGGGGCAGAGGAATGCGACACTCACGGGGATGCTCTTGAGATGGCGTCTGACTCTCAGTAGAGCTGGTTCAAAAGGCCAAGCCTGATTAGAAATTCAGTGGGATCCGCCGCTGGAATATTCTACCAGGCTGGATTTCTTTCTGACTGCCGCTCCGCTCCGGCTAATGCGTACTCCACTTCGGTTTAGCCAGACTTCCCGGGCGTCGCCGCGTTTATATTTATGTGTGTGTCATAAAAAGGAAATACGACTCAATCCAGATTTTTACACGTTCCTCCCGGAATGAGACAAAGCTCGGAATGAGCTCATGATCCCAAAGAAGCGTCAGCTGGAGGATAAATCAGGCCTCACCGGTGAGACGGGAACGCCGTAAATCAGGGCGCCGTGTGAACGATCCACACCAGTCCCATTGATGCAAAGTCGTTTCAGATTTCATCCCACCCTCCTGCTTCCCTAAAGGCACCAGGAGACGCGTTTGATTTACACACCTGGAAGATTAGAGCTCCACGGCTGCAAAACCGGGAACTTTTTCAGCACATTTCAGCAAAGTTTGGGTGCATTTTTAGCTGCGAAGGCTTTGGCAGCCAGATATCCGGTTCCTGAAATTCATCAGTACAGTTTCGGCACTGGTCAGTTCATCCCGGGGTAAAAGTGGGAGGGACGTTGAGGAGACGATGCATAATTTAGTGGGTTTTTTCCGACGCAGCTCGCTCTGTACCTACGGAGAGTGTGAGCCTGAGGGTTAGGCTAATATTAGTCGAAATGCGCCTCTGTTGCTGCCGTATTTTCGGCATTGCTGCTGTCTCACATCAAAGGCAGCGGCGGTCCGGCTTTATCTCTGCCCTTTGCAGATCTGAGAAGCCTCAGCTGCGCTCCTGGAGGGCGCTCGCTGCAGCCACGCATGCCAGGGGGAGATTAGCTCTGCATCCGGGTCAGACCCCGGCAGAGGGGAGCGCGCCTCTGCCATCCAACGGCTGTCGCTCAGCTGCCTGGTGGACACGCTGGACGCTGAATTCTTGATTGAAACCACATGCAGAGGCGTGCAGGGAGAGCTGCAGCTCCGCGTACCTGGAATAGGCATGTTTGTTTCAAAGCTGCCTGTTGTGCAGGTTGGAGCTGCTGTGCAGCTGAACGCGTCATTTCCCGACATTCTCCCAGGCGCCCCTGCGGAGCCGGATAAGTAGCCGCGGTCTTCGGCTGATTTGTGATTTCTAAAGCGTTCTGCGTTTGCAGGCCGAAGGGTTATTTTGGGTTTCTGAGCCGCCGCTGCAGCCTGAAAAATCTCACAAATAGAAGATGGGGAACGTTTGCCGCAGCTGATCAGTCGATTTACCCGCCCCTCCGCAGGACTCGGTGCTGAGGCGAATAAATTCCTCTTCAGAGCCCGCGGGAGCGCGCATTCCCTGATGCGCCTGCCTTTGTCCCGCCTGACCTCAGATCAGCGTGTTGCCTGACAAAGTTGCAGCCCAGAAAACAAACGTTGCAGCCAAGTTTGATTTTTTTTCTTTGGGCCTAAATTCAGAACTGTCATTTAGAAGAAAAGCAAATGACTTTGTAACGTCTGTCACCTGATTTAAAAAGAAAACAGCAAATAGATCTAACCTTTGACCTGGTGGACGCGTCCGTGAAGGCTGAGGGCGTTTCTGCTTCCTCCTTTTATTCAAAGCTCAGATCTGACCGTTGGCGAGTTTCTACGTCAGCAACCAAAATGTTGACTTTAGTTGCTCAACTGACCGTTTCGCTGTTGAATTTGTATTATTGAGAGTGCCGTTAAAAGCCAAACAAACCGTTCCCTCTTAAAGGGAAGTGGCAATAAAAGCAACACAAGCTGTAAAAGAAAATGAAGCGGGCGGAGGGATTTCTTTCTCTGGGCCTAAGTAAGCGGAGAAACGGGTAAATAGAGCCAACGGGAGACGGAAAATGTTTTGACTGTCGTTTATATTGGACTCATCTATCACCACAAGCCATAAACAAGCCCAATATCCTCCCTCGGTTCTTGAATATCGGTCCGGTCGTCACCCCGGCGACCGCTCCGAGGGGGGGGAAGAAGACGCCTCGGGCTGTATCCGAATAAAGCCGCGCGTCGGAAACCTTCCCTCTCCTCCTACCACCCCCCCCACCCCCCCCTCCATGATTCCACAGCAGGTACTCTGGATGCTGGAGGATCCAGTAATGCAGTTGATTATCTCCCCCCAGCCTATTCCCGCTGCCCACCGTGTTTTCCTCTGATTACCGTTGCTCCGCCGCTTATCTTCCAAACACAATATTAGAAGGAGTGCTGGTGTGTGTGTGTGTGTGTGTCTGTGTGTGTGTGTGTGTGTGTGTGTGTGTGTGTGAGGGGGGGCCGTGTGATGTAAAAATCTTATGAAAGCCACTAATCTGTGTGAATGGCTGAGAGGGATTATGTTGTCAGAAGAAAAATAAAATAAGCCCAAAATGCTCACTTTTTTTTTTTTTTTTTTTTTTTTTTTAATAAAATTTGGGAAATGTTGTTTATTTAATGCTGAAAGTTGATGATGGGACTATCATTTGACCCCACCCGTGGAGTTCCCATCCCAGACCCGGCAGAGCCCAAAACGGGTCACTCTGAGCTGCTTTTCGCTGGGTTTCCAGCGTGTTTTTGTCTCGTTCCACATAGTTAATCCCATAAAAAACGCGCGCTGGAGGTTTTTGTCACCCGGAGTTTGTTTGTACAAACGCTGTGACGGAGCTGCAAGTTCTGCTGCTGCGTTGTGGAACATCTCAAATGCCACCCAGCAGGCAAATGAAACGCTGCCATGTGTGCGTTCGGCTTGATGCGCTGACAGGTCAGCGTGTGTGTGTGCATGTTTACGTGCGCGCGGAGCAGATGTTCAGCTCTCTGGAGAAAATGGCGCCATTGTATTTGTTTAATATGTTTGCAGCGCAGCCTCATCTCGCTTGATAAGCTGCGAAAGTGTCTTACGTGGTGTTGCGGAGGCAAATCTGCAGTTGCATAAGCACATTTGCATGCATGCATAGTACCAAGGAGGCACTTTTGTGCAGGCTGTTTAAACATTTATGCCTTTCATGTACAATCTTGGGGTTCAAAGACGTACCCCTGACGACCTCGACCTTTCAGCTTTTAGGAGCAACAAAGATTTTGTAGTAGGCGCATGCAGACATGCAACAGTGATGCTGTGTTGCATCTATAGACGAGCCTGTAAGCCAGCTCTAATTGGCATCTTTTGACGAGCTCACGCAGATGAGGTCACGTGAGGGATTCAGCCGCAGCCCAGGGTTTTACCTTGTCATCACCTTCATGCTCGAACACGGCATTTAGCGGTTTCGCTTTGGCCGCTATGTATGTTTTGTGCGCGTGCTGCAGCGGCAGAATGAGAGGAGATGGATGTGCCGAAGTGCAGCTGGGAAAGATAATGAATGAAGCCGACTGTGGGTGGCAAAGACCATCACTAAAGCGTAATGGGTCCCAGCAGAGAGACGGGATATTGACCCGTCCGTCACCGCCACCCCTCCCCCTCCTCCCACCCTCCCCAGTCTGTCCACAGACTGTAGCACAGTGTACACATTAATCAGACGCCGCTAACACACACTTTGCTCTGGCACACACACGTCGACTCCCTGAAGCAACTGACGCTTGCTCCTCGTTCTCCTGCCTGCGTGTTTGAACGTGTTGTTTTTGTTTGAAGGTAAACGGATGGTTTGTGCTTCCCGGACAGACGCATTCCAGTCAAACACCGCCCAGTAGATGCAGACGAGTCTTAGTTTCCTCTGAGATGGTTCTGTCTCAAAGCGTCACGTCCCTTTTACGGCCCAGTTGCGTCCGGCCTCCGCGGCAGCTGCACGTCTCCTCTGCCGCCAGGTTTATGCTAGTTTCTGTCTTTAGTTTCGTTCGTCCGTGGTCGGAGGGCTGCGGGGGCCCGGCGGAGGCATGATCTGGCGATTACAGTCTTTACAGGCCGTGCTTACACGGGGTTCTGGCACGCTGCACCGCATCTCCCCTCCGCAGCTGGCAGTCTGGTCTCTAATCTGCCAGCTATGACAAACGCCAGATGAGGGGACAGGGGAGGCTGCAGGGGTGGGACGGAGGCGTTATGCCGAGTCCAGCAGAAAAACGGACCTGAACTATTGTCGGCAGCAGAGCTTCCAGAGATGTCCGCTAGCTCGAACCGCCGGCAGCTTCAGACACTTAAATGAATCTGCATTAAGGAGGTCGAAATCCCTCTGTTCGCCTTTCCCCCCTCCGTTCAGAGGGCTCCGGAGCCTCTGATGAGTCCTCGTTATGTCCCTAATGGGTGATTGCGCTGCAGCCGTCAGGACGCGCACCGTGGTGAAGCTTCTGCCGCCATCGGTCTGCCTCCGATTGATTTTCCCTTGATTTGTTTAATTCAGATTATGTCTCTGCAAATTATGATTTAGAGATGTGTTAAAGATACTGATGTAACATGCACGGCAGCGATAAAAGGGTTTTTAAACGGGGTTCAAGATGAACATTAAGGCTGGGATTTAGCAAGCAATCCTACATTTAATACACGTTATGAGGTTTAATCCCTCCAGAGGAAGTTATTACAAACTATGATGATAATCCAAGATTAGGTCCTCAAACTGAGGCTGACGTTCAGTCAACAAAAGAACAAAGGGTCTGTGTTGTCACTAACAGAAGCGCGTGTGTGTTTGTCCGTTGGGCTCCTGGTTCCGGACCGGGCTCCCCAGAGGTCCACTAACCAGAGCCGACGGCTGAAAGGAGGGTGTGAAGATGAGAGGTCGGCCTCTGCCATCGATTCCTGTTTTCATTAGATTGACCCTGGTTCGTCTGAGCCCGGTTTAGCCTCTTCTAGGTCAGATTGGCAGGTGGGAGTCGTCTTGGTTGGCGAACCTGTAAAACTCGCCAGGGAGCCGCTGGAGACGCCTGCGTGTCGTTATTGGACCGTCTCGGAATGAGATGAGCCCTGGTTCGCTCCTCCGCCGCTGCCTGGATTGATTGGTTGGCAGCCGATCAATGTTAATTAAGGTGTAGAGAATCCTTTAATTGTGGCGTATGAATCATTGTGTCAGATCCCGTCTTGACCTTCACAAGATGGACGTCGTGAAGAGCCCGGCTGAGGGATAAATACCTTTTATATATTGGCAGATAATAGCATCCTGTACTCGTGATGTGGCGCTCCTGAACGCTGCCTCCCCAGCAGGAGACCGTAGCGCTCAATTCTTGTCAAAGACCTTCAAGAGTTAATGTCTTGAGATAAGAGCCGCTATTACAGGTGGCGAGCGGCGCTCCGCGCATATGAAGCGGCGCTGTGATTGATGGCAGCCAAAAACAAATTGCACATGTGAATACCAGCGGCAGCCTTAATTGTAGTTTTTAATGAAGACCTTGCTCTGGCGGCGCAGTCGATTTCGCACTCAATTGATTGTGTCTACTGCCCCTCCTTTGCGCCGCCGTCGCCACCACGGCCCCCATCAATCACGCTATAATAACTATGTGACCTGTAGAAGCTGCTCCTACGTCCATGATGTCCAGACCCACTTCAAGATGAATTTGGCCTCCTGAACCTTGAAACAGAGTTATCTGACGTGCTGCACCTGAGTGCTTTTGTCCTCGCCGTCCTCGGGGGTTCAGACGATGTCCATATGTAGCAGATCATGTGATGGTAAAGTCCTTATCAGTAAAACACAGCTGCAGCTGATTTTTAAAGTTTCCAGACTCTTATGAGCAACGTTGCTGAACCCTGACAGATGTCTCACACAGCCGAGGTTTTCAACCAGGGGTCCCTCGGCCCCGTGCTGGTCCGTGAAGTCATTAAAAGTGGTCCAACCCGGAAGCGTGTTCTTGTTTCAAGGAAACGATGTGTGAGGACATTTTATCTGTTACCATGAAGTACAGCATGAATGAACATGTTTTAGGGTGTAGTGGATGTTTTCAGAGGACTGCTGACATTTCTTTTGATTATTCTCATTCCATGATAAATGCCCAGCATTCCCTCTGAAAGCGTGCCTACGTTAACGTCTGACAGTCTGGCAACATAACGGAAGAATCGGAATGAGTCATCTCGTAAACAGGGAAGCAACGTAATCTTCATAATCTCTTCTGCAGAATTAACTTTAGCTTCATTAACCACACGCTCAACATCTGACTAATGTGCTTCTCTGCAATTGGGCCAACATCGTTGATTGTTTTTTCCACTTTTAATCTCTTTTCAGATGCAACAACCGGACCCAGTGCGCCGTGGTGGCCGGACCGGATGTGTTTCCCGACCCTTGTCCCGGAACCTACAAATACCTGGAAGTCCAGTACGAATGCGTACCCTACAGTATGTATTCCTCCGGGGCCTGACCCGTTCTTCTATCCAGCTAAGCGGAGCGGGTGATGACTGCTGACAGCGCTACACGTGTGGAAAATGACAATTTAGCCATGTGGAAGAGCGCCTGTCCATCGACGTGATACGGTTGTTTGTCAGACTCTAACGGCATTGTTGTACCTGACGAGTCTCGCATTATGTCCAAAATGTGTCATTCCGCTTGTATTGTTAGCATCATTTATTGGTTGCAAGATGCGTCCTTCATCCGCCTAAATGGAAGGTGTAGGTGCCAAAAGCAGGTTTCCTCAGTAAGTGAGCAGCAGGTCAAACATGCTGCGCGGCTGCACGTGGGGGAAGGGAGGATCAGTGTGGGGCGAAGGGAAAGTGAGGATGTCCAGGCGAGGCCACAGAAAGTGGACAGTGGGCCGCCACGCGACCTTGGCTGCGGTGTGAGGACGCGTCTGCCGGCGACCTTGAATGTAGCATGAAGCCGGCCAAAAAGAGGCAACTCGAGGGTGGCAGCCTGGTTGACCCCCCAGGACTGAGGGGATTTGTGGTCACCAAGCCTGAATGTTCTCCATGGAAATGTTCTTTGTCCTAATTCACTTTTTTTCCTCTTTGGCTTGCAGCTCGTCCTCCAAATGTCCCCCCTCCTCACGTCTGTCTTTTTTTATGTGTCACAGTGGTGACCAACACCCCCCCCCCCTTACCGCGACTGACAGCTTCTATCTGGATTCCACTCGCGCCGTCTCTTTTCTTCTTTCCCTTCTCCATTTCTTCTCCATTTCTTCATCAGCCGCAGAGATTGGATGGTGGGATCCACCCCCGATAAAGACGCGTGTCCTCTAGTTCGATAGATGTCCTGTTGACTCGGTTAAGGTGGAAATTGACCAGGTTTGTCGCAGTGATTAAAAATGAGGTCGTGAAACATTTTTAACAATTAGCCATTACTGTTCAGTCGCGGCTATCTTTACCGCCTCTTTACTCGGGATACGCTGCGCTAATAAAAAACCAAATGACTCGTAGACGTGGAGCTGGAATATAATTTTACATCCGTGCTGTTTAAGTCATAATGGACTCGTCGTTTCCATTCGCCTAAGGACACATGCGGTTGTGTATTAGTGCAGTTTGTGCATGCTCCCACATGCACTTTGCAGATTAGCAAGGCTAGCCTCGGGCGGGAGTGATGTGCTGACCCTTTATGATGACTCATAAACACAACGGCCCTCCGCTAGCTGACATCTGTCTCTTCCCCGCCCTCTCACCTTGACTCTTCAGCAGAGAGATGCGCGTCTATTCTCTCAGCACCTTATTAAAACCTCGCTCGCCCCCTCGCTCGCTCGCTCTCCCCCCTGTCCCAAAGGCTAAGCTGATAAGAGGTCAACGCATCTGCGGCTCCCTCCCCGTTCAGCAAGCTTCCTTCCTCGTCTGTAATGAGGCTTTTACACCCCCTCAGTGGCCAGCTGAATTCTCAGACTTGTCACAGAAGAAAGCGCATTCCAACCTGCAGCTAGCTACAAGACGGCTGTTGACAGATGCGTTGTTGCTTCTGTCGACCGTCTCTGGAACATCTCCCCTCAGTAATTAGATGTTTATGGAGACACGTGTCAAACTGACGGATTCGGTCAAGGCAAGTGGCCAAACCTGTCATCCGTGGGGGGGAATCAAACCTGGAGCTGTGTTCAAGCTGCTCTTTTGACGTAAATTTGAGCCTGCTGGCGGCGTGAGTAACGTCGGAGTCACGGCAAAGTCGTGTCCCGCGGAGATGAGCCAAAATTCAACACGATCGCATGACAGGGCATGCGCTGATTTAATGGTCAACCCATTCAAACAATTAAGAATTAGTCAAAATGCCTTTCCAGGCTGGTTACCATGGAGACGATCTGTAAAAATTCACAAAATTTCTAATTAGCGAGTCTGTTTGGACTTGAGATGAGTTTATAATTAAAAAAAGAGAGAGAAAATGAAATTTTGAGATTTGTTGATTTCTCTCCGTCTGCACGGCCGACAGCAGGTGCGGCTAATTCTGTTAACGTGGCAGCTTTTCTGGCGTAGGTTTGCTCAAATTAGCAATAAAACTATTGGATGGAGCTGCCACCACGTGACAATGACCCGTGTGGATGCACGTGTGGCGTAAGCTAACAGCAGAAGTGAGAGGAGCTGCTGCAAGGTTGCGCGTGCCCCCCCCCCACCCTCCCCACACACAGACACACACCGACACACACCGACACACACCTCCCCCGACTGTCTGCGGCTAATGGGGACGGTGTAAAACCATGTCTGACACGCTGGGATCCAGCTCCGGCCTGTCTGGAAGCCCTCGTATCTGGAAGCCAGCACTCACCATCACACTATCGCTTTCCAATTTGAACAGCTCGCTGCTCTCACCTCACATTCTTCCTCTGAAATTTGTCATGTTATTTAAATTACAACTCTAATAATTGACTTTTAATTCATCTTGCTAATAATATCAACAGATAACAGGTTTGCGGCGCTCTCGGCGAGTAATGAGTTGATTGTTTTGGCATGTTCCGCCCGAAAAATGATAACAATATTGGTACTTATGTGCTGGCAGGTGAAACGTGAAATC